>CAJNDS010002138.1:444998-637498 GCA_905221605.1 Symbiodinium natans | reverse complement strand
CCCAACCCAAATAAGGGTTTAGGGTTGAGGGTTCAGGGTTCAGGGTTTAGGGTTTAGGGTTTAGGGTTGAGGGTTTGGGGCTTAGGGTTTAGGATGAAGGGCTTTAGTGCGTGAGGTCGGGTAGTTGCTTGCACTACGCTTTGGCTCCTCACCAGCCAAATGGTCTCGCACTTGTTTTCTGCACTGATGTTCGCCTTCAGTCTCCGTCTCGTGCACCCGGGCGGTTTCCAGTTACGCTATTGCGCTTACTTCCAACCTATGGGTGACCTACACTCTATGGCTTACTTGAATCTTGAGCCAATGTGATGAACAGGCCACGGCGTTCTAAAGTGGTTTCCCCGATGTGCGGCGGAGCCGACACAAAGGGGTCTCCAAAACGTGCTGTGGTTCGGGGATCATTCACACCCCCCACGGCTGGGATTTGCAAAAATGCTAGACGAACTTGCGTCACGAACATACAATCGTCCCAGTTAAAAGCGACTTAAAGTTTGGCCGTTCTCCACTGTTTTGCTCTATTTGCCCGAATTGATAGATGTGAGACAGACTCTCAGCTACTGAAGCGTTCAATCCCATCCTTTATCTGTACAAAGACTTGCAGCTCACGGTTGCGGAATCATGGGCGCGAAAGGCCCTGAAAACATGTCAGCAAATTGCTGATCCATCACATTGCGTCTCCAGAATGCATGACTGAAAAGCAGTAGCATCGGCCAAGTTAGCAGAGCATAACCCATACCCACTCGGCTACCACACGAGCTGCGAAGAATCGCACATTTCCCTCCAGCGAGCGCATTGGCACATTGCCCCGCTGCTGCTATGCAGTGGCCAAAAAGAGAAATAGCATCGGTGGATATAATGACGTACTCCATCGTATCATCTGTTGCATCCATAGGGAAAAGAGGAATCAAAACTGAGAACGCAAAATGCTGAGCCACAACCAGATTTCAGGAATACCATGGATTCCAGGGGATGACATACCGGAGGATCCGAGTGCATCATTCACCCTTTCTTTCCCGATCCCTTTCTCGAATGACCGCGAGGATCTTTGGGAGCAGCTTGAGGTGTCCCAGGATGAGAAGTCTTGGGCTTCGGCTGACTCATGCGGGCCTTCGCACGTGCCGGCATGTCCGTCTCGTCTGCTTCAGGATGACGAGATCCTCCCGACGAAGTAACCGAAGGTGCGGATGCTGAAGGGTCATAGGCAAGGTACAAAGCCGACGCCTTTGGATTCTCCAAATACTGTGTGGGCTTCAACTTCAGGATGCTCATGTCCTTCTTTTGATCACTCAACCATCTGTCCAGCTTCTTGCTGTACTGGTTGGGTAAAGCGCACCCCGAATCCCTCATCACCAGAAGGTTGTTAACGCTCACCTTCTGCGAGTCCATCAAACTGAGCAGCTGGATCGGGTTGATGTATTTGAATGCCGCGTGGTACGGGATCTCAGCGTTGGGTTTCGTGTAGGAATAAAGCCTCACGTTCAGCACCTGATAGATGATTTTGGCCATGAACATGTGGACCCTTTGCCCGGCTTCAGCAAATGCTTTCGGGTCCTCGGCCTCATCCGGAATCATGGGGAGGTTGAAGCTCTCCTTGTTGTATCCCAGCTGGATCGCCCCACGCATGACGTAGAAGACGAACTTGTTGGCATAATAACGCTCAATCATGAACTGCTGGTTCTCCACAGAGCTGGCACACTGCCTTACCTCGTCTTCCATGAGGTCTCTCGGCAACGCCGTGTCCTCATCGATGGGGACAATTGGCCATGTCCCAGATGCGTCGTGTCTCATGCCTGAGGCGAACTGGTCCTTCATCTTCTTGTATGGAGTCATGATGATCTTCTCGAACAGATTCCATTTATGGACCAACACGTACGCAAAGAAGGCGTCGAGGTGACAGTACAACCTGAAGTTGTGGTCCACGCATGCTGCGTAGTCGGTGTCAATGTTGACATTGCACTCCAGCGCAAGGCGAGCTTTCCTCTCGTTCCGATCGTCCAACGAATCGCCTTCCCTGTCTCCCACCAACACGAATGCTCGCTGATTCTGCGCATCCATCTCCACTTCCTCTTGGTTGGGAGCCTCCATCTCCACATCGCGGTACATGTCGCGAATCTCGTCGGGGATCTCCTCGGCCTCAGGTTCCGCCACGCTTTCTCGTGGACTGTTTGCCTCCACAGTGCCTCCACATCCCCTGCTGGATTCTGCACCCCGCGGAGCGGAAGCGCATCCTCCTGAACAGGTTCTGATGGTGGCTCATCTTCCACTTCAATCTCCACAACCTCGTTGTTGACGACGGCAGCGGCCTGGTTGAGCGCCTGGCGAACCACTTCCGGATCAATCCTTTCGGGTTCCGGATTGGCACGCACATGCTGGATCCTCCCCATGGACAAGAAAACTCTCCCACACGTGAGGCAAATTGCGAAGCTCGCAGGGGTATGCCTGCCGCAGCAGGGGCAAACCCTCAAGATCAGCGGATCGCTTGTGGTGGTGTGAGTCGTCACACGCCGGAATGTCCTTGAGAGAAACTGGAAAGCACGCTTGATGATGTTTCCAGGAACGGTGTCGCCCGCCTGCTCAATTGCTTGCAAGATCTCGCGCCTCTCGCCTTCATGCGGGCCAGCGTCGGTGCCTTCCATGGTGCTGACGAGGTCTTCCACCGAAGGTTTTGGAGGGTCACGATCGGGATTGATGCGTGCGTCCCCATACCCTTCGACCATCTCCTTGGACAGCTCTTTGGAGTACACCTTGAAGACTTCGCTGAACTCGAAGTACCTTCCTTGGCTTGGCATGCAGATCCAAACGTGCTTGACGGCCTCGAATGGAATTTGCCGCTGGACGAGAAACATTCCATTGATCGTGATCACTGCGTTGTAGCGCATGAGTTCATAGGCTGGAACGTACAATACTGCAATTGGTGACCTCGGCCTTCCGGGAATCCTTGTTCTCACCGTCTGATTTCTCGGATCCCATGGCGGGAACGTCCCGAAATGGCTGTGGACTCGACCGCCTGACGCCCCTCCACCTGGAAGAAGTCCTTTCGCCACGATGTTGGCGAGAAGCTCTGGGGCCGTGGTGTGATACCCCCCACCAATCTGGTTGACCAAGCTCGTGGTCAAGTGGCATGCGACCCGGTCGTCATTCACCCGCACCAGTGAATTGGAGTTGCTGGAGTGTCCACTTGTGGCCCTGATCGCCCACGGCTGCACCCAATTGTCGCACCGGCGAAGGGTACCGGACGTGATGTCATGCGTCAACCTGTGCCCTCCGAGTTCTTCAAGTTGGGCACGCTGGGTTGCGCCGACGCCCGGAGTGCCGTCCCACGGCGTATCAGACGCTCTTTGTCCAGGTTTGGGCGCCACGATCTTGATGCCCAGGAATTGGAGTCTAATTCTCCCATTGGTGCGGTACTCGTAGTACGCGTAGTCGATCAGCATTTGAATTCTTCTCTGATACTCCGAGTTGTCGTCTCGAGCTGAACTCCTTGCGTAATACCTCCCGCTTTGCCAGAAGTTCTCCAAGTGGATGAAGTCTTTGAGCATCACCCATCCTCCGGTGTCGCACGGGATTGTCGGGAGCTGGTTGTGCATGTAGTTCGTCTCCCTGTTTGCTAGGCGGTGCCTAAGCAAACGTTGCACATCATAGCCCAGGGATTTGATCCTGCGATGATAATCCCGATTGCGATGGTTGTCATTGGAGGAAGTCGCGGGAACCAGGGCCGAAAAGTGCCTGTGAGCGAACCTTGCACCCTTGATGGGTAGGAGCCGAAGGGCCCCTCCGATGACCAGCTTGCCGATGTTCACGTACCCCACGTTCGAGGAAGGATACTCATCGATGTCGCTTCGGAGAGGGTGTGTTGCAACGTCTCCTCCAACCTCCTGCTCAATCAATCGGCGCGTTGCATCCTGCGATTGTAATCCGATCTCGTAGATGCTCTGCCCGCCGACCCACGATACGTCCTCGATGGACTTGATGATGTCAAGGCAAGACTTCGGCTCGTGGTAGCGAATCTCGACGAATGAACGAGCATTGCCGGCGTTGTTCGCAATCCACCGCCTAGGAGCTGGCGCAGCTTTGGGCTCTGGAAGATCAGGTCTCGGTTGGGGCCTGCGTTTGGGTCGAAGCGTTCTTGTCGCAGTTTCTTCTGGTTCTTCATCGACTTCGATCACGACCACTGTAGGATCCTCAACTGAGATTGATGCTTGACGCCGTCTTGGCAGCGGGCCTCTGGAATCCTCCGAAGACGCTGCAGCTCCAGGCTCAACGCTTTCCCCATCCCCACCCGGAGTATCCGAAGCGGTTCCTGGTACTTGCGGAGCGCGAGCGGCATCTCGCAAATTCTTCTCTGCCCATCTCTGGAAGATCTCTGTTGGTGGCGTACTGCTTGACTTGTGCATCTTAGCCAGGCTTTTCCCAATGATGCTGAATGCTTCGTTCACCACCAGAGCGTTGTACCCCCCATTTGCTTCGCAATTTCGGGTGTTGTGGCCATAGTTGCCGCAAGCAAGGCACATGCTGGGTGGTTGCATACCAGCGGTTATGCGTAGGGCATTGAGTGCTCGGACGTAACCTTCACAAGGACGCGATATCTCACCCAGCTCGGTCTCGTTCGGTTCGTGCATGGTGGGGATAGAGCTTGCCTCGGGCACGCCCATATCATCATCTTCCTGCCCCTCAGGTTCCACGCCGGAGGATCCGAGCGCTTCCCCTTCATGGGTTTGATCTTCACCTTCTGGTTCTCCACCACGAGGTTCTGCACTGGGGACGGGTGCTGCGGAGAACTCTTCAGGCCGTTGATCTTCCGGAGAAAGGGTTCCGAGGACTGGCTCCTCAATTGGCAGGACTCGATCAACAAGGACCGCATGCCATTCTCCTTGGAGTAAAGTGTTCTCGTACTCCATGATCTGCTGAATCGTCTCTGCATCATTTGCCCGGGGAGGACGACGTTTTCGATTCTCCACGGCAGTAATTCGCACCGCCTCCGCTGCAGCAAACCGATAGAAAGGACCGTTCGATTCCTCGAAGACAAGCGAGATGATCTTCGTACGATCCCCAGGCTTCGAATGCCGAAGGATACCTGCATGCAATTGTCAGGATGCCGAGCGCAACCTCCAGGGTGTCTCCCATGAGCTCGGCGGCCGGGTCGGCATTGCCATTGTACATGCCTTTGACCTCGTCCTGATCGAAGATGCTATGGAGGAAGCCTGCATAGGCTGCGTTGCCTGCATCGTACAAGGGCAAGAGGCAGGCCATGCCGTCCACCGTGTACCCGAAGTCCCACGACAACCGTCTCCCCTTCGCCCATCTGGTGTATTCGCTGGCTTGTTTGGTGTTCAAGCGCAACCCAGCCGAGGACGAGACGATTTTGCCATAGTTGGTGTACGCGACCTTCGAGCATGCAAAGATGTACGATTTGAGATCCTCTTTGGGAATCACTGGGGATCCATCCTGGTACACAAAGTCATGTTTCTGAGCAAATATGGCGCACCCTGCAGCATGGCGTTCTGACTTCCGAACCTCCTCCCATTTGTTGACGCCATAGTCCTTGTCCCACATTGCTTTGAGCGAACAGAAGGGACAATACGCTGGAGATTGGATTGGTCCGAACTCGCCTTGGAAGGAGTTCTTCAGCTTGTTGAACTCGTCGACGCATGCCTGACACACATGGAATTGGCCACTCGGGGCAGTGGGATGCTTGCTGATGAGGCCCTCGATGTCAATCCAGTAGGTTTCACCGTCGTAGAACGGTTCTGGGCTGACCATGCCGATGTCCGCATCCACCCAAGTCATGTCCACGCCTCCGCGGATGCCCTCAAGCTCCGATGCCCTCTCCACGACTCGTTGATGTCGTTCTTGCGTGTCATCATTGGCCGACGCGGTCCGAACGTCGTCGCTGCTCGACGGTGCAAAGACCGCCTTCGCATCCGCAGTCTCCATGTTCACGGAATCCAAATGAGGTTCGCAATCGCCCATGCTCTCTGGGGGTGCCATGCAAAGCGTGATAATCTTTTCTTGCAGCAAATGTTTGTCGAATGCCGCCACCGCCAAATGCATCTCCTCCGGATTGATCCGGAAATTGTCGCTGCCCTTGTGGAGAGTCACAGCAATTCGAGCCCACAGCAGTGATGACGTGAAAACAATGCATCCCCTTGCTCGGAGCTCCACTGCGATCCAATCGATGGCAGCCCATGGCATCGCTGCACCAACGTCCTTCCCGATGAAACGGGGATCGTCGTTGAGGGTCACAATCACGGCACGTTGCAGAAGGTCTGACAAGTCCATGATTGGATCGACGAACCACTTTCGCATGTTCTCGGGAGTCGCATTGCCATGCTCCCAAACCAGGAGATCGTTGATGGCTCTGAACGACAAGTAGACGTGCGCGGTGACGTCGATGCTCTGCCCGGGACCTCTCCATTCTCGGACTGCATCTCTGGCTTTGGTGGCAACGACTTGGAATCCTTCAGGTAGGAGTGGATCGAGGCTTTCATCAACGGTCTGGCAGTACGAATGGGCATCATACCATCCCTTTTCTTGGAGCTTGCTGGCCATCGTGTAGGTCAAGCGGTTCTTGGTTTTCGTCCACACCTCGAAGTCAGCCAGGATGATTGTTTTGCTGGATCGCACCGCTGTGACATCGGGGGTACTTGCCTGACGAATGGAAGCGCTGAACTTTCTCAGTCCAGCCGTCAACAAGGCTCTCTGCTCCGGGCTGCTGTTGAAGTGGAAAATTCCCAGCTCTCCCGTAGCCGTGGATTGCATGACCGCCGCAAACATTGTGCCAGGAGTTGGTAGCTGACGGATTGTGCACAAGAAAACCTTCTCGTACAGCACCTTGTAAAGTCGTAGCCACTCCACATCCCCTTTCTTCATGAATGTTGCCATGTGAAACGCACCTGCGCGATTCGACTGGCTCATCCCGTAGAGCTTGGCAAGGTGTGTGGTGACGCGCCGAAGGTAAACTTGCTCGCTGCTGGTTCCAAATTTCCCGTTGATCTTGGGTGTCTGATCACGTGCGGGTAGGACATCTGTAGGATCATCTTTGTGTACGATGATGGTTGTACCCAGCTGCGCGCGATGTCTGGATTGGAACTTGACGAACTTCTCCATGTACCCATCGGGAGTAGGATCCAGATACCAGCGAACTTCATCGGGTTCTCCTTCTGGTTGGGCAGTTGGCTCAGCTCCCCGAGGATCGGAAGAACTGGCCGCGGTTCCCGGTTGGGATGCCGCGGAGCGGACATCCTCCGGTCCCCGCTGCCTCTTGGCGGATTCACCTCTTGCTTCGACAAAGGATGCGCCCGTTGCCTGTCTTGGTGATGGCGTAGACGTCGATCTGTTGGCAGGATGATCCTCTTCCACGAAAGGAGCCGGCCCTTCCGGAACGGATGGGGATGCAGGCCCTGCGGGATGTTGACGTTGAACATTCACCCAAGGCGGGTGCGAATTCAATGCCGGAGGAAACACCGTGCCTGTTGGATCGGGCTTCAGGTACGGCGGCTGTTCACGTCCTTCGGAGTAACACTCGGCTCGCAGGTTCGTGATCTCGGACATCCAAGACCTGTGAGTCCTGTACATGTCGTGGACCGCCCTCAAGACGTTCTGCTCGGCAGCCAGCTGGTTCCACGAGCTGTGTGAAAAGGAAGCTGGTAACCCGAGACCGGTTGGTGGCGGGGCCATGACGACAGTTGTCGCATTCACCAACGACTCCCTGAGCTCGGCTCCGGTCGTTCTCGATGGTTCCGATGGCCACACCGTCCGACTGTCGTTGAGGTATTCGTGGGCAGTATGCAAGGCGACCGACAACCCTTGGAGGCTGTTGACTGCATGAGCGACCGCCGCGGACACGTTCTCCGGGGGGTCGACCACAATCTCGATCAGATCCCACACATTCATCTGCGTGTGCTCGGCGACCTGATTGTGACTTCTCAAACAGTAACCCACTTGCTTCGCCATTGACCAAATCAGCTCCAGCAAATCCCAGAAGTCCTGGGTGAGAAGCATGCATGGTAGCCCTTCACGACGGTTGGGGAGGTTCTCGCGAAAGTAGGAATTAAGCCGCATCCAGTCGTTGTACCTAGTCACATAGATCCACGGACTCTTGGTAACGACTGTTCTGCAAATGACATTCGGATCAAGATATCCGTCCATAGTGACCACCGTCAAACACGGATGTTGAGGATCCAAACGCCCTTGATCAGCATCCAGAACCAAAACGTCAACGAACATGTCAATGTTCTTGAAGAGGTCAATCTCAATGACGTGGTCCAGAAGCTCCTGCAGCACCTGTCGAGTCGAATCAGTGCTTATCGCAGTCTTGACAACCTTGATAAACGTTGTGACATGGCTGAGGACTGTCTTGTAGCTCTCCGCACTCCTTGCTGGCAATAGGCTTTCCACCACACCTCGAAACAGCTCCCGAACTCTGACTTCAGGAAAACCATATGGGCTGGATGGTGCCGCGACTGCCGCCAAAAGGATAGCTGGCACTCCAAATTCCACCCACGCAGCAATGTTCGCATTCGTGGCGACCATGCCTTGCTCCAATCGTCCAGGAAGAGGTTGCCCTCTCAATGATCGCAGCGCATGACACGTCGTGCGCAAAGCAGTCATCCCATTGCCAACGGGGATGTTGATGCCCGATCTCTGGTACGGCAGGGAGAAGAGGTCTTGAGGTCGCGACCATGGAACATGCGGAGGAATGGGCCTCTGCTGTTGTCCGTCCATGCTGGTTCTAGGACCGGCGGAGCCGAGTCCCTTCCCCAGATGCAGATCCGAGCCGGCGGAGCCGAACCCCTCACTGCACTTTGGATTAGGGTCGGAGGATCCGAACCCTATTCCTGGTGTAGGACAAACGATTATGCAAGTACCTTGGAACTCATGTTGCACCTGGCTTTTACTGCAACGCAAACTGACACGAACAAGTACACATGAAGCTGCCACATGAACACTCTGAGCAGAGCCCCTGCGGATATTGCGAGCTTCATCACGCCATGCGTTGTGCAACAGCTTTGCCATGTGCGGTGTGTAGTTTCCTGCCTCCTTGAGCGCCTGACCTCTTGGTGTGCCATGTTCATGTGTGTTATCGCACGTGACCCCTTTGAGGTTCAACATGGTTGACACATTCGTGGCGATACACCATGCTTTGAGTAAAGGAATTCCGTCTTTGTCAACAACACCCATCATGCAACCGTCAATTCGCACAACGCGCAATGAATGCTGCTTTATTAGGGCTTGAACTTCGGGCCAACTCCAATACAAACAGGTTTTAGGCAACTCAAAAGCGATTTTGGGGGAAAATACCGCCAGCTTTCGCAAAAGGCGTTTGAGAGCTTTGAGTAAGTCCCTAAATTTCTTCCGATGCTCCTTTCCCTTTTCAGTTTCACCCCCCATTTCGTTCACCTTGATCCAGTTGGACCCCCCAGTGCACGGAAGAGAAGCAAACACAAGAATCGGACATTTGGGATTGGATTTTCGGAATCGTTCCGCCTCCTTGAGGATGTTGCTTTCACATGCCTTGGTTTGGGCTTGGAGAGCTTCATGCACGCGCATGACGTGAGCTCCCCTTGTAGCACTCGAGGATTTACCCAAGCTACTGTCCTTAGAGCAACAGAATTCAATGATCATCCTGTCCTTACCCGACGGTAACTTCTCAACAGAACTGCAGGCCTTGGGGTCCTCAACCTTGGCGTCCCGCTCAGAAAGCATTTTCAACAAGAGGCGTGACACTTTACTGGTTCTCTTTCCACACCCATCCCCGTGAGTCTCGACAGCTTCACGTGATGCATGATGATGTTGCATGCCGCACACACCCTTCACGTTTTCAGGGGCTTTGAGTCCATGAATGAGAAACTCAGTAGCTTCGTTGACATACACGATGTTCGGGGCCCCGCTTCCCTGTGGAACGCAGATCCTCCGACCGTGGCAGCAATCAGCAATTGTGAATCTCTCCCACTTCATGCAATCAACTATGTTTTTGTACTGTGCCGACTTTCGAAACTTCGGCTTGTCAGGAACCTCGACGATAGTAGTCGCCCCTTTCTTCCGGGCCTCAAAGACTAAATCAATGACCTCCCCCCAGGGGTAATCTACGACGCCTCGGTCCTCATAAAAGCGTTCTCTAGGATCAACATCAAGCCAAGAAGCTCGATTCAGCGCCCCTGCTCCTATGAACAGAACGTTCCGAAGATCCTTGAACGACCATTTAATGATGTCTTTGCAGTACTGGTAGGCGCCGCGTGCATCCGCTTCCGGCACGCAGATGACGTTGACGTCCGGCGGTGCATACGTCTGCCACCAGTTATCCTCTTCCAGACCTACGAGCAACCACACGCGAGGGCTACTGTTTTCGACATCCGAAGCTTTGATCGTCATGGAAAACCCTATAGCCCCGCTGAGCGAGTCACTCCGTGCCTTAAACATCTCTTTCCCGTGCTTGTCTTGGAAAGCGACTTCATGATTACCAGTCCCAGCACGAGTCACCTCGATGAATTCGGGCACGAATGTAGATTGAGGAAAATCTGCTTCTTTTGCGGCGCGCGCAACAGCGACGACGGTAGATTCGAGCGCAGGAATTTCGTTGATATCACCCCCCATGCCTTCAGACCCAGCGCGAAAAACACCCCCATACCCCCCATGGGCGGCGCGGACCACTAAGTCGCACACTTGCCTACAGAGCGCGGGCGAATCGCGAACGCGACAGCGCGAACAGTCGGGCAGCGAGGACGCAGACACGGCAGGCGACGCGGTGCGGTGCACACGCGTCGTCGCCGCCGAGCCCCGTTGGAAGTGATATTGAAACACAGCGCGCTCGACATACCGATCGAATTTCTGAGGTTCCGACGGGATAGGGACCTCATCCTCGATACGATGCCATTGCCCTTCACGCAGAATCCACGTGGACCGCAAATACTTCCCCGGTCGCAAAGCACTGGGGACGCCGCGGAGCATGCGCGGGAACTTCACCACCAAGATCGGATCAGTACTGTCCGTTTCCTGGACACCCTCCTTACTGGACAAACCGGCCCTATACAGCTCCTGGGGCAAGATAGGTGTTTGCGTGTAAGGAAAACATGGAACCTCGTTTTTAAACGAGTAGTGTTGATGACCTTTCTCATCAGCCGATTGTTGGTGTGTAGCCTTCATCATGTCCATGACCTCAACGCTCGAAAGCATCGTGGGAGGCATGATGTTAATTAGCTGACACGCGTGAGCCCAGGAGACGTGGTCTTTAAAGGCCTTCGTATGGATATCGGCCGCCATTTTGGCGGTGACCTCGTAAGCCAGAGACACGTACCCCTCCTGGAACACCTCGTGCATCCACGCAATGCAGATCCCGTGTGAGCGTTCCAAATGGCGCATCGTCGGGTTCTTGCCTGTGCGGACCACGCCGATCATCGTTTGATTGTCATCGTAGAACACGAAAGTAGGATCTTTGCCCCCAATCAAACGCCACAATGTGATGGCCGGAATGCCAATACGCGACATCGCATAGTCCGCAGCCACAATTTCCGCTTCGGGAGTAGAGTGGCTGGCGCAACCCTGTCGCTTACTGACACCTGCCAACGGGAACCGTGTGTGCGGTCCCTGAATATGCATGTGAGCCCCCGAAGTAGAACGCAAACTCTCGCCACAACCAGCGTAATCCGCATCCGCATACAACCCTATGGAAGTAGCATCCATGGAATCGCCGACCCATCCGATCATCTTATGACCTTTGGACTGATGGACGTAGCACATCAAATGATGCAGAGCCGCATCCTCTTTCTTGGACCACTTTGTAATGCGTCGCGCAAGATTGTTTATGCTTCGCAGCAAATCAAACCTGCAAATTCTTGCAGCATAGAGCAACTTCATGAGGATGCTCGCCGCATGCGGGGCAAGAGTACCCCTGTCTGCCTCATCGAGTTCCGTTTCCTGTGGGCCCTTAGGAACCGGTGGTGGAGGTAGAAGCCGTCCGCCCTTATCGACAGGCATTGTATGTCCACACCATTGACACCGATGGCTTGCAGCACGTGGATAACACGGTGCCCTAGCCGGGTGATTTTTGGTTTCTTCAACTGGACTGGGAGATGGTACCTTCTTGAATTTGTCCACAGGAAATCCCGTGGTTTCACAGTACTTTTGCACTGTCATTTCGAGATAGGTTTCCATGTCATAAGTGACAGTTCGCACCTTGGTGTTGTCGTGAAGTTTAGCCTCTCCCTTTGAGATTCGACATCCCAAATACAAACCAAGCGGAGTTTCCTCCTCAAGACGAAGTTCCTTGCGAAGCATGTTCCACCCCTTCGGGAGGTTCTCCGCCGGACCGGCGAGCTTCAGGTCGTCGACATAGATGACCAATAGGAGCTTCATTCCTGCATGGAAGTAAAGAGACGGCCATTCCTCACCAACTGGTGCAAAACCCATCTTCTGGACTGCGGTGTGACAATGTTGTTCCCACATTGTACCAGCGTCCGGATGCCCATAGAGTGCTTTCACGAGCCTGCAGACTGGTCTGCGAAATTTCCTCCGGTTCACCGAAGGATGCCAAGCCTCGTCTGGAAGTTCAACCCAGCACGGAGTCCCCGTCAACTTAGCCTGAATGTAGGCCTGGATAGCATCCGCCATCTGAACGTCGTTCCCGGGTAGGCACCCGTAGAAGTCGGCCCAACGAGACGCATCAAAGGTTGCCGGAGAGTTTCCGAGGTCCTGGAACAGCGCCGCCTCCATATTCTGATCTTTGACTTGATCTCCAAGCAGCACACCTCTTCCTTTGAACTTCCTTGCAGGGTCCCCTTCTTTGAGTTGATAGTTCTTCTCATAGATGAGACCATGCACTCTTGCCATGTGCACCTTCGCGTTGGACTTCTTGGCTTCTCTGACCACGTCGTCATACTCCCGCACTTGGCTAAAGTCGAAGACTTCCTGATCCCACAAGCCTTTCCATTCTTTCATGAACGCCTCCATGGCTTTGGGATTCTCGTACATCTCCTTGCGGTTGACTGGACGTGTAACCATGGCGTTGAAGCACGGCGCTGCACATGCGAGCTTCTCTCTGTGTTTCTCTTTGGTTGATGACACACATGGCATGCGAGGAGCTCTCAATCCGAACTCTGCCAATTCACTTGGAAGAGCAGGCAGCACATCGTCCAGAAACATTTCTGTGGCAATCTGCGTCACCTGTTCCTCGCACCATGTCCATCCAGTAGTCGTTCCCGCCCTGAAGTCCAAATCGATCTTCTCCGCAGGCACGACCTTGGGAAGTAGTGCCTCCAACGATGCAACGAGTGCGTCTTTATGCTCTTTGCCTTTCTTCTTCTCCTTGGCCTCCTTCTTGCGAGCCTTCTTGGCCTCCTTCTCTTCGACCTTCTTTATCTTCTTAAGTTCGATCTTCCTTCCTTCGCTTCCGAGCTTGTGCCATTCTTCGGGAGTGAACTTGCCCTTCGGACGTGTGGAGGGTAGCAATCGTCTACCATCACTCCCAATCTTGAACGGAGCCCCCCGCTTGTCGATCTTGCAAGGTTCGCCGTCGTCATTGATGTAGACACGACCGTCGCCGGGAGTACCGAACTTCCAGAACTCGGGTTCCGGTCCGATGAGTCCAGCTTCCTTGAGCTTTGCGATGATGAATGCAGGGTCGGTCTCGTCAATGTCCGGAATGGAACGCCCAGTTGGACCGCGTGCTGACGATGCAGGTTCCCCTTTGCCGTCCGGAGGTTCCGAAACGGTTTTGGGGGGAGTACCACGCTTAGTTTCCCTTTTGCTGCTCGGAGGATCCGAAGCAACATCCGGTACTCCTTCGCTCTGTGGTACACTTCCTGCACTGTCGAGAATGGAGTCGCCAATCAATCTGAGGGCTTTGGCATCTTCAGACTCCAATGCTGGTCCGTCGCGAGGTTCACCGGGTTGATCATCTGGAAATTCTGAAAGATCAGGCACAATGTCATCGTTCTCCATGACATAGTCGAGCATTTCCTTCTCCATGGCTTTGACGCGTTCTTGGCGATCAGGTAGGTCACCACCATCATCGCCATTGTCGTCATCATCGTCGTCGTCACCTTCTCCTGGTGGCTTGTCCTTGATTTCTTTTCCTCCGAGATCCTTCCCTTCTTTCAGTCCTTCAAGTGTTCCGTTCATTCTCTCGTACTCGAGCTTGAGCGGAAAGGCAATTTCATCCGGCATGATGACCCGTTCGGTGATGTAGGGAAGCTTGCGAGGCACTTTCGCATCATGCGCAAAGTTGGCATTCGCGAACTCCTTCATGTCCCACACGCGATACTTTCGTGACCATGTTTGCCCCGCATTAAGGACATATCCTGCGAAAATGCCGGGTATTCCCTTCGGGTCAAACTTTCCACCATATGTTGGTTCGCGGGTCTCGGTCGGTTTGAAGTAAACCTTTGCTCCAAACGGAATCAACTTTCCCGGGAATTCTTTCCCAGACATTCTCTGCCACGCCGATTCACCATCCACATCCTCGGCGTTGAGATTGTGAGTGACGCAATTCAAGGCATAGGGCCAATAGTTCGCAGGTAGCCCTGCATGCAGCAACGACGTGGCTGTAGCAGTGATGACGAACTGGTTGGTCCTTTCCGCCAGAGAGTTGTTCATACTGTGGATGGACAAAATCTTGCATGACCCCCTGCGTTACACGTGTGCGACGGTTGGTACTCGAGCTCCCCGCACCCGTCGAATTTCAATGTTGCGTGTGCATATGGGTGATGCAGGATTTCGGTCATTCACACACATGCACTTTCGAAGCATTGCAAGGACGGCAATGTTAAGATTCAGGGTTTGGAAGGGATGAGCTGCGTGATAAAAATGATGCAGGATTTCGTCCATCAACAGTCTGGAGACTTGCAAGTTTTCGGAAACTCTGGTCTCTAGTCACGGCTGACCAAAGTCAACTGAGGGCCGTATGTGAGGGGCCAGGATGGGGCAGAAAGTCCGGAATGTGGTATTTTTCAAGTTTCAAATTGTTTCCATAGTTTCAAATTAGTTTCCAGTCAGTTTCAAATTAGTTTCAAAATCCAGTTGCAAAATCGCTGTTAAGGGGGAACTGCAATTTCTGTCCGCGCTTTTTGAAAACCAGGAATCTCTGAGATTCCTTCATTTTTTGAATCGCACGTAGGAAAATGCAGTTTCCCCTTAACAGCGATTTTGCAACTGGATTTTGAAACTATTTTGAAACTAATTTGAAACTACAGAAACGAATTTGAAACTTGAAAAACGCGACATTTCTGCTCTTTGGTGCTTGGCCACACCCGAGAAAGAGGAGAGCTTAGGCTTGAAGCTGCAAAAAGTACATCTCCGACATTCTTCCCAAAGGCCATTCTCCGACAATCTTCCCAAAAGCCATTCCAGCAACAACTCTTGCCAACAAGTCAGTCAATTATCTTGTCCGAGACTGTCTGGAGACTTGCAAGTTTTCGGAAACTCTGGTCTCTAGTCACGGCTGACCAAAGTCAACTGAGGGCCGTATGTGAGGGGCCAGGATGGGGCAGAAAGTCCGGAATGTGGTATTTTTCAAGTTTCAAATTGTTTCCATAGTTTCAAATTAGTTTCCAGTCAGTTTCAAATTAGTTTCAAAATCCAGTTGCAAAATCGCTGTTAAGGGGGAACTGCAATTTCTGTCCGCGCTTTTTGAAAACCAGGAATCTCTGAGATTCCTTCATTTTTTGAATCGCACGTAGGAAAATGCAGTTTCCCCTTAACAGCGATTTTGCAACTGGATTTTGAAACTATTTTGAAACTAATTGGAAACTACAGAAACGAATTTGAAACTTGAAAAACGCGACATTTCTGCTCTTTGGTGCTTGGCCACACCTGAGAAAGAGGAGAGCTTAGGCTTGAAGCTGCAAAAAGTACATCTCCGACATTCTTCCCAAAGGCCATTCTCCGACAATCTTCCCAAAAGCCATTCCAGCAACAACTCTTGCCAACAAGTCAGTCAATTATCTTGTCCGAGACTGTGGATGGACAAAATCTTGCATGACCCCCTGCGTTACACGTGTGCGACGGTTGGTACTCGAGCTCCCCGCACCCGTCGAATTTCAATGTTGCGTGTGCATATGGGTGATGCAGGATTTCGGTCATTCACACACATGCACTTTCGAAGCATTGCAAGGACGGCAATGTTAAGATTCAGGGTTTGGAAGGGATGAGCTGCATGATAAAAATGATGCAGGATTTCGTCCATCAACAGTCTGGAGACTTGCAAGTTTTCGGAAACTCTGGTCTCTAGTCACGGCTGACCAAAGTCAACTGAGGGCCGTATGTGAGGGGCCAGGATGGGGCAGAAAGTCCGGAATGTGGTATTTTTCAAGTTTCAAATTGTTTCCATAGTTTCAAATTAGTTTCCAGTCAGTTTCAAATTAGTTTCAAAATCCAGTTGCAAAATCGCTGTTAAGGGGGAACTGCAATTTCTGTCCGCGCTTTTTGAAAACCAGGAATCTCTGAGATTCCTTCATTTTTTGAATCGCACGTAGGAAAATCCAGTTTCCCCTTAACAGCGATTTTGCAACTGGATTTTGAAACTATTTTGAAACTAATTTGAAACTACAGAAACGAATTTGAAACTTGAAAAACGCGACATTTCTGCTCTTTGGTGCTTGGCCACACCCGAGAAAGAGGAGAGCTTAGGCTTGAAGCTGCAAAAAGTACATCTCCGACATTCTTCCCAAAGGCCATTCTCCGACAATCTTCCCAAAAGCCATTCCAGCAACAACTCTTGCCAACAAGTCAGTCAATTATCTTGTCCGAGACTGTCTGGAGACTTGCAAGTTTTCGGAAACTCTGGTCTCTAGTCACGGCTGACCAAAGTCAACTGAGGGCCGTATGTGAGGGGCCAGGATGGGGCAGAAAGTCCGGAATGTGGTATTTTTCAAGTTTCAAATTGTTTCCATAGTTTCAAATTAGTTTCCAGTCAGTTTCAAATTAGTTTCAAAATCCAGTTGCAAAATCGCTGTTAAGGGGGAACTGCAATTTCTGTCCGCGCTTTTTGAAAACCAGGAATCTCTGAGATTCCTTCATTTTTTGAATCGCACGTAGGAAAATGCAGTTTCCCCTTAACAGCGATTTTGCAACTGGATTTTGAAACTATTTTGAAACTAATTTGAAACTACAGAAACGAATTTGAAACTTGAAAAACGCGACATTTCTGCTCTTTGGTGCTTGGCCACACCCGAGAAAGAGGAGAGCTTAGGCTTGAAGCTGCAAAAAGTACATCTCCGACATTCTTCCCAAAGGCCATTCTCCGACAATCTTCCCAAAAGCCATTCCAGCAACAACTCTTGCCAACAAGTCAGTCAATTATCTTGTCCGAGACTGTCTGGAGACTTGCAAGTTTTCGGAAACTCTGGTCTCTAGTCACGGCTGACCAAAGTCAACTGAGGGCCGTATGTGAGGGGCCAGGATGGGGCAGAAAGTCCGGAATGTGGTATTTTTCAAGTTTCAAATTGTTTCCATAGTTTCAAATTAGTTTCCAGTCAGTTTCAAATTAGTTTCAAAATCCAGTTGCAAAATCGCTGTTAAGGGGGAACTGCAATTTCTGTCCGCGCTTTTTGAAAACCAGGAATCTCTGAGATTCCTTCATTTTTTGAATCGCACGTAGGAAAATGCAGTTTCCCCTTAACAGCGATTTTGCAACTGGATTTTGAAACTATTTTGAAACTAATTTGAAACTACAGAAACGAATTTGAAACTTGAAAAACGCGACATTTCTGCTCTTTGGTGCTTGGCCACACCGAGAAAGAGGAGAGCTTAGGCTTGAAGCTGCAAAAAGTACATCTCCGACATTCTTCCCAAAGGCCATTCTCCGACAATCTTCCCAAAAGCCATTCCAGCAACAACTCTTGCCAACAAGTCAGTCAATTATCTTGTCCGAGACTGTGGATGGACAAAATCTTGCATGACCCCCTGCGTTACACGTGTGCGACGGTTGGTAATCGAGCTCCCCGCACCCGTCGAATTTCAATGTTGCGTGCGCATATGGGTGATGCAGGATTTCGGTCATTCACACACATGCACTTTCGAAGCATTGCAAGGACGGCAATGTTAAGATTCAGGGTTTGGAAGGGATGAGCTGCGTGATAAAAATGATGCAGGATTTCGTCCATCAACAGTAGGACGTCCTGGCAACGAGTGATCCAATGGAATTTTGAGCTTGTTCATCGCCGCAATGAACTCATCTGCGCAGTCACTATATGCCAGCCTCACTTTCTTCTTTCCCATGAATCTCTTCATACATCGTACAACTTCTCCTTCTTCTCTGGAGATTGTGGGATATGCTGCAACCACCTTCGTGGCCACGTCGCGGAATACCAGGATTTCACGGAGCTCGTCGTCAAGACCCACCCCCTTATCCGTGGCTTTTCCCATATCCACAAAGTCGAACGTCACCAAGTCACCCCACTCATTGACTTCTCGTTTGAATGCTCCCTTTTGGGTTCTGAAATGCTTCATCTTTGCTCTCACGCATGCATCACAATAGGGATTTCGGAATCGATGGGTACAAAGATGAGCCAAGGTGTTCGCTTCGGCCTTCAAGGTGCCGACCTTCGCCCTTCTATCTGGACCAGATTCGTCACCTTCCACGTCGATCTCCTGCGCGTCGCCCTCAGCCTCAACTGGAAGTTCGGCTTGTGGTTCATCTTCACGAGCTTCATCGCCTTCGACTACTTCGCCGTCTTCTTCTTCGTCAGCTTCGGAAGTTACGTCGGGGATCTCCTCGCCGATGTCGTCAAGACCTGGTACCGCAACATACGTCGAATCGTCGTCGGTATCATCGTCCACCTTGTCCTTGTACTTCTGCACCAAGCGGAACATTTCCATCGCTTCGGGTTCCTCATGGGCTTTGGCTCCTTTGCTTCCCACTCTGACATAGGGGATGTCTCCTTGCACGAAGAATTGTATCCTCTCGCCAGCATCGTTCACCATAAATGGTGGACGTCCCGCGGGCCACACAAAGGAAGAGCCGTGAAGCATGCATCTCTTCCCAACTGACAGCACAGAAGGTGTATTCTCCAATACATGTGCTTTGATGGGCTCCTTGAAGGATTTCGTCAAGAATTCCGCCGTCTGGTTGGTCATAGTGACACCATTCGCCGTCTGGAACGATGTAGATTCGCAATCCATTGCAGTGTCGATGCCGTGCTTGGCGACCTTTTCTAGAGAGATAAGATCATGTCCGCATCCTGTGTCCATGATGAATTTCAGCTTCCTGCGAATAAATTCTGGTTGGACCATACACATGTTCGGGTTCTTCACGGCTCTCATCAACGCTCAAGGCTCTTTCATGGAACTTCCCCTTCTTGTTGTCGAACTTGAACACAATCACCTTCTCGGTCCCTGGAATCCTAACTGGTATGCATCCTCCATCTTTGCCCAGACACATATCTTCCATCAGTCGAGCCCTAGCTCTTGCTTTGTGCTTCTCGTACTCGACCTCCGAGATGTGGTTCTCGTGCTTCAGGTTCGCTTCTGTAAAAAGTCGCGGGGCGAATCCCCTATCTTTGTGTGATCGCCTCGGCTTCGATGACGCGAACTTCGTTCCCCGTTCGAAGGAAACCTTGAGGTCCTTGACGTCTCTGTGATAGGATCCGATCTCATCGTCGGTGGAGCAATCTGACGCCGCGTCGCCATCAATTGACTCATCGTCAGAATCACCATCACCATCACCCAGGAATCGAAGAACAGGTACTGCAGGCAGACCTCGAATCGCAATCGCGGGTGCGGCAGGTTCAGGCTTCTTCTTCTTGTCCTTCGCCTTCGCCTTTGCTTTTGCCTTCGCATTCGCGTCGGTTTCCCCGGTTGCGGGCGCTGCCTTAGCCGGGTCATGCTTGAAAGGGCAATTCTCTCGGCTGCAGGATCCGTTCTTGCTCCACTGGAAGCAATGTTGTTCCGATGGTTTTGATGACGGGCTTCGCGCTCTCTGATTCTTATCATCTCGTGAAGACGGTCGTCCTCTGTCCGTATCTTTGTGATTCCATTTGCAATTCTTTCCTGCATTGCATCCTCCTCCGAAGTGAAATTTGCAACGAATCTTCGCCTTTTCCTTGTCGGTCAGCGATCGTGATGATGAAGGAGATCGGGATCGTTCTTTGCCTTTACCTTTCCCCTTCTTCTTGTCCTTTTCGTGTGCCTTTGCTTTACTCTTTGGGAGTACAGGCGCAGCATCCGCAGCTTCTTTGTCCTTGCCTCTCTCATTCGTCTTCTTCTTCTTGTCCTTGTCTGGCGCGGATGAGGGAGGCCCCTTGGGATCGGGCCTAGCTGGTGCAGCAAGCAGGTCCTTCCCAGCAACCATCTGGTTCAGACCATGTTGTGTCTCGTTGAGGTTCTTCTTCTCTCTTCTCCTCTGCACCGCCCGGTCCATGATCCTCAGCAGCATATCATGTGATCTCTCTGGATCGTCATAGCTCTTGATGTCATAGTAAAGCTTGAGCTCCATGTTCATCTCAGAGGATCCTGATATCTTCTGGTACAAGATGTCGCGGAGGGCATTCGTGGAAGGTACATCTTCAGGTCGAATCCGAGAGATGATCTCTAGCCACGTTGCTTTGCATGCGGCAATCTTGTTGTCCCCAGGGTACTGCAACTTGGTCAGGTAGTCGATCGTGTAAACCATGTCAAGACGATCCCGTGTGCGGAAGCTTTCCATCATCATAGCAATGATCTGTCGTCCCTTCAGAACCTCGTACTCGGTCCCGCGAATGTACGCGTTTGATTTGAGGTTCACTTCCAAGAACAGATCGGCTGCTTGATCTCCAGCATTCCGTAACATGAGAGTCATCGCACTTGCCAGCTTCACGTCGATGCTTCTGAACTTGACATGTCCCGAGTCATTGAGCCCTTCAACATCCGGCATCGGCTTGAAAGACTCTTGCAGCCATTTGATCCAGTCGCTTTGATTGGTATCCGCACACGCGGCCAGAACGTTCGTGGTGACTGTTGCCTGCCATGCGTCCAAGTGAGTGACCTTGGGAAACGCAGGAATGTTGATCTTGTCGGCTTCTCTTCGGGATATCTTTGGCCCTTCGGTGTAATCAAGTCCATCTTCGGGTCCAGATCCACCGCCACCTCCTCCACCACCACCGTGGGGAGAAGAATCTGGGTCGCCACCACCATCACCTCCCCCACCTCCTTTCTTGATTGGCTTCCAGGATCCGGGGTCTGTTTTGTCTCCGTCCTCTTCTGGTTCGCCTTCCTCCTCGTTCTCTCCCTCTTCACCCTCATTCTCTTGCTCCTGTTCTTCAGCAATTGTACGCCATTGATCTCGTTCACGACGAAGACGAGCTTCGGTGTCTCTCATTCTGCTCATTTCTTCCCGAAGATCATCCATTTGCCTTCGTAAAGCTTCTTGCTGAACAGTTGTCGAAGCGTTTGCGCGAGGATCTTGAGGATGATTGGGAGCATTCGGAGGAATTTCTGAAGCCATTCCAGGCGTGACCTCGCCCGTATGCCGCGAACGCGATGGTTGCCGCACACACTGGTAGGACGTGGACGCCGTAGGTGGATCAGCAAGTAACTGTGAGGTGTGTGGTCTGGTAGCCAAGCCAGGAGGCAAGTCCAGCAAACCTGTCGTGAACATCCTTCCCGGAACCAGGTTGGGAACTGATGGTACTTCTGGAACGAGAACGGGAGGTCCACCAAATAACGATGTCCTTGTAGAAGTCGGTCGGCTTTCTGCCACTGGAATAGGTGGTCCTCCGAACAACGATGGCCTCGTGGGAAGAGCCGGGGGACCCGAACCCTCCTTTGAGGCATCTCCACCCTGGGAATGAGCCGGCGAAGCCGAACCCACCCCAGGAATGGTGTTCTGGACCCATGTCTTGAACCTCGATTCCGTCGTAGATGACACTGGCACATCACGATCAACTTCTTCCGGACTGCTGTAAGCTTGGGTTATTCCTGAACGGGATTGAACGCTTTGTGGACGCGAATTATGCACACCTACCCTAGGCACTGAAGAAACATTATCCCACTCAGACGTTCCGGCTGACGTAGGTCGGTTGTACGTTTGAACCTGTCTCGCAGCATCCAATTCCGATGTCAGTCGTCGATTGACGTCCTCATGAGATTGGCATTCCGCTCGTACCCTTTGCAGCTCCTCATGGATGCTAGGCAACGAAGCATGTTGGCCTTCCAATCGCTGCTCCATTTCGTGCACAGCTTGTCTCAAAGCAGCTGCTCTTTCTTCTTCTTCGTGGTACCGAACGATGACGCCATGAATGTTCACGTTCAAGAGCCTGGTCTGATCGCGTTCATCCTGCAATGCCACGCTCTCATGATGAGCATATTCTCGCATCTCGCTCTTCTGCTTCTCGGATGCTTCACGTGCAAACTCGGAGGTTCGCAGCTGATCTTCCATCTGGGCCACAATGATTTCGGCTTGTTGTAGATCGGCTCGCCTTCTCAGATTTTCATGTGCTCGAATGTTCAGCTCCTCTGTAAGTCGCTGATATTCTCGAGCTATCGTGTTTCCTTCACCATGGGCCGCTTCTTCCACGTTGACCATGTACTGCGCCATCTCGCGTTGCTGGTGCATCAACTGCTCCTGAGTCATCGTCGCTTGGTGATGATTGTCGGCAGCATGTTGCTCCAGCGTTGCGATCGTGGCACCAACGACTTGCTCACGTTCAGCGAGTGTAGCTTCGTGACGTTGATGGATATGAGCAGCCAGTTGCGCGTTCTGATCACGTTCGCGTTCTAGCTGCTCGATCCTGAGTGATGCCCCATAGTCTTCCTGTTGCATCTCCTCGATCTTCAGTCGCAACATGGCAATGACCTCTCCCATTTCCCGCCTTTCGCCTTCTTCCCGGATTCGTTCCGCTAGAGGGTTAGCAGACTCAACCGGGGGACCCGAATCAAGCCCGCTCCTACCGCCAGCCGGAGGTTCCGAACTGGGGAGGCCGGTACCCAAAAGAGGGCCACCGTACCCTCTTCGCGGTGACGTTTCCGGTCGTCCGGCGTCCGGCGAGGATCGTGGAGAGATTCGTGGAGAAGTGCCTCTTCTTCGTCGTGGAGTACTTGGAGTGTTGGATCTCTTTGATGTTCGTTCCGATGATTGTCTGGAAGTGGATCTGAGGCGTGAAACTTGACTCATCTTCGAGTTTCCATCTTCACGCAGTACGCTCAAACCACTTCTGGTTCGTGCGGGTGCCTTCGCAACCGCGACCAGCTCAACGGCATCATCTGATGATGTAACCGCATCTGTGTCGGCGCAGCCTGTGCTTTCGCCCAATGCAGGTGCAGCAATAGCATCACCATCACCGAAGGTCATGGTTGTGTCGGCACTCGACGACGAGGTTGGCAGTGCCATAGCTCAGCACGTACAGTAGTCGCAAGTCGCAACCGCTATACGGCTGATAACCTGCGTGAGGTCGGGTAGTTGCTTGCACTACGCTTTGGCTCCTCACCAGCCAAATGGTCTCGCACTTGTTTTCTGCACTGATGTTCGCCTTCAGTCTCCGTCTCGTGCACCCGGGCGGTTTCCAGTTACGCTATTGCGCTTACTTCCAACCTATGGGTGACCTACACTCTATGGCTTACTTGAATCTTGAGCCAATGTGATGAACAGGCCACGGCGTTCTAAAGTGGTTTCCCCGATGTGCGGCGGAGCCGACACAAAGGGGTCTCCAAAACGTGCTGTGGTTCGGGGATCATTCACATTTAGGGGTGCGTCACCAGAGCCTTCCTCCATCCCACAGGCACAGTACGACAAAGAACCGCTGCAATCCCCTCCCCGTTATATTATAAGCCCCTGCCTCTAACCCCCTAATATTAAATGAGGGAGCGTCATTTCATCTTAGGGGGGAGGGGAGCTAATATTAGGGGGGATGAGGATTGAAGCCTACACGGGGGTCTCCTAAAATCAGTACCCCTAACATAGACCCCCAAATAGTAAGATTCCCTTATCACAAATACAAATAATGATACTAATGATGATGATTACTACTATTATTGTTATCGTTATTATGAGTAGTATCATTATTAGGACCCTGGTGCCTTTTTGGCGCGGAGCAGCCTGCTAAACGCAAGCGCGCAAGTCTATCTGGAGAGCCCAGGGGTGTGCCTCTGACCCCGAAGAGTCACGAGGGTTCGGGTTTCAGGGCGGGGGAACTTGGGCTTCAAAAAGGTTTTAGGGTTTAGGGTTTCGGGCTCCTGCACCGATTTTGGAACTCAAGGGGCATTTGGGTTGCGTGTGCGTGTGTGCGGTTTCAGGGTTCAGTGAGGTCTTCCATGCTGGACGTGATGGAGGTGTAGGCCGTGGCTCAGAGGGCGATCTACATGATGGGCCCTTGCTGGCATCCTAAGCGATAGGGACGGAAACCCTAAACCCTGAACCCTAAACCCTAAACCATAAACCCTAAACCCTAAACCCATACTACACTAGCGGCTGGAAGCGCAACAAGGGCCCAGAATTTAGACTAACCCCCACATGGACCATGAGCCCATCAGGAAGCCACTTGCGAGTTGTTGACCCGCCTGAGTTTAAGGGACACAAGGAGGGACCCATGGAAACAGACCCTTCATCTGATAACCCCTTAGAAAACCCCCTCTTTCTGCCTTCTAGAGTCCCTATAGACCTAAGTGGAAACCCTAAACCCTAAACCCTAAACCCTAAACCCTAAACCCTAAACCCTAAACCCCAAACCCTACATCATCCCAGAGGTCCCTTACAAGGGTCCCTCCTTTAGCCCCTTGATGGGAGAAGGGCTCTGCCAGGAGTTCAGGCAGAGGCCCGCTGGAGAGCGGGTCCCTCGCAACTCCGCCTCCGCTTTATAACCCTAAACCCTAAACCCTAAACCCTAAACCCTAAACCCTAAACCCTAAATGGATTCAGGAAGAGGAACTCCTGAACTCCGAAACTTTGATTCCTGGCTCCTCGGATCGAAACTGAATCCATTTAGGGTTTAGGGTTTAGGGTTTGGGGTTTAGGGTTTAGGGTTTAGGGTTTAGGGTTTAGGGTTTAGGGCATAGGGTTTAGGGTTTAGGGTTTAGGGCTCAGGGTTTCAGGGCTATTAGGGTGCAGCTATCGAGCCCTCAAGAGCTCTCCTGAGCCTTAGAGGGTCACTGATACGGTAAGAGAGGTGCAACCGCGAGAGATCGCTGGTCCAGGAAGCTGGCTCTTCTTCCAAAAAAGCAGCGCGCTTGCTGGGGCTCTGGAGGCCTTTCGACTCTCGGAAGCTAAGAGTTGGGGGGGGGGCTAGGGTTTAGGGTTTAGGGTTTGGGGTTTAGGGTTTAGGGTTTAGGGTTTAGGGCTTGGGGTTTAGGGTTTAGGGTTTAGGGTTTAGGGTTTAGGGTTTAGGGTTTAGGGTTTAGGGTTTAGGGTTTAGGGTTTAGGGTTTAGGGTTTAGGGTTTAGGGTTTAGGGTTCCAAGGGCCGCTCTTCGTTGGAAGGAAACCCAGCGGAGGTCTGTTAACGAACGACGAGGCAGTCAGGAGACGAGGGCAAAATCCTGTCCTGCGAACATTCATCTTAGGGTGGTTTCATGGTCCCTTCGTGGGGGCCCTTATACCCCTTATATACCCTTTACAACCCAAGGGCCCATACATCAGAACCCTTCAACAAAGGGTAAGGGAGCATATTCAGGTGGGGTTAGGGTTTTCAGGTTGGGTTTTCAGGTTTTGGGGCACAGCCCCACGAGATCGTTCGGTAGAAGTTTGGTCTCAAATAACTTTCCAGAAGCCCTTTCAACCCCTGCCTGGGATGCTGCAGTCAGATCCTTGCCCAGAAACACACACCGTGTGAATCGCCATCCCATTGCAAGCCATACACCCGGAATCCTAAACCTTATGAACTTGGGATGTTCCCCCCTTTTCCGGGGGGTACCATAAACCCTATGAAGGACTCTTCGTATTAAGGGGTAACATCCCAGATAGAAGCCCTCAACTCTACACCCGGCCCCCTGTTCTATAACCCTGATATACACCTTACATAAGGGCTCATGCTTCGGTCCCTTGAAATCCCTTTCAACAAGGGACCATACTTAGGGCCCATTTCCGACCTTAGAGATGGCCCTAAACCCTAAACCCTAAAGCCTAAACCCTAAACCCTGAACCCTGAACCCTAAACCCTAAACCCTAAACCCTAGTACAGTTATACTTGGTTCATAAGTACCATGAACCCCCAAGTAGGCCGAGTCCTCAGGGATCGTCTCCGGACTCCTCGGAATCGATGTCGACCTCCTCATCATCCTCGAGGTAGTGTTCGGGTTTAGAAGGATTTAGGGTTTAGGGTTTAGGGAATTTAGGTTTAGGGTTTAGGGTTTGGGGTTTATGGAATTTAGGGTTTAGGGTGTTGGGGTTTTAGGGCTTAGGGAGTAGTGCGTAGGGTTTTGGGCTTTCAGTCGGGAGTTTAAGGTTTCGGGGCTTTCGGGCTGGGGAGATCTGGGGCAGCATCCGCTGGGCATGCGCACCATCCTAGACTTTACTGCGCACTTTGCTCCCCGACCCTGACCACCCCTACAGAAACTCAGGGGACGATAGCCTTCAAACCTTCAAAATTAAGCGCTGTTCGGGCCCCATATGCTTGCGCCCCGGCGGGCTCCTGGATCTCCCCCAC
Organism: Symbiodinium natans; assembly: GCA_905221605.1. Lineage (NCBI taxonomy): Eukaryota > Dinophyceae > Suessiales > Symbiodiniaceae > Symbiodinium > Symbiodinium natans. The sequence continues at coordinate 610,960 of CAJNDS010002138.1, read as the reverse complement.
CCCCGCCATATTGGGTGGGGGGGGGGTAGGACACCATCACATGACGCAAGAACCCACCCAGGCTGCAAACAAAGATCCAACCCAAAAAGTACATTCTACATATACATATATACATGCATGCATGCATGCATACATACGTATATACGATTAACACAGCAACAAGAATGATGATAGCACCACAAATATGAACGGCCTGATCCCAGTAAACCCTAGACCCCTGGACCCGAAACCGTCGAAGCCTGAAAACATGTCCTGTAAAGTAAGCCTCAACATGTGAGAGTCCTTGATCCCTGAAACCCGAAACACCCGAAACACCCGAAACCCTGAAGCCCTGAAATTCGGAAGCCGCCTCAGCAACCCCCTACCCTAAACCCTAAACCCTAAACCCTAAACCCTAAACCCTAAACCCCAAACCCCAAACCCCTAAACTCGAAGCCCCGAACCCTAAATCCCTAAACCCTAAACCCCTACACCCTACACCCTAGACCCTAGACCCTAAACCCCGAACCCTAGCCCCTAAACCCTAAACCCTAAAACTAAACCCCTAAACCCTAACCCTAAACCCTGGACCCTAAACCCTAAACCCTAAACCCTAGGCCCTAAACACTAACCCTGAACCCTAGACCTTGGACCCTAAACCCTGAACCCTGACCCTAAACCCTGGACCCCAAACCCAAAACCCTGACCCCAAACCCGAAACCCGGACCCTAAACCCTAACCCTAAACCCTAAACCCTAGAACTTAGACCCTAAACCCTAAACCCTGACCCTAAACCCTAAACCCTAGACCCGAGACTCTAAACCTTAGACCCTAAACGCTAAACCCGGAACCCTAGACCCGAGACCCGAGACCCTAAACCCTAGACCCTAGACCCTAAACGCTAATCCCTGAACCCTAAACCCTAGACCCTAAACCCCTAAACCCCTAAACCCCTAAACCCCTAAATCCTAAACCTTCGGAAACAAAGGCGCCTCAAAGTCGAGGTCCTCGTCGTCCGACGAAGAAGCCTACGAGGTTGCTGTCCCAAAGCCGTCATTTAGGGTTTAGGGTGTAGGGTTTCGGGTTTAGGGTTTAGGGTTTAGGGTTTAAGGTTTAGGGTTTAGGGTTTAGGGTTTAGGGTTTAGGGCTGAGGGCTTAGGGCTTAGGGTGTGCGGTTTAGGGTTTAGGGCTTAGGTTTGGGTTTAGGGTGTGGGGTTTAGGATTTAGGTCTGAGGCTTTTGGTTTTTTAGGGTTTTGCGGTTCTAGGGTGCTTTAGGGTTTTGGGGTCTAGGGTGTTGGGGTTGTAGGGTTTCGGAAGTTTTGGGTTTTAGGGATCTAGGGTTCTGGGGGTCATGGTTTTAGGCCCCAAAATCCCTCAACCCTAACACACTCCACTCCAGAAACCCTGTTGATCCTTGAACCTAGAGAAGCCTAAACCCTAAACCCTAAACTGCAAGCCCCTGACCTCTTAAACCCTCAAACCCTCCACCCCTCGTGGCCCCCAAACCTCCGGAACATCAGGCCATTTTGCAAAATTCGAAGAGGAATCCCCTCGCCCTAAGACTTTAGGGATTAGGGTTTAGTCTTTAGATTTCAGCGTTTAGGTTCGGGTCTGGGGTCTGGCTCTTCAAGGTAAGATACAAAATTCAACGAAACCCTTAACCGGGCCGATGTCGGGAGCCAGCGCTATGAGATCAAGTGGTTTAGGGTTTGGGGTTTAGGGTTTAGGGGTTTAGGGTTTAGGGTTTAGGGTTTAGGGTTTAGGGTTTAGGGTTTAGGGTTTAGGGTTTAGGGGTTTAGGGGTTTAGGGTTTTAGGGTTTAGGGTTCAGGGGGGCCGCGGGCTCCTCCTGAATCACGCCTGCCTCCAGGCGTCTCTTCACCGAGTTGACGAAGACATTCTGGCTGCTGACGCAGAGCCCGTAGGCCTCCCGCAAGCTCCGAGATCTGTCCAGACACCTTCCCGGGTCTCTGTGTTCGGCACGGAGACGGGGGCTCTCATCGAACAAGCGTCTCCGCTCCATCATCTCATAGATGACGCAGCCAAGAGCAAATCAGTCCGAGCGGGCAGGGAATTCTCGGTTCATTAAGTAGGCAGTGCTCGAAATTAAGGCCCCCTCTTTTGGCTCCCAACATAGCACAGCACCTACAAACAAGGAGCCTCCAAAAAGCCGAAGCCCTAAACCCGAACTTGAGCAACCACCCAATGTACGCTCCTTAACCCTGACCCCTAAACCCTAAACCCTAAACCCTAAACCCTAAACCCTAAACCCGAACCCCAAACCCTAGACCTTAACCCCCAAATCCTAAACCCGAAAAACCGCCTTTCTCCAGCCTTCGCCGCCGCCTCGGCCGCGCGCGCCTCCTCTCGCTCTCGGATTCGCGCGTCGCCTGTTTTGGGTTTTAAAAAGGTTTAGGGTTTAGGGTTCGGGGGGTTAGGGGTTGAGGGGTTTTGGGTTTTAAGGGTTTAGGGGTTTAGGGGCTTAGGGGTTTTAGGCTTTAGGATTTAGGGGTTTAGGGGTTTAGGGGTTTAGGGGTTTAGGGGTTTAGGGGTTTAGGGGTTTAGGGGTTTAGGGGTTTAGGGGTTTAGGGGTTTAGGGTTTAGGGTTTTGGGTTTCGGGTTTAGGGGTTTAGGGTTTTAGGGTTTGGGGTTTTGGGTGCTAAGCGCTTAGGGTTTTAGAATTTAGGGATTCTTCAAGCTATACACTAGTAGGGAATCTGCTATAGACTGACATCAGGGGTATACCTGTTGGGAGTGGTATAATAGTCCAGAGTGATCAGGACGACACAATAAATAGTAAAAATCGGGGTGAAATTGGTGCGGGCACAAGTCTTTCGGGGGGTCCTCCTAAACTTGCTTCTCCTAATGGGGGTTCATTCCCATCCTATGCTTTTTGCAGTAGCCACGCAGAAAGCACGGGCGTGGAGCGTCTGGTGACATAGACATTTGCCACCACCGACAAAGCCCCAGCGTCCTCTAAGGAGTGATACACCGCGGGCGCACTCAGCATCTCTGTTGGCGACGTGATCAAATCGACAGGAGACATTTCAACGCGCCTCAAATCTTCGGGAAGAACAAACAGGCGCGTCAGCACTGTCGGGTCGTCTCGACCACCTCTGACGCTGCCTGCACGCGATCCCATAGAAGCGCGGTGACCTTCCACGATTACTACCATGAGCCTTTGTCCTCGTACCGGGGCGCGTGAACGGCATGGGAGTGATCGTGAACGCTCGCTCGTCACGAGTCAGAACGACAAAAGGCACACCTGGCTGCTCGACAGCTTCAAATATTGCAGAGCCGAAGAGTCGCCAAAGAGTCGCTCGAACACCGCCGGCCCGGTCCCCCCCGGCGGCAACGGTGTCGTTCCACCGAGATTGGATTTCATCCTTCAGTCCATGGTCGTCAGCTTCTCCAGGCTGCACCACCCTGTCTTGAATTAGCAACTGGGACACCACATGGTCAACGCGTGACTCGCCTGTAGCCACTGTGGCGATGGCATGTAAGGACAGCAAGTCCTCCCAGCACCACCACAAGGAGTCCATCTCAGGTTCCGGATCCACTGGGTACATCAAGTGGATTCCTACTCCTAACGCACCTAAGAAAGAAGGGCCGCCTGCTCCTGGTGTCTGCAGGGGCGAGGTTGCTGCTGATGGGGCATGCGAGTAGTCCCGAAATCGGACACACGTGATGCCCGCCATCAGCTGTCTGACTGGCCTCACTGTGACTGCGTCTTCGTATCGCAGCAACGTTAGGCATCGAGTGGAAATGCTGCCATCGTGGTGCTGGAGGAGCGTCCACCGTCCATCCAGCTTTGTCCAGAGAAGCACTTTGGCTCTCATGAGTTTGGACACGGTAGCGGTCAGTTCTTGTAAATTGGAATCTTCATCGGGGATGAGTCCATACGTTCGTGCAAGTGCAGCGATGTCGTCATGTGCTTCGGGCACGTTTATGCCCATGGAATTTTGCAACACCAAAGACGCAAATGAGAGGTGCGGCGCACGATCAACGCAGGGAGAGCCAGTTTCGGCTCATCCAGGAGCACGCGACCTTTGCGCAGCTGCAGCGTTGAGTAGTGAACGAGCTCATTTTCAAGCACGATCACAAAGCTCTTGGAATTGACCATGCGCTGCATAATGCTTTGCACGTGAGACCCCGAATGTGCTGACATAACGTGGGGGTGTTCGTCCAGCAAGTCTTCGATGGACGTGGAAGGGTTGGTCTCGACCGAGGCGAGGACGACGCTGACCTTCACGACTGGCGTGAAGTCCACCGGCCTGCGCATGCGGAGCACAGTTCCTGGAGCCACCCTTGCAGTGCGATAGGCACGTTGCAGTGCGTTGTTGCGTGATACCGTCATCAGGTACGGGATGCCTTCAAGCACCACCATATCCAGGCCGGTGTCAATCACCAGAAACACCCACGGGATGGTAATCGATCGCTGGGCAACCAACATCGACACAATGACATTCGTCTTGCGCAACTTGTGCTTCGAAGAGCAGGACGGAGCAATCGATCCTCAAGCTGTCGAACTGCTCAGACAGCGTCACCGCTTGCTTCATAGAGACCGTGATGACCAGGGCTCCCTGGCCTGCCGGTATCGACGTCCACCATTCTTGGTAGAGGGCGGTCGGGACGGCATCGCTTGGAACATGGCTTTAGGGTTAGGGTTTAGGGTTTAGGGTTTAAGGTTTAGGGTTCAGGCACACCCTAAACCATGAGACCAAAACCCTAAACGTTAAACCCGAAACCTCTTCAAACTTCAAACCCACCCGAAACTCTGAACCCCAACCCTCTGAGATCCTGCAACCGTAGGGTTGAGGGTTTCGGGGTTCAGGGGTTTAGGGATTTTGGGTCCCTAGAACCGTCAACCCTAAGCCCTAAAACCCTAAACCCTAAACCCTCAACCCTAAGCCCTAAACCCTAAACCCGAAACCCGAAACCCTAAACCCTAAACCCATTTTAAAGCCCGCAAGAGGCCCCGCTGAGCGCGACACGCTCTGCGCGCTCCTTCTTCAACTCCTCCCGCCGCTTCTCAGCGGCCTCCCATTTTTTGGGCCGTCCCAAGAAGCAGGGGTTTAGAGTTTAAGGGTCCTTAAACCCTACACCCTAAACCCCAAACCCATATTTGGGGCTTCGTGTTGACTTTCAGCCCAAGGGTTAGGGCATATATGGTTTTTTTGCTAGAGCCCTGCACGCCGCTGCCATGTACATTTTGTTGTACTGCTGGTTAGGGTGTGAGGCCGCTATGGTCTGAGTCTCAAACCTCCGGAAAGAATCTTTCAGTCGTGACCTTCTCTATCCAGTATAGGAAGCTGTATACGGTCCTTCTGTGCGGAACAAAGGACTACGTTGTGGGCCGGTTCAGAAGTCTTAAGGTCGTTACATGGTCCCCTTAGTATGGGCTTCTATGGTCGGAGCAGGGTTGCCATACCGAAAGTGCAGCTGGGAGGGATGGTTTTAGATAAACTGATGGTCATACCTTTGGGATGTTCCCCCTTATACTAGCAGGGATTATATTGGGGGGGGGCTACTAGCATTAAGGACTGTTAGCATAAGGGGGAACATCCCAAGTCACGCCGTATAGGAGGGCCCGCTCTCGCAGAACAAACAACTCAGTATCTTGTTCAGTCTTTTGTGTTCCGTGAAACCCCCAGTGAGCCGCAGCAATTCAATATCTTGTTCATTCAACGGGCATGCAGGCGTTGAACCGAAGCACGGCTTCCAGAAAAACATTCCCCAGGGCACGACTTATGCAGGATTCTGCGGTGCGCGAACCTGCCCAGAACAAAACCACTAAACCTGACTCAATCATGGTCGTCCATGTATCAATCAGGATGCGCGAGAAGAAGCCGCGTGGACAGTTAACAAGGCTCGGCTTAGCGCAGGGTCTTAGGCTGCCAACACTTGAAACCGGATCCTCACGAATATTTAGGGTTTAGGGTTTAGGGCTTAGGGTTTAGGGTTTAGGGTTTAGGGTTTAGGGTTTAGGGTCTTGCCCCCATGCCCAAACCTCAAGACCTGGCCCTAAGCCCTAAGCCCCCTGGCCCCTGGAGCTTGAAGCCCAAAGGACGGCACCTCCCAAGAATCGCCCCAAAGAGTATTCTAGGGGCCTGAATAAATCAAAACGGGGTTAGGGGGGGGGGGGGGGGGGTTATTGTAGTACAATGAAAACCCCAAACCCTAAACCCTAAACCCTCCAGGCGGTGCCTCCTTCTTTCGCGCGTCTTCTTCCAGGGCCTCCGGGGTGGCGGCATAGCCGACGATGGCCGACTCCTGCCACAGATCCACGTTGCCCCCAAGTTTCTTAGGGTCTAGGGTTTCGGGTTTAGGGTCTAGGGTCTTGGATTTAGGGTTTAGGGTTTAGGGTTTAGGGTTTAGGGTTTAGGGTTTAGGGTTTAGGGTTTAGGGTTTAGGGTTTAGGGCTTGGAAGGGTCGGGTTTTCGCTTTTTTGGAATTTTTTTTTTTTTTGGGGGGGGGGGGGGAAGGGTTTCGGGGTTCAGGGTTTAGGGCTTGGGGGGTTTTGAAGAGTTGGGGATGCTGCAGTCGCCATGTTTCAAGCATGCTGCTCAGGGCAGCTCGGAACACTGGAGGCACGGCCTTCGTGCCAAAAGGACTGCACAGTGACAAAACCCTAAACCCTAAACCCTAAACCCTAAACCCTACACCCCAAACTAAACCCGAACTCTCCAACGCCAGAACCTCTGGTGCTACCGTCTCTGTTGGGACGCCGAGAGGAGTGTCAGGGTAGAGACTGGATGCTGCCACCCGGAGCACTCAACCCCGCGCCCCAAACCCTCGAAGGTGCATCCGGTGCTATGCGACCATAACACGGCGACGGGTCGAAGATGTTTTGCCCTTGTTTGGTCTCTATGACCACATGTTCCTCATGATATGGTTCCGTATACTCAAAAGGGCACAAATGGTAGAGAAACCCCCACGGGCCATTACAGGCCCTTTTTCTTTAGATTGGGGGTAGCCTATTCCTTATGCACAAGCCTCAAGACTCTGCCACTCGCTCCGGCCCACGAAGAACCCAGCCCCAAATGCACCCCGCCCCAAGCACCCAAGCACCCTAAACCCTAAACCCTAAACCCTAAACCCTAAACCCTAAACCCTAAACCCTAAACCTCTTAGCATCCCCAAGAGCGCCTCTCGGACGGCGCCGGTGCCGATGGCGATCCGCGCGTAGCCCTCCTCACCCCACTGAGTGCCCCAGGAGTTCTTGACCTTGGCATGGTCTTTTGGGGGGGGTTTGGGGTTTAGGGTTTAGGGTTTAGGGTTTAGGGTTTAGGGTTTAGGGTTTAGGGTTTAGGGTTTAGGGTTTAGGGCTAGGGTTTGGGATTTAGGGTGTAGAGTTTAGGGCCGCTGTTAACGACTTGACCTGAGGGTGCTACGGTGAACAACAGTCTCCTTAGCTTTGGTTTTGAGGGTTGTGAGGGCTGTGAGGGTTGGAGGGTTGGAGGGTTGGAGGGTTGGAGGGTTGGAGGGTCGGAGGGTCGGAGGGTTGGAGGGTTGGAGGGTTGGAGGGTTGGAGGGTTGGAGGGTTGGAGGGTTTGATTAAAGGTTCTACCAACACACCCCTAAAGCCTCCCCCCCTTTTGCATTAAAAAAAAATTTTGAGACTACAATACAAGTATCATAGCACAACAATATTGGCATCTCTTCCTGGACAGTCACCTGATGCATTCAACTGCGAAACATTGCTTAAAACCATGAACCCAAGACCCCCGCAACACTGAAACCTCGGAAAGCCCAGAACCCCTGACCGCAGCACCGTAAAAACCCTCAATGTGGGATCTGTATCCCGAAATTTAAATATCAAACCCGAACCCTAAACCCTAAACCCTAAACCATTCCTCTGTCCCGTCGGACGAAGCCTCAGGGCCCTGAAATCCTGCCAACCCCTGTGATCTTTGAACATACCCCTGCCACTTGCAGTAGACATGTGTTAATGAATCTGCGAACATACTGTCAGCGAATCATAACATGCAGCAAAGCATGTAATCCAAATACGTCAAACTGTTGTGAAAGGGATTTCCTTGTGTCAAGAAACAAGTTGAAAACCTAAACCCTAAACCCTAAACCCCATGGGTTCCAGGTCTCAGCTTGGGGGGTGGTGGAAAATAGAAAGCACAACATCAAACCTGGCCGGGCAAACCCAGGGGTAGGCTCCAAAGGGTTTCAGGGGTTAGGGGTTAGGGCTTTCAGGGCTTAAGTTGGGATGTTCCCCTTATGCTCGCAATCCCTAATAATAAGGATTCAAATCGGGGGCACCAGAATTCCTAAGGACTGTTCGTAGAAGGGGAAAGATATTTGGCAACACCCTCAACCCTGAGAGCCCCATAACCCTGAAACCCCCTAAACCCCTCAACCCCTTAAGCCTCTAAACACGTAAATCCCCCTAAACCCTAAACCCTAAACCCTAAACCCTAAACCCTAAACCCTAAACCCCTTAAACCCCTTAAGCCCAAACAATCCCTTGAACCACTACGCAGGAAAGCTCGGGTCCTGGCGAGCCAGTAGGGCGTACCCTCCGATCGGCCCCAGCCCATGATGGTCACGGCCGTGACGAGAGGCTCACCGTTCCTTGGGCTTCGGGTTCAGGGTTTACGGCTCAGGGTTTAGGGCTCAGGGTTTTTAGGCGGCTTGCGGAAAACCCCGTGTGGAGCAGACTTTGTTTCGCTACATAGTTGAGCATATTCCCTCATTATCGGCGCGGGGGGGGGGGGGGGGGCATTGAAACCCTAAACCCTAAACCCTAAACCCTATTCCCTCGAGCTGGGGGGACGGGGGTTGGGACTGAGACGCCCTTACACTGAACATGAAGCTGCACCTGTGGCTGCAGAGACCCTGGCAACCCCGGGCTTGTTAGCATTTAGGGTTTAGGGTTTAGGGTTTAGGGTTCGGGTTTAGGCTCTTAGGGGTTAGGGGTTTAGGGGTTTAGGGTTGTTTAGGGTTTAGGGTTTAGGGGTTTAGGGTTTAGGGGTTTAGGGGTTTAGGGGTTTAGGGGTTTAGGGGTTTAGGGGTTTAGGGGTTTAGGGGTTTAGGGGTTTAGGGGTTTAGGGGTTTAGGGGTTTAGGGGTTTAGGGGTTTAGGGGTTTAGGATTTAGGTTTACGGATTTTTGTTTTAGGGTTTAGAGTTTGGGGGTTTAGGGGCTCAGGTGTGTATGGTTTAGGGGTTTCGGGAGGGTCGTAAGGGTTTAGGGGTTTAGGGTTTAGGCCAAGGTTGAGGGTTTTAGGGGTTTAGGGGTTTGGGGGCTTAGGTTGTTAGGGGCTTGGGGTGTAGGGTTTCAGGGGTTTAGGGGCTCAGGGCGGTTTAGGGGTTTAGGCCTTTGCGAGGGCTTTTCGGAGGTCTTTCTTCCAAGCCACCCTCTGAGCAAAGCTACCTCGAAGGTACGTGAGTTAGAACAACCCTCAACCCTAAACCCTAAACCCTAAACCGCTGAGTTCTAGACACCTAAACCCTAAACTCCTAGACCCTAGACCCCTAAAACCGTCTCCTAAACCCTGAGCCCAAGACATCAACCCTGAAACCCTGACCTTGAGACCCTGAGACCCTGAAACCCTGACTCAGACCCTGAGACCCGGAGACCCTGAAACCCTGAAACTTTGAGACCCTGAAACCTAAACCCTAAACCCTAAACCCCAAACCCTAAACCCTAAACCCTAAACCCTACTTTTCGGCAGCCAGGGATCGCCCCGTACTGCTGATTGGCGTTGTCCGTGGGCGTGTAGACCCCGCTCCTGGGTTTAGGGCCTAAGGTTAAGGGTTTAGGGTTTAGGGTTTGGGGTTTAGGGTTTAGGGTTTAGGGTTTGGGGTTTAGGGTTTAGGGTTTAGGGTTTAGGGTTTAGGGTTTGACTGTAGAAGGCACCTCAATTTAGGGTAGTTACACGGTCCCTTCGTATGGGCCCTTAGAAAGGGGACCCCTTTTATACCCCTCAGAAACCCTATACAACCATACTTCAGAACCCGTCGAAGGAGGTAAGGGACCATCGAAGGGTCCAGGAAACGACTCGGGTTTGTGGCCTACCCCTAGAGCGCAGACAGCTCTGTTGAGCCGTGCTTCTTGTAGACGAGGAAGTCGTCTTTGAGCAGGACTGGGATGACTACCGGGCCTCCAACGACGCATTTGAACACACAGCCCCTAGGCCCTAAGCAAAAGCAGGCCGACAGTGCCCGAAAAGCAGGCCGAGAGCCCCCCCAACCCGTGAACTTTGAATCCTAAACCATAAACCCTAAACCCTAAACCCCAAACCCTAAACCCGAAACCCCAAACCCTCACCCCTAAACCCCAAACCCCAAACCCTCAACCGTTCAACCCGACACATCCCCCGATGCGAGACAGCCAGAAGAGTAACCACCAACAGCTAATGATGTCAATAGCACCAACAAGTCATTGCCAGAGTAGCGATTGTGACAAGAATGACCATAGAGTCGATAAGAAAATGCGAAAATGATGATTGCAATGTGAACGATGATGATTCTGATGATGATGATGATGATGATGATGATGATGATGATGATGATGACGATGGTGATGGTGATGGTGATGACGATGACGATGATGATGATGATGATGATGATGATGATGATGATGATGATGATGATGATGATGATGATGATGATGATGATGATGATGATGATGATTCGATGATGACGATGGACAAGTACAAAGAACCATTTCTGGAACAACAAGCACAAGGAATAACAATCAAAATGCGAATCAATGACAAGAATAGCCGCGGACGTTGCGTAGACGAGCGCGGAGCAGAGCGTGTGGGGATATGCATTTTGTATGGCCTGGATGGAACAAACAGCATGTCGCATGTTCAGAAACATTGCGTTTTCATCGTCTGTGTCGGCATTTTAGGTGTGTCTATTGTTTAGCGTTGTATTCTGGAGAGCCTGCGTGATATAAATGCAACTTTCATTTAAGCAGCAGAGGTAGAATTTGTACTGGAAGAACGTTGCTGTTGGGAAGTCTACTGAACGGAATCTTATACGATCACAGGAGGACATGCATTAAGTTTGTTTTGGGGACATCCATCGGGAGAGTGAAGGTCATTCGCAAGCACTTGTAACATGGACGTCGCTCTTGGGAATGGGATGATCTGTCTACTGGATTCTCTGCAAATGCCGATGCTATCGGCATTTTGGTTTTCCGCAATCTAGCAAGTCGCGAATACGCGTGTAAATAACGATGGTATAGACATGGGAACCACACCCGAAACACTGCAAATGCTGATTCATCGGCACTTCGGCTTTCCGCAAAATGGCAATTGGTGAAAACACTTCTGGCATCGACTTTCTCGGTCTGTCAACCATGCGAAACAGTATAGATACCGATGTGATCGGCATGTTCTGCGCACGTAAACATACAGTGCGGGCCAGTAACAACAAAAAACAAAAACCAACGATGATGACAATAACAGCAATAATAACCTAGCAATTATAATCATACACCCAAAACCAGGAACTCACATGGGCATTTCCCAAAATAAGAATACCCCTTATATACCCCAAATACTATCATCCTTGCTATTGGACCCTCCCAAAAGGTTACCCCTATTTTCGGAATCCCCCAAACCCTAAACCCTAAACCCTAAACCCTAACCCAAACCCTAAACCTAAACCCTAAACCCGAAAGCAAGAACTCAAATAGTTCAGGCCTCGATTGTACATCTCACGCCTTGGACTCGAGCTGAGCGGGTACTGGAAGCGTGAGTGTGGCATTTGAGTTTTAGGTTCAGGATGAAACCCTAAACCCTCAACCCTCAACCCTAAACCCCAAACCCCAAACCCTAAACCCTAAACCCGAAACCCCAACATTTGGGATGGGGCGTCGGACTTCTTGGGGTTTAGGATTCAGGGGCAAGCTAATAGCATCCGTCAAAAGAAGCACCACCGAGCCGAAAAACCGACTTCTACTTGGAGGTTGATGATTGGTTGAGAAACACCATGAACCTTCAAGTACATGTTTCGCTGACAACCCACTGTGCCCCAAACAGTGGAGACCGGAAGACCCCACCATCCTTTTGAAATCTCAAGAGGCTTCAGGTCTCGGGCTTCGTGCCCTAAACCCTAAACTCTAAACCTCATTTTTGGACCCCTAAGGTTGTACCCTTGGGTTTGGGGACAGATCCTCTCAGGCAACATAAGGGCCAAACTAGGAGAAAAATTTTGGGGGTACATCCTTAGAGGTTCGAGTATGGCTCCCTTGAGTACCCTAAACCCTAAACACCTCCGGCCCCACGTAACGCCCAGGCACTTAATCCGCTTCTCGCCGCCCATGAGGCAGTGGTCCAGCGCTTTACGCTTCTGCTCCTTGCGTTTAGGGTGTAGGGCTTAGGGTTCAGGGTTTAAGGTTTAGGGTTTCCAGGGGTTTCTGGGTGTAGAGTTTAGGGTTCTCGGGGTTGACTGTTAGGGTTCTAGGGGTTTGGGGTTTTGGCGGTTTTGGGGTTCCTCTATCTCGTAGCTGTCGGGCCGAAGAATACACTTTGTGGGCACATGGGGTTTAGGGTTTCAGGGTGTAGGGCTGAAGGGTTTAGAGTTTAGGGCTGTTTGGGGTTTAGGGGTTTTTGGACTTCACGGCTTTAGGGTTTTTGGGATTAGGGTTTCAGGTCTTTGGGGGTTTAGGTGGGGACGTTCCTCCTTATACGGACAGTCCTTCATAGGGATAATCATAGGGGGTACTAGAATCCCCATTAAGGACTGCTAGTATAAGGGGGAAGATCCCAACCCTGAACCTTAAACCTGAAACCCTAAACCCTAAACCCTAAACCCTAAACCCTAAACCCTAAACCCTGAACCTTAAACCTTAAACCCCAAACCCTAAACCCTACCCTAATCCCCATAAGAGGGAAGATCCCAAGGCTTAGGGGTTGGGGGGGACCCAAGCTCCTGGTTGCAGTCGCTCTTGCAAGCGGCCGACTTGGCCCCAGCGAACGGCACGCACGACCTGGGTTTAAGGGTTTAGGGTTTAGGGTTTCGGGTTTAGGGTTTAGGGTTTAGGGTTTATAGAAATTGTATAGGGTTCGTGTCCGGAGTTTTGACGGGGTTTTGACGGGGTTTTGATGGGGTTTTGACCGGTTTTTTCTTTTGCTTTTGAACAAGGGTTTGGCTTTGACGGCTGGGCTGCTGGGGCTGGGGCCGGGGCTGGGGCTTGGCTGGGGCTGGGGCTCTGGGGCTTGGGGGGCTGGGGCTGTGGGGCTGGGGGCTGGGGTGATGGCACGAGCTACTCGTTCTGAAACACCTACAATTTCTATTTATCCTGGCCTTTGAGGGTTTAGGGTTTAGGGTTTAGGGGTAAGGTTTAGCGTTTAGGGTTTAGGGTTTAGGGTTTAGGGTTTAGGGTGCTGAATCTAAGGAAACCACTTCGACCCCCAAGCCGTAAACCCTAGCACTCTCCTAAACCCTGAGGCCCAAAATACTTGGAGGTTCAACCCCAAGCCCTAAACCCTAAACCTTAAACCTTAAACCCTAAACCCTAAACCCTAAACCCTAAACCCCCCGAACCCTAAACCTTAAACCCGAAACCCCCGAAGCCCCAACAAAACCCTGAAGCGGCTTCAGGTGATCCTCAGAGTTCTAGGCTGCACTAAAGGAACTTCAGCTTAGCTGTCAGAGGATGCAGGGGGTTTAGGGTTTGGGCTTAGGTTTTAGGGTTTAGGGTTTAGGGTTTAGGGTTTAGGGTTTAGGGTTTAGGGTTTAGGGTTTAGGGTTTAAGGTTTTTAGGGTCCGAAATTAGGGGTACCCTTTTTGGGGTCCTTCTTATAAGGGAATCCTATGCTTTAGGGGTCTATTCTAGGGCTACCCTATTTTCGTACACCCCCAATGTGGATTTAGTTAAGGGTTTAGGGTTTTAGGGTGATGACAACGCTGCCTCAACCCGCGAGAACCCCATAGAACAACAACGTGGGTGTTCGGGTCTGGAAGTACCGTTTGTCTCCAGATTCCCACTGTGTCTGTGAGTTTGCTTCGGCGTTGCGCCTCACCGCTCTGATGTATGAGGGTTTGGGGTTTGGGCTTTGTTGTTGAGGGTTTGGATTTAGGGTTTAGAGTTTAGGGTTTGGAGTTTAGGACTTGGCTCTAGGTGGTTGGGGGTTTAAGGCTTTCGGGGTCCGTTGCTGTTACCGACCAAGAGCACCAACTGCACCATTTACAGGCAAGGCCTGTACCGAAAAATCGACCAGTCTTCCCGGGATCAGTCTTCGCTACCAACAACCCTAAACCCTAAACCCTAAACCCTAAACCCCAAACGTGGGTTCCTAGAGTTGCTGCTTTGAGTGCAAGTGCAAGGCACAAGTAGAACCCGCAAATTAGAAGCTATCCGAATTCAGGGTTTAGTTTTAGAGGGTTTATGCTTTGGTTCTAGGGCTTAGGATTGTTTTCAGGAAGCAGCCCAGCTGACGAAGCAGGCACAAGCGGACAGGCAAAACAAAAACATATACAATCTCACCTTCCAGCCCTTTATAGGGTCAGCGCGCCTTGGGTTTCCGGGTTAGGGTTTAGGGTTCAGGGTTTAGGGTTCAGGGTTTAGGGTCTAGGGTTTAGACTTTAGGGTTTAGGTTTGAGGATTTAGGGTTTAGGGTTGAGGGTTCAGGGATCTCTCTGCCGGAGCCGCTCGGGGAATAGGCCTCTTCGCTCGATGTAGCTCCACACGGCGTCGATGCCTCCGCCGTTGCAGCCCGCACCTCGGGCGTCGAGTCGTTTAGGGTTCAGGGTTTTGGGCTTAGGGTTTAGGGTTCAGGGTTTAAGGTTCGGGGTTTAGGGTTTAGAGTCTAGGGTTTGCAGGGTTTAGAGTTTGGGGATGAGATGTTCCCCCTTCTACTAACAAACCCTAAACAGGGATTCTAGTACCTCCGAAAAAAATCCCAAGTAAGGACTGTTAATATTTCGGGGAACATCCAAAATTCGGGGTCAAGAAACTAAACGGCTAACCAATTATAACTGTACTTAGAAACCCTAAACCCTAAACCCCAAACGCCAAACCCTAAACGTAAAATCCCCTGGGGTGCCTGATATGGTTAGAAGCACAGTTTTCAGTACAGTCAGGTTGGTCTTGAAAAGTACCATGAACCTCCAAGTAGGCTTCTGGGATAAAGCCCCGATATGCCTAAGTAGCCCCTAAATAACCCCCAAGCGACCCTTAAGAGGTAAATAACCCCCAAGTGACCCTTAAGGTCCCTTATTAAGGGTTCTTGCTTGAGTCCCTTGCAAGAAGGTGTCGGGCTTGGGGGGAGCATCAATTCTTCAGGCGCTGGGCTCTTCTTGTCGCAGGACACGATCTGCTGCGGGGACAGATGCGTCCTGGGCGCAGTCTCTTGTGGCCCTAAACCAACCCTAAACGCTGAACCCTAAACCCTAAACCCTAAACCCTAAACCCTAAACCCTAAACCCTAAACCCTAAACCCTAAACCCTAAACCCTAAACCCTAAACCCTAAACCCTAAACCCTAAACCCTAACCCAAAAAGCAACCCAAACAAAAACCCGAACCCGCAAACTCCGAGACCGGTACTCGGCATAGGCTTCTGGATCGCTGAAGCCTGAGCTGCCAGGATGATTAGGGTTGAGGATGCTTGGGGGTTTAGGGTTTAGGGTTTAGGGTTTAGGGTTTAGGGTTTAGGGTTCAGGGTTCAGGATTCAGGGTTCAGGGTTTAGGGTTCAGGGTTTAGGGTTTAGGGTTTAGGGTGTAGGGTTTAGGATTTAGGGTTTAGGGTTTAGGGTTCAGGGTTTAGGGTTTAGGGTTTAGGGTTTAGGGGCCATGATGTTCAAAGCTACCCTCTCACCCTTCCGATTCGGAAGGAGGAAACTCCCACAAAAACGCGGATGTTGCAGCGTAAGTATGGCTCCTCTACCGACAAAAACCCTAAACCCTAAATCCTAAACCCTATCCTTTGGCCAGTGAGGAGCAGAATCGCGATGACAGCGCAGTGGCCGCGGCGATGGCATAGCCTCAGTGACCCGCAGCGGTGCAAAACTTAAAGGGTTTAGGGTTTAGGGTTTAGCGTTTTGGGTTTAGGGTTTAGGGTTTAGGGTCAAGGGTTTAAGGTTTAGGGTTTAGGGTCGCAGCACAGGCCCGTGCATGTGGCGGTTGAGCTAAACTACGGGTCAGAACGGCGAAACTTAGGTCCTAAATCCTGAGCCCGAAGCCAAACAAAGCGGACCATACACGTTGGACCCTGAACCCTCAGCCCTGAACCCTAAACCCTAAACCCCAAACCCTAACCCCTAAACCCTGAACCCTAAACCCCAAACCCTTTGTTGGCACGGATGAGGAGCTGGATGAGCAGTTGCCCTGATCGTACACGGGGCCGGCTTCGCAGCCTGCCAGAAGCGGCCAGAAAGGCTTTTAAAAAACGAGGGTTTAGGGTTTAGGGTTTAGGGTTTAGGGTTTAGGGTTTAGGGTTTAGGGTTTAGGGTTTGGGGCTAGGGTTTAGGGTTTAGGGTTTAGGGTTTGGGGTTTAAGGTTTAACCTCATGACCCTAAACCTTAAACCCGCAGAACCCTCCGCCCTCACAACTCGCTACTGTTTTGCTACTGTTTCGCCACTTCCATACAAACTGGCGAAAAAAATCGCGAAACGATAACGAAAAAAAACAGCGCAAATAAAAAAAAAAAAAACACGAAATTGCAAGCAAAACTGGAGAGAAAATTGGCGCGAGTTTCTGCCTACCCCTCCCTCCTTACTCCACACGAAAAAACAAGGAACACGAAAATGCACTAAGAAAAGGCGATCCCTTCGCAAAGGAACTCGCTAAAAACATTGCAAATTAATTCCCTGGCGTGTGTCCCATTAAGTACAAGGCTCTTCGCCCGAAACCCTTATAAACCCTTGAACTCCCTCGCAAGCCCTCCTAGACCAAAACAACCCCGAGCCCTAAACCTAAACCCTCAATAACCCTGAACCCGCAACCACTGACGGCTCCCCACACCCCAAACCCTAAACCCCAAACCCTAAACCCTAAACCCTAAAAGGGCCTGGCTTCTGCACCCTCAGGTCATAGCTCGGGGGTACCGCGCCGCCCTCCAGGCCCTCGCCCTCGTCCTGCGGCTTTGGGGGGTTTTAGGGATTTAGGGTTTAGGCTTTAGCCTTTAGGCGTTAGGCTTTAGGCTTTAGGCGTTAGCCTCTAAGCTTTAGGCTTTAGGCTTTAGGCTTTAGGCTTTAGGCTTTAGGCTTTAGGCTTTAGGCTTTAGGCTTTAGGCTTTAGGCTTTAGGCTTTAGGCTTTAGGCTTTAGGCTTTAGGCTTTAGGCTTTAGGCTTCGGCCCAAGGCGACTTAGGCTTCAGAAGGGCCAAGCATCTTTAAGTCTTCAGGACTTGTCGGCTGAGGATTAGGGGATAGGATGAGGGGGACCCTTCGGTATATAGACCCTCTGAATAAGGTCCCTGTTTCAGAGAGCCTGAAGAGGGTTAAGAAGGGCTCCCTTTTAAGCTTTTAAGGGCCCCCCTTATCCTACCTAGGAAGGATGTCTGTGTCTTGGGCGTGCTTTGCACGTGATCTCGGCCACTCAACCGATCTTGAGCCTTAAAAACCCCCCAACCCGCTTTAGGGTTTAGGGTTTCGGGCTTTATTGCGGGTTTAGGGTTTGACCTCAATGGCCTAGACCCTTTCGAAGAAGAAAATCAAGCAGCAACCCCCAAAACAAAACCAAAAAACATAACACAAAGACAAAAAAACAACAAAAAACTAAAAAAACAACACTCGGGAGGAAAAAAATGGGGCGAAGAAAAGGGGGGGAACAAAGAAACCCTGAAGCCTAAGCCCCAAACCCTAAACCCCAAACCCAACACCCCAAACCCTAAACCCCAAACCCTAAACCCGAAACCTTAAACCCCAAACCCCCAAACCCCAAACCCTAAACCCCAAACCCCTAAACCCCAAACCCTAAACCCTAAACCCCAAACCCTAAACCCTAAACCCTAAACCCCAAACCCTAAACCCTAAACCCGAAACCCACAAAGGAAGGGCAGGAGGGGCGCGCTCCGGACAGCGCTGCAGGGCCCCCGAGAAGCCGATCATGCCCTCGGCGCGGATGCCCACGCCGTCCAGGCCGTAGGAGACCTTTTGGGGTTTCGGGTTTAGGGTTTAGGGTTTAGGGTTTGGGGTTTGGGGTTTAGGGTTTAGGGTTTAGGGTCTATAGGGTTTAGGGTTTAGGGTTTAGGGTTTAGGGTCTAGGGTCTAGGGTCTAGGGTCTATAGGGTTTAGGGTTTAGGGTTTAGGGTCTATAGGGTTTAGGGTTTAGGGTTTAGGGTTTGGGGTTTAGGGTGCAGGGCTTAGGGTTTATGGTTTAGGCTTGGGGGGTTCAGGGCCTGTGGAGTTGAGGGGGCTTTTTGGAGGGTTTGGTTTTGTGGGTTTGGGGTTTGGGGGCTGGGGGCTTTGGGCGGTTTCGGGGTTTTGGGGTTAACCCTAAACCCTAAACCCTAAACCCTAAACCGTTAAGGGGGATTGTGGTTGGTGACTTTGGGGCATGCGGGATTGACGGGTTTGAGGGCTTCGGGCTTTCTTAGGGTTTTGCAGTTTGGGGGTTTAGGGGTTTAAGGCTAGGGTTAATGGGGTTTAGGGGTTCTGGCTTTCTTGGGTTTGCGGGTTTGGGGTTGGGGTTTTGGGGTTCTGGGGTTTTCGGGTTCAGGGTTTCGGGTTTCTTGGCCGGATTGGGGAGGGGGGGGTTTTGGAGTTGAAAACCACCCCAAACCCTCTCTTTGAAAAACACCAACGACACCCGAAAAACATCTCAAAACCTTAGCCCTAAACCCTAAACCCTAACCCTAAACCCTAAACCCTGAACCCCGAACCCTGAACCCTGAACCCTCCAAAACCCTCTCAACTCGGGTCCCCTCACGCGCCCGAGGGGAAGCTCACGGGAGAACGCCGAGCCCCCGGGCGTCCGCGTAGGACCAGCCGTTGAAGAAGGGGCTTGCGGCCTCGGCTCGCCATACATATACATGCATACATATACATATACATATACATATACATATACATATACATATACATATACATATACATAGTCATATACATACACATATACATATACATATACATATACAGATACATAGACATAGACATAGACATAGACATAGACAGAGACATAGACATATACATATACATATACATATACATATACATATACATATATGTGTGTTCAGATAGATAGCATAAACAGATATAGACATTATGTTCTTTGCACACATATATTTATTTATTTATTTGTTTATTTATTTATTTACGTTTATTTTTTTATTTATGTATTTATTTATTTATATATGTATATGTTATTTATTTTTCATTCATTTATGAAGATGTAGTGTGTTTTGAAATTACAATTTATTGAAAATTGAGATTTAGACAGAGACGCATTAGGATTGTTGTTGACTTTCGTTTCTCAGGGGCACACATGTTTTATTCTTTGTTCATGTATGAAGATGTAGTGTGGTTTATATGTACACACTCTATTCTGTATTGAGATTTAGGTAGATACGCAAAGACAGATGGGGGTTTCCGAAAAAAGGGGACCCCCAAAATAGACCCTTCTAGTATGATTCCCTTGGAATAAGGATCCCAGTAAGGCACCCCTAATATCGTAAACCCCCAGACCTTGTTGTTGAAATTTCTTCTGTTTCTCAGGGGGCTTAGGGAATAAAATGACACCGACTCTGCGTGGTGGTGTGCAGCCTCCTTGTTTTGGTGGGGGAGTCCGCTGCCATGCAGGGCTGAAGGAAGTTAGGGTTTGGGGTTTAAGGTTTAGTTAGGGTTTAGGGTTTGGAGTTTGGGGTTTGCGGGTTTAGGGTTTAAGGTTTAGGGTTGGGGGCTCATCTTAAGGATTTTACGGACTAGGGAGTCTAGCCGGCGTCTTAGGGACTTTCGGGCTTAGGGGGCCGTCGGGAGTTTAGGGCTTAGGGACCAGCAAGGACTTAATGATTAGGGTTTAGGGTTTAGGGTTTAAAGTTTAGGGTTTAGGGTTGAGGGTTTAAGGGTTTAGGGTTTAGGACAAGTTGAGGACGGAACCCCTGACTGCTCTGCTGGAGTCTCGCTGTTCGAACACGGGGCACACTGGCAAGCCTTATGAGGTCCCCAGGGTTGAGAGGAGCTTTGCTTTAGACTTACTCTTCGTAGGGAATCAAGTAGAGTTCCGGGCAGCGCAGGGTTGATGTTTAAAACCCTAAGCCCTAAACCCTGAACCCTGAACCCCAAACCCTAAACCCTAAACCCCCCAAACCATGAACAACGGCCAGGCAATGGGCAGCCGTGAAGTTTCCGGCCGCATAGGACGTGACATCGCTGACGAAGTAGCGGTCGTTGACCTGCATTTTATGGTTTAGGGTTTGGGGTTTAGGATTTGGGGTTTAGGGTTTAAGTTTAGGGTTTGGGCTTCATCAAGAGAGAAGATGGACCTTCACGGGAAGTTGTCAAACGCGGAAACCCTGACCATCAAGGCAACGTGGGCATCCCCTCCGTCTGTGCTGCTCTTGCACTCACGCCCTGCTAGAAACCAGCTAACCCAATCTACCCTATAAACCATATAATCCGTACAAACCTATATACCCTGTGTTCCAGATAAGCCCACGCATCTCGACCCTACACCCTACGCCCTAAACCCTAAACCCTGTCCTAAGTCCTAAACCCATAATGTATGTATATATATATATATATGCTACCCCCCCCCCCAGCGACCTACCCTCTTTAGGCCTTTTTAGGCCTTTTTAACAAAAATTAACAAAGAAGGCCCCAAAGTCGCGTAGTTAATCACCGGGTAATGAAGGACAGTTACTGGGACACCCACCTCACAGACCCCGATAAGCCAGCATTGGAAGAATCTACATTTTGAATCTGAAGCAGACAATGCTGTTTTTAGATGTTTAGATCAGTGTTTTTCTATGCAAATTGTGCGTTTCAAGGGCAATTAATGTTTTGTTGAGCAACTAATGTATTTATACAATTGTGTTTGTACGAGGCAAAGTATTAATCAAATAGTGAAACATTTTTCTTGGTTCTATACGAATTTAGCTATTCGAGTAATTATTAAGCAAAGAGCCCAATTTGACTCAAGTGAATACTATTTAAAGGAGCATACTCAACCAAGATACGAAATAAACACCATTCTCAACCAAAAAATGGCAAAGTGTGTGTTTAAAGTGCAAATACTGTATTTGTACAATTGTGTTTGTACTAGGCAAAGTATGCTCTCTGAAAAGTACACTGAAATACCTTATGTTTACATATTCATGAATCGTTTCTATTTTTGAAATAATCATTTTATGCGAATTTAGCTACTAGAGTAATAATTAAGCAAATAGCCCAATTTGACTCAAGTGAATACCATTTAAAGGACCATACTCAACCAAAATACGAAAGCAGCACCATATTCAACCAAAATATGGCAAAGTGTGGTTTAAAGGGCAAATAGTGCTTTGTTGAGCAACTAATGCATTGAAACAGTTGTGTTTATACCAGGCAAAGTATTATTGAAGTACTATCTGCAAAGTCAAATGAAACACCTTATGTTTACATATTCATGAAACAATTTTTTTGAAGTATTCATTCTATGCGAATTTAACTACTAGAGGAATTCTTAAGCAACTAGCCCAACTTGACTCAAGTGAATACTATTTAAAGGACCATACTCAACCAAATACGAAATAAACACTTGCGGAAATGGAAACGGTTCTACCTACATAACAATGAGACAAAGATTGCTGAAGTATTCACTAAAGACCACTTATTTACTATGTCTGAAAAGCACAATTTGCATGAGCAAGCTTAAAAATGCACAATAATGGAAATAGAAGCGGTTCTACTTACACAACGATGAAACAAAGATGTCTGAAGTATTCAATAAAGACCACATATATACTATGCTTGAAAAACGCAACTTGCGCAATCAGGCTTAAAAAAATGCACAAGAATCCTAGAAAAGGAAGGCCATACACAAGCAAATTCACAAATACATAAAAACATCCAAAAGCGCAAGCTTTTCAGGAGAATCTCTGGTAAAGTTTGGATTATAGGGTTTTGGGGTATTCCTGGACGAGTAGGAGTCACTTTTTAAGCAAACAATTCTAAGCAATAAATGCTTTTTCTCAAGACAAGTATTGCAAATGCTGCTTCTAGATAATTAATCGCATTTACCAGGCAAATATTATCCATGCGAATTGAGCTACCAGAGCACCAAGTAATGGCTGAATAAGGTCTACTACACTTGAGTACAACCAAAAGATGCACTAAACACTAGCGGCTCTACTTACATAATAACGAAACAAATAGTTCTGAAGCACTAGAAAGACCACTTGTATACTATTTCTAGCACAATTAGCATAAGCACACTCAAAAATGCGTAGTTGTTGCCTCGTGACCGTGAAGGCGAACCAAAAAGCCAAAATACCAAAACCAAAAAACCAAAAAAACCAAAAAAACCAAAACCAAAAAACCAAAAAAACCAAAACCAAAAAAACCAAAAATACCAAAAAAACCTATTTTCCGGGACTCTTGGAGAAGCCTCATAGGGATTTCCTGAGAGTCCCGGAAAATTGGTTTTTTTGGTATTTTTGGTTTTTTTGGTTTTGGTTTTTTTGGTTTTTTTGGTTTTGGTTTTTTTGGTTTTTTTGGTTTTGGTTTTTTGGTTTTTTTGGTTTTGGTATTTTTGGTTTTTCTACTGTCCCGTGTATGCGATTTTAGTTGTATTTTAGTCTACGCCCTAGGAAATACGCTATATTGCACACCGAGTTTGCTTGCAGTGCAGCTGGGTGACTTGAGACAAGGCGAAAAAGGGTAGGTCACTGGGGGGGGGGTACCATATATATATATATATATATCTGTACATATATATATGTATATGCTACCCCCCCCCCCGGCGACCTACCCTTTTTAGGCCCTTTTAGGCCTTTTGAACAAAAAACAACAACGAAGGCCCAAAGCCGCGTAGTTAATCACCGGGTAATGAAGGACAGTTACTGGGACACCCACCTCACAGGCCCCGATAAGCCGGCATTGGATTAATCTACATTTTGAATCTGAAGCGGACCATGCTGTTTGCAGATGTCTAGATCTGTGTTTTTTCTATGCAAGTTGTGCGTTTAAAGGGCAGTCAATGTTTTGTTGAGCAACGAATTTATTTATACAGTTGTGTTTGCACGAGGCAAAGCATTAATCAAATAGAGAAACATTTTTAACTACTAGAGTATTTATTCAGCAAAGAGCCCAATTTGACTCAAGTGAATATTATTTAAGGGAGCATACTCAACCAAGATACGAAATAGACACCATTCTCAACCAAAAAATGGCAAAGTGTGCGTTTAAAGGGCAAATAATGCTTTGTTGAGCAACTACCGTGTTTATACAATTGTGTTTGTATTAGGCAAAGTATGAATCAAATACTATCTGAAAAGTCCACTGAAATACCTTATGTTTACATATTCATGAAATTTTTTCCCTTTGAAATAATCTTTCTATGCGAATTTAGCTACTAGAGTAATTATTAAGCAAATAGCCCAATTTGACTCAAGTGAATACCATTTAAAGGACCATACTCAACCAAAATACGAAATAAGCATCATATTCAACCAAAACATGGCAAAGTGTGCAAATAGTGCTTTGTTGAGCAACTAATGCATTGAAACAGTTGTGCTTATACCAGGCAGAGTATTATTGAAATACTATCTGCAAAGTCCACTGAAATACCTTATGTTACATATTCGTGAAACAATTTGTTTGAAATATTCATTCTATGCGAATTTAACTACTAGAGTAATTCTTAAGCAAATAGCCCAATTTGACCCAAGTGAATACTATTTAAAGGACCATGCTCAACCAAATACGAAATAAACATTAACGGAAATGGAAGCGGTTCTACCTACATAACAATGAAACAAAGATTGCTGAAGTATTCAATAAAGACCACTTATATACTATGTCTGAAAAGCACAATTTGCATAAGCAAGCTTAAAAATGCACAACAATGGAAATAGAAGCGATTCTACTTACATAACGATGAAACAAAGATGTCTGAAGTATTTAAGAAAGATCACTTATATACTATGTTTGAAAAACACAACTTGCACAACCAGGCCTAAAACATGCACAAGAATCCTAGAAAAGTACTTAGTGAAGGCCATACACAATCAAATTCACAAATACAAAAAAAAACAAAAGCGCAAGCTAGTCAGGAGAATCTCTGGTGAAGTTTGGATTATAGGGTTTTGGGGTATCCCTGGACGAGTAGGAGGTACTTTTTAAGCAACCAATTTTCAGCAATAAATGCTTTTTCTCAAGACAAGTATTGCAATTGCTGCTTCAGGCAACTAGTATCCATGCGAATTTAGCTACCAGAGCACCAAGTAATGGCTGAATAAGGTCTACTACACTTGAGTACAACCAAAAGCTGCACCAAACACTAGTTGAAAAAGAAGCGAAGCGGTTCTACTTACATAATAACGAAACACGTAGTTCTGAAGCACTAGAAAGACCACTTGTATACTATTTTGGAAAAGCACACTTAAAAATGCGTAGTTGTTGCCTCGTGACCGTGAAGGCGAACCAAAAAGCCAAAATACCAAAACCAAAACCAAAAAAACCAAAAATACCAAAACCAAAAAAAACAAAACCGAAAAAACAAAAGAACCAAAAAAACCAATTTTCCGGGACTCTTGGAGAAGCCTCATAGGGAGTTCCGGAAAATTGGTTTTTTTGGTGTTTTTGTTTTTTTTGGTTTTGGTTTTTTTGGTTTTTTTGGTTTTGTTTGTTTTTTGTTTTTTTTTGTTTTGGTGTTCTTGGTTTTTCTACTGTCCCGTGTATGCGATTTTAGTTGTATTTTCGTCTACGCCTTAGGAAACACGCTATGTTGCACACTGAGTTTGCCTGCAGTGCAGCTGGGTGACTTGAGACAAGGCGAAGAAGGGTAGGTCACTGGGGGGGGGTACCATATATACATATATACATATATATGTATATATACATATACCATATATATATATATATACATATATATATATACATATAGAACCTTCATGTGTACTTGCAGCTCCCAAGCTCTAAACCCTACGGAGGTTTTGTGTCAGTTCTGGGGCTGAAGTAACGCCTTGCACCTCTCTCCGCAGTCGCCATCATTGCGGTTTAGGATTTAGAGCTGTTTAGGGTTAGGTTTAGGGTTCAGTGTTCAGGTTTAGGGTTTAGGGTTTAGTGTTTAGTGTTTAGGGTTTAGGGTTTGGGGTTTGGGGTTTTGGGTTTAGAGATTAGGGTTTAGGGTTTAGGGTTTAGGGTTTAGGGGTTAGGGCTTCCCTTTGCCATGCTGCACTTTACGATGGCTGCGTAAGGGGGTGATCGAAAGCATGGGTTCTTCTAGACCATTGTAGGCAGCGTTTGGGGTTACATGTAGGGTACCCATGTGGAACTGCTGAAGAATGTGCAGGTTGCATGGTCCCTTAAATGGGTAACCCTTATATACCCCCCAAGAGCCCAAACTTCCCTCTGAACCCTAAATCTTAAAACCCTAAACCCTAAACCCAGACCTCTACACCCTTTAAGGAGGGCAAGGTCTCTGCCTGCGCCGAGGCCCTGGAGCGGTACGTGTCCCTGCTCTTCTTCTTTCCTTGGCGGGCTAAGGGGTTTAGGGTTTAGGGTTTAGGGTTTAGGGTTTAGGGTTTAGGGTAAGTTTAGGGTTTAGGGGTTCAGGGGTTCGGGTTTGGGGTTCAGGGTTTAGGGTTTAGGTTGGGCTTCAACAATCAAGAAATTATCCTACTCATCCCCCAACATATCGGATGGCTCTGTCTGCTGTAGCAGATCAGGTTAAAGACCCAACCCCAAACAAGGCACAAACAACCCCGTTTTAAAACCCTAGTTCAACCCTAACCCGGCACCCTGAAAATGGCAATTTAAGTCCACCCTTCCTTGGACCTCCCTGCGCTTGAACCCTCTCCAGCTTGAGTTTCGCAACTTTTTTGGGCTGCGGGCGCAATTTATGGCTTGGGGCTTATGTGTAGATGTCCAAACGGGTGGTTGTCGAAATTATGGTCCCTTTTTGGATCCCTTTTTTTGCAGTATGGCACTGCAATCCCTATTAAGGACTGTTAGTATGACTTGTTCATTGTTGGGATAATTCGCCTCGGCTTCCTGCCGAGAAGCGTCTGGAACAAGCAGACCCGGATCGGGCCTCCTTCCCCCCCCCCGCCCTGTGGGACCCCCCCCAATCCCTTGGAGGAGCTGCAAACCGATGCCGTGGAGGGTCCCGCTTGTCGGTGGCTCCTGCAGGGGGGTGCCTCAAAGGCCCCCCACCCCCCCCCCCCCCCGATCCCCCCCCCCCACCCCCCCCCCCACCCCCCCCTCACCCCCCCCCGCCCCCCCCCCCGACCCCCCCCCCACCTGCTCTGCCCTTCCTCCCTTTTTTTGCGAAACCCTCTTTCCTCCTTTCCTGTCCTGGGGCCGGCCCGGCTGCCGAGGCGGCGCGCGCAAGCGTTTACAATATTAAAAATCTAAATTCATATTCCTTAATTATTGGGTTTAAGTACCCTTAAAATTGTAAAATGTTACCCAACTATGACAAAGACAAGGGGGGAACCTCCCAACCTCAAAGCAGCTTAAGCTTGTGGGGTTGGGGGGCGCAGGGCTCCAGGAACTTCGGCTTTTTTCCGGGTTTTTCGGGAAACCCTAAACCCTAAACCCTAAACCCTATAGACACTAGACCCTAAACCCTAAACCCTAGACCCTAGACCCTCAACCCTAAAACCCTCCTGGGTTTAGAGTGGAAGGCTTCGAGAAAAACGCCTCACACCAAAACTCCGAAAACAAAAAAAAAAAAAAAAAATATATATATATATATATATATATATATATATATAAACACGAAAACGAATCCCAAACCCTCAAAGTCAGGCCAAAAACACCCAAACCCTGAGCCCCTACACTCCCCCCCACACCACCCCCCCCCCCCCCCCCCAAAAAAAAAAAAGAAGTGGTTCGAGCGAGGGACCCCCGGCATTGTCTGTGGCAGCCAGGTAGATGGCTCCCAGCATAACCAAGGCACTCACGGCGATGACGGCATATTTCCTTTCAGCATGTAGCTAGTTCTCTAAACTAGGGTGCTTTTTTGGGTACCCATTCTGAGGCGGCACCCGTTTAAAAAGGACCCCACCCTAAACCCTAAACCCTAAACCCTAATCCCTAAACCCTAAACCCTAAACCCGAAACCCTAAACCCTGCTCATGTAGGGTTCGGGACTTGGGGTTCAGGGTTTGGGAGGCACAGCGGTTGAGGAGACCCTGTCTTTAGCGCGGGCTCGATTTGAAGAGTTCCCCAGCGGTGGCGTTCTGTTTCTCTTGTAGGACCTGAACCCTAAACCCCAAACCCTAAACCCTAAACCCGAAACCCTAAACCCTCAACCCTAAACCCTAAACATCCCTAAACCCTGATAGGCCTCTCAGGGTTTAGAGGGCCGTTTGGGGCCTCAGGGCTCTTGTGGCGAGGTTCAGGGTCTAAGTCTACGACCGCCACCTCCCAAAGTCTTACCCTAAACTATGTGGTTCTCAGTAGGGAGTCTGAGAACGAAACTCCGGGTATGAACCAGAGCTGAGGTATGAGGTCCCTCCTTCCCTAAGTCTTCATCACGAACTAGTCTGGGGGGCAGGTTTGGGGGCCCTAGAAAAATTGAACTTTTATGGCTTTGTAAGGATTATTGGAGGGGTTAAGGGTATTCCAAAAAAATATGTTCAAAGAACCCTAAACCCTAAACCCTAAAGCCTAACACATAACCCTGACCGGCCCTGACCCCCCTAAACCCCCCTAACACCCCGTTCAAAAACGGCTTCGACACCGAAAACGCGCAGATGCGGAAACTGGGGAAAAGTGCGGATTCTGGAAGCTGGAAAGTGCGGATTCGGGAAAGCGGATTCCGGAATCGCAAAGTTTTCTGATAGAGCCTTGAATCAGCAGTTTCCTGAAATCGTGTGGCTTCGTGGAACCCGTTTGCTGAATCGCTTGGTTTCCTGAACCCGCGCTTTCCTGAATCGCGGGACACCGGTTCCAATTTCCTGAATCGCGTGGTTTCCGGAATCGCGTCAAGCCAGCTTTCTGAATCCAATAGTTTTGGGAATCCCCCCAGTTTCTTGAACCGCAGTTTCCTGAATCGCCGGAGCTTCCTGAATCCTTGGGTTGCCTGAATCGTGTCCAGTTTCTGAATCCTGCATCGTTCCTTGGAACCGCAACCCTAAACCCTCCCACAGTCACCAAAACCACTGGCCTTTTCTCCCCCACGGCTTCGGGTTTAGGGCTCAGGGCTTAGGGTTTAGGGTGTTTTAAGGTAGGGTTTAGGGGTTTAGGGGTTTTTGGGGGTTTCGGGGCTTTCCGGGGGCTTTTGGGGGCTTTTGGGGGCTTGTTTTTGGGAACCCTAAACCCTAAACCCTAAACCCTGACCCCTAAACCCTAAACCCTAAACCCAAGCGGCTTGAGGTCTTTCATGGGCTTCTTGCCCTTCGACCGCTTGCTGGCGGCTTCCGCCGCCGCAGCCATCTTCTGATCCTTGGTCTGCGCCATCCTCCTGGAGTTCAGCTTATGGTGGCTTCCGAAGTTAGGGATTAGGGTTTAGGGTTTAGGGTTTAGGGTTTAGGGTTTAGGGTTTAGGGTTTAGGGTTTAGGGTTTAGAGTTTAGGGTTTAGGGTTTAGGGTTTAGGGTTTAAGGTTTAGGGTTTAGGGTTTAGGGTTTAGGGTTTAGGGTTTAGGGTTTAGGGTTTAGGGGTACCTTCTTGGGGTCAAGGAAATCCTACTAGTGTCTACCCCTAACAGGGTGTTCTTTAATTGTTTTTGTGTGTGTTTTTTAGGGGTTGAGGTTGGGATGTTATCCCTGATACCAACAGTCCTTCAGAGGGATTATAGCACCCCCTTAAGACAATCCCTATGACGGACTGTTCGTATCAGGTTGCGGATTCCAGGAGGTCCTCTCAACCTGGGCTTAGGGCTTCGGGTTTAGGCTTTAGGGTGCAGGGTTTGGGGTTTGGGGTTTAGGGTTTAGGGTTTAGGGTTTAGGGTTTAGGGTTTAGGGTTTAGGGTTTAGGGTTTAGGGTTTAGGGTTTAGGGTTTAGGGTTTAGGGTTTAGGGTTCAAGGTCGGAAGATTTTCAGGGTTTTGGGTTTGGGATGTTTTTGGGGTGTCGAAGTTGGCCCTGAGGGTTTAGAGTTCGGGGCTTCGCGACTATGAGCTACTCAGGGGCCCCCGAAAAGCCCTGAAAACCACCCTAAACCCTAAACCGTAAACCCTAAACCCTAAACCCTAAACCCTTAACCCTTAAGCCTTAACCCTAAACCAACTCCGGAGCTCCTCCGGGACGGCTCTGCCGAAGGCAGAGGTTGCTGCGAGCCAATGCTTCACAGGTGCTCACGAACTAGTGCGGTTTAGGGTTTAGGGTTTAGGGTTTAGGGTTTAGGGTTTAGGGTTTAGGGTTTAGGGTTTAGGGTTTAGGGTTTAGGGTTTAGGGTTTAGGGTTTAGGGTCTAGGGTTTAGGGTTTCGGGTTTAAGGTTTAGGGTTTAGGGTTTAGGGTTAGCTGCTCCTCTTCCCCTCCATGTGCAATTCTCCGACAAAGGACCTGACTTCAGCAACCTTGGTGCCAAACATGTCACCGTACAGAGCCACTGGCGTCTGTCTAACATCATACAGGGCATTGGCTTCTGAGCTCTATTTGTGGGAGAAGTGAACGATGTCGCATCCAAACTACCAGCAGCCCACAACATCCCGCAACAGCACACAAACTTCCCCCGTCAGCCCAAGTCATGCTCAAGCCTCCCTCTGTGCCACGCAGGTCACAGCTCCATGGCATTTTCTCACGCAGCAGTCCCAGCGTCCCCCGAAACCCTGAACCCTAAACCCAAAAAGCCCGAACCCTAAACCCCACCCCTGGCCGCAACCTCAGAGGAAGGCTGGTAGCCTCAGAGCCAAGTCACACATCAAAAGAGCTCTTGATTTGAGGAGCTTTAAGAGTTTCGGGTTTTGGGGGTTTACAGTTTGGGGGGGGCTGAGCTGTTTGGTGGTTGGGCTGAGGAGGGTTTAGTGGCCAAGGGATACTGGGCCTCGTAGTCGAGAATCTTGTCATGATCCCGGCATCATTCCACTACAAACTGACTCGTGGAATCGGGTATCCCAAGACGCATGCGAGCGCTGTCAAGAACCCTTGGTATCGGTGGCTCAACCTCTTGATGTAGAAGTTGACCTCTTTCTTCTCAGGGGCTCTGATGATGAAACTAGGTGCATTCCGATACCAAGGGGCATTGGCCTTTCTGGGAGTTCTTCGGGAGTGAT
Organism: Symbiodinium natans; assembly: GCA_905221605.1. NCBI lineage: Eukaryota > Dinophyceae > Suessiales > Symbiodiniaceae > Symbiodinium > Symbiodinium natans. Next base: position 580,707 of record CAJNDS010002138.1, on the reverse strand, counting down.
ACTTGTTGCTGACAGTGACTTTCTGGAAACCTCAAAACCCCGAATCCCCAAATCCCAAAACCCTAAACCCTAAACCCTAAACCCTAACACATCCAAGGCAGGCACGGCTCCGAGTTGGCCGCTGGGGCTCCGACGCCCGCGGGCTTTTAGTCGGCCTGCGGAAGGCGTTGTGTTCAGGATGGAGGGGATATACATTGAGATATATGCATATATACATATATGCGGTTTTAAACACTGTGCTAAAAACCTGAAAATAGTATTAGTAGCTAGGGCTCAGGGCTTCGGATGCTGCAGGGTCCAGCATGATGCAATCGCGATGCAGCTCAACATTTTCCACTGAAGCATAGCATCCAGGTTTAAGACGAAAACATGCTTTCCGGAGGTTATGCCTCTGTCTAGTTGGTCCGATGGAAGTCATGATGGGTCATGCATCTTTCATTCGAAAGAGCGCCAGACCGCGTGAAAAAAGCGATATGAAACCGTGCTGCAAGCGACCCTCAGCACGTGCACACTTCTCTAAGGCAAGGTTATAACCCGATGCTTGGGTGCCCAAAGCGGGCTTCGGTCCCGATCGTCTGCAAGCACTGCACATCACAGCCAAAAGTCGCAGCAAAACCGCATTGATAGAACGCAGCATGCTTCTCCAGCTTGTATCAGTGTTAAGTCCTCTGCTATGTACATGTATACGTAAGTATGCGTATATGTCTATGCATACATACATACATACAGACATACATACACACATGCCAATAAGTATGTACATATATATATGTATAAATGTATATACGTTTTTGTATATAGAAGTACATATATATGTACATGTGTAGATTCTCCATAGCTTTTTTCATCCAGGTTGCAGGGCCCTCCGGAATCACGGCCGAAAATCTCTCACTTCACGAACTGCGTCCTCAACAGCTTGCCCTTGGTCGCAACGTTTCGAAGGAGGCTGCTTACCTGAGTTGCTGTTTAGGGTTTGGGTGAAGGGGTTCTAGGCTCGCTTATGTCACCCTGATACAGTCTCGGACAAGATATTTTCCTGACTTGTTGGCGAGAGTTGTTGCTGGAATGGCTTTTGGGAAGAATGTCGGAGATGTACTTTTGGCAGCTTCAAGCCTAACTAAGCTCTCCTCTTGCTCGGGTGTGGCCAAGTGCCAAAGAGCAGACATGCCGCGTTTTCAAGTTTCAAATTCGTTTCCGCAGTTTCAAATTAGTTTCAAAATAGTTTCAAAATCCAGTTGCAAAATCGCTGTTAAGGGGAAACTGTATTTTTCTACGCGCAATTCAAAAAAATGAAAGAATCTCAGAGGTTCCTGGTTTTCAGAAAGCGCGGACAGAAATTGCAGTTCCCCCTTAACAGCGATTTTGCAACTGGATTTTGAAACTAATTTGAAATTGATTGGAAACTAATTTGAAATTGTGAAAACAATTTGAAACTTGAAAAACACCATATTCCGGACTTTCTGCCCCCGTCCTAGCCCTCACATACGGCCCTCAATTCACTCTGGTCAGCTGTGACTAGAGACCAGGGTTTCCGAAAGCTTGCCAGTCTCCAGACTGTTGATGGACGAAATCCTGCATCACTTTTATTATGCAAGTCATCCCTTCCAAACCCTGAATCTTAACATTGTTGTCCTTGCAATGCTTCGAAAGTGCATGTGTGTGAATGACCGAAATCCTGCATCACCCGCACGCGCACGCAACATTGAAATTCGAGGGGCGCGGGGAGCTCGACTACCAACCGTCGCACACGTGTAACATAGGGGGTCATGCAAGATTTTGTCCATCCACAGTATGGGCACAGGACGAAGCACAAATCATACGGCGTTGCTTGTGATGGTCTTTGAATTTCCGTTTCTGAACTAGAACCCAGTTGCATGCTCAACGTAATCCCAGCTGTACATCGCCGTCTCGATGATCAAGGGATGCACATGCCCCGTGTACTTGAGCCTCAAGGATAGGGCACGCGGCTGAGGGCCGGGTAAGTTCTCGAAGGTGTGGAGGCACGCGGAGTTGCTGAAGAAGAGCATGGTGTTCTCCTTCAACGTGCACTCATAGGATGGGTAGTTCGGGAGCTCGGAGGAGTCCAGCGGGAAGAGGTAGTCATCCTTGTAATGAACTGGCAGGCGCTCCGTGGCAGCCCTTGTGAGGATCCTCACGGATTTCGCGCCATGGGCCATGAAGTAGGCATTCACGGAGCCGAACATGGCATCCACATGTGGGCCCGAGGTGGTGTAGTTCCCCAAGAACCACAAAGGCCAGTTCCTCGGGAGTACCACGTCACACATCTGCGTATATACGTAGATATACACATATATATATATATATTCACATAGAGAGAGGTCTATATACACGTATATATATATATATATATATAGATGTATATATATATATGTGTGTAGGCAGGGAGAGAGAGGGAGTTGGCTTTACTTGTCTTTCTTCCCCAGGCTCAGTCGAGGATGCTGAGACTGCGGAAGGAGCTGCTGGACCACTTTGTCAAGCTCTCCGTAGTTCTCGTGCCTCATGGTTGGGATCGTAATTTTAAACATGCGTTTAGGGTTTAGGGTTTGGGGTTTGGGGTTTGGGGTTTAGGGTTTTTTTGGGGCATAGGGTTTAGGGTTTAGGGTTTAGGGTTTAGGGTTTAGGGTTTATTTCATATCCCATATTGGGTTTTTAAGTACCCTTGAAGATGTAAAAACAATGTATATCCCTTATTGGGTTTAAGTACCCTTAAACATGTGTAAAATGCTACCCAACTATGGCAAAGGCGCCATGCCTCGAACTTGACGCAAAGGAACTCCTCATCGGCTTTGCAGCCATCCTGGGGCCAGTAATTTGGGCTTGGCTTTAGGGTTCAGGGTTCAGGGTTTGGGGTTTTGGGGTTTGGGGTTTAGGGTTTAGGGTTTAGGGCTTGGGGTTTAGGGTTTAGGGTTTAGGGTTTAGGGTTTAGGGTTTAGGGTTTAGGGTTTAGGGTTTAGGGTTTAGGGGTTTAGGGTTTAGGGTTTAGGGTTTAGGGTTTAGGGTTTAGGGTTTAGGGTTTAAGGTTTAAGGTTTAGGGTTTACGGTTTAGGGTTTAGGGTTTAGGGTTTAGGGTTTAGGGTTTAGGGTTTAGGGTTTAGGGTTTAGGGGTTAGGTTTTCGGGTTTCGGGTTTCGGGTTTAGTAAGCATGTTGTAGTAAGGGCACCCGTTTTTGGGGCGTTGGTTACTTTACAAGGGACCCCCCCGAACCCCAAAAAACAGGCGAACTTAGGGCTGCCAAAGCATCTTCTGCGAGCATCTTAGACAAATACGCCTCGACTGCCGCATACTTCTCCGGAGGTATCACCGCGAAGTCTTCCGGAACTCGATCAGGAAGGGAATATCGTCCTCAAGCAGTTTCCTTAATTTCTGGACATCTGCCTCCGACTTTGGTGGCGCAAACACCTGCATGGGCACCGAAGGAATGGGCGACTTGGACCTCGGAGCCGCCGAAAGATTTCAGTTTAGGGTTTAGGGTTTAGGGTTTAGGGTTTAGGGTTCAGGGTTGAGGGTTGAGGGTTTAGGGTTTAGGGTTTAGGGCTCAGGGCTTAGGGTTTAGGGTTTAGGGTTTAGGGTTTACGGTTTAGGGTTTAGGTCTAAGAGAGAAGATAGTTACGGAAGCCTTCGAAGAACATGTACATTGGGATGTTCCCCCTTATACTTACAGTCCTGGGTAGGGATGATAGTACAGAATCCCAACTAGGGACTGTTAGTGTAAGGGGGAACATCCCAACATATACAGTTCCCAAAAACTACACTCGCAAACCACTCGGCTCAACAAAAGCAGTCACAAGTAAGTGGAGCCAGGATGCTCAATCTGATCCTTTCTATCAGGAAGAGCCTGCTGGTACCATACATAGTCCTGAAGGCCTTTGAACGCCAACCCAACGCGAAGCGCTGGCTTTAGGAACATGTCGAGGTTCAAGCACGACATGGCAAAGAGGAAATTCGGATGGAAAATAGGCACCAGAATGAAGGGCGAGATGTGAAGCTGACCACAGGCCTTTGCTGCAGACGCCTCCCCCTGAGCCACAAGTGACCACAGAATGTCACACAGAAGTAACCCAGAAAAAGAGGCGCCGGGAGCGATGCAGCCAATCAGATCAGCCACAACAGACGTCCAGCCCCACACCCCAAACCCTTTTGCTTGTCATTTTCGAGATCATCAATTATCATAATCAAAAAGAAGAAGAAGACGGTTTGGGCTTTCTAGGAAACTCGGGCCAGGAGAATAGCTGAGTCAAACACTAAAACCCCACAAACTGGGGAGCAAACGAAACACAGCGAAACACAGCGAAACACAGCAAAACACAGCGAAACACAGCAAAACGCGGCCAAACACAGCGCAACACAGTGCAACACGGCGAAACACAGCGAAACATGGCAAAACACGGCGAAACACACCGAAACAAGGCGGGGCACATGAAGAGGCCCGAAACGAACAGATAGAGAGACCATCGGCACGCCGAGGCCAGGGTTCTCCTTGCAGACCGTCCATGGCGACTCTTGAACACCTAAACCCTAAACCCTAAACCCTTAACCCTTAACCCTAAACCCTAAACTTTAGCCCTTAACCCTAATCCCTAAAACCCCAAACCCCGAACCCTAACCCTGCTTTTTACAAAGCACCATCTGTGCCCTGTTGATACAACCGGACCTTGACATGTTAGCTGAATCGCTCTATCACCGGAAAGACATCTTCCGCTTTGCTCTTTCTAAGTATCATGCTGGCACTTTATCGCAGGGAGCGCAACCCACGTTCCGTCTGGCACATTGTACCTCAACTACGGAAAGTTCTCACGACATCGATGTCCCCCCCTGGCCTGCTTTGTGGGAAAGTTGGCAAAGAGCGCCTCACTACGCTGCAGCACCTTGCGGATGTCATGGGGACGAAATGCTGGCAGGCAGGCTGGCCACCCTCTCTTTGCGCTTTTGCATCTGCCAAAAAAGCCGAATGCAGCCCACGTGTCTCTCAGTGTGCTGATCAGACCTCGACCTTCATTGAAAGGGCACTGTGGCTGCTTTTCATGAGGCAAAAGAATCAAGGGCAGCACAAGGTCTTGCTTTCAAACTACACAGCCGAGAGCAAGAACAAGAACAGAATGACTCAGGGGCTCCGGGAAGAAACAGGACGGCCCAAGGGCCACACCTGTCTCCAAAAAATGGAGGGAAACCCTATGAAGATCAAATCTATAAACAGATCAAACGTCTTCCGCACATTCTTGTATCTGTCAGAACTGCGGGAATTGACGTCGGCCTTTTTGTCATTGCTCCAAGGCCGAAGCATGTTTAAACACCAACATGGAGTCTAAGCCCGGAAGCGCTCCTGTTGCACTACCAGTTTGGCACTACAGAAGCTGACGACTACAGCTGAAGGTCCTGGGCCTCACATTGACTCACATACTTCCCACAGTACGCGATTAAAGATTGGGCTTCCGGCAATGAGATGGGCTCCACTTCCAGGGATTGTGTTTGGGCCAGCATGGCCTCAACAATCACATGCACCCCACAGAGAAAACATGCCTTTAAAAACATGCGCAGGATTGTGCACAAGTATAGCGCCTCTCCCGTCCATGCTGTCTCCATCGACGCGGACCCTCAACTGCTGAACCATCTTGGGCCAATGGGGCAACAATGCTACTTCATGGGGATTGTTGAATGGAGTTCAAACTTCAAAAAAAACTTGGAAGCACAGAAAATGGAGCAAGGGCACGCAACGACTTGGATCTCTTTTCCGACCGGAAGGGTTCCAAACAGTTCGTACGTGTGTTCTGTGATCAAATCCAACCTAGGCGGCACCGTTTTGCATTCAATGAATGCATTGAAAAAGGAAAGAAATAAAGAAAGAGAGACAAAGAGCAAGAAAGAGAGAGCCAAAGATAGAGAAAGAGACAAAGCGAGAGACAGAGAGAGAGAGAGAAAGAGAGAGAGAGCGACAGAGAGAGAGAGAGAGAAACACAAAAAACAACACACAGACACACAAACAATGAGAGAGACAGGGAACTAGTCGGCTGTACGTGGCTCTCTGGGGCTTTCATCCGGTAGTTTGGCAAGAAGTGCCACACACTGCGTTTCGTTCAGTCCCGCGAGTGTACTACCCACTCTTGAATTTCAGCAAATCCTCCTGTTCACGCAAACAACAATGAATTAGCAGGTGCAGAAAGAACGCACTGAATCGAAGCACAGTTAAACGCGTTCTCATGTCAGTACGGTATCTTCGGAAAGTACGAATATTGTTTCATCAGCCTGGCCCGCAAGAACATCATCCAGCACGAACACACCAAGGGATGAGGGGGAACATCGATGGCCTTGAACACGTTTGGAGCTTTAAGGTTTCGGGTTTTGGGATTAGGGTTTAGGGTTTAGGTTTTAGGGTTTAAGGTTTGGGGTTTAGGGTTTACGGTTTAGGATTTAGGGAGCCATGTTTGGGCCGCTGCGTGGGCGACAGGCCAGCTGGCATTATAAGTTGGCGCTTTTCACATTCGAATCGAGAAAGGTCAGGCCGGGGGGAACGAACAGTGAAGGCTTAAGAAGGGGGCTTGAGAAGGGGAGTTTTTCAACTTCGAATTCCAAGGGAGCTTCAGAGGGGGCTTGAAGGGGCTTGAGAGCACGGGGACCCAGAATTCTCGAAGGGCATCAAGCTTTGGGGGGGTTCAGCGTCTCAAGTCTCCGTGATCTGCACGCATAAGGTGGGTTCGGGCATGGCCGGAGGGGTGGAATTTGGAATTATTTTCGGCTCTACCGTTTGGAATGGAGGCCCCGAGTTTACTTAAGTTTCTGTCCTTTTCGGGAATTCCTGGACCCCGTTCTCAAGGCGTTCGAAAACCCCTGAAATTTGAATTTGAGAAGCCCCCCCTTCTCAATCTCCGCTTGAAGCCCTTTCTTCTCAAGTTGAAGACGAAAGTTCTGTTGCCCATGATTCTGGAAGGGGGCTTGAGGCCCTTTCTGAAGGCTTCATTGATCGTCCTCTCCCTTCGAAAATTTTAAGAAGATCATACCTGGTCAGTGCTAACACGCGCCCGTGAACCCGCCGATGCTGGTATGGTTCGAACTTGCAAAACCTTCCTTTGTGAATCTTTAGGGCTCAGTCCGGCTGCCTGGCATTCGTTCACACGCAATTGGGGGGCGCCGTCCCCTCGGTGCTGCAAAGCCAGTGTCAGCCAAACCTCAAATGGCAGGTTTACACATTTGATCTGGTGCGTGCGGCACGACGCTCACCGTCTCGAAGCTCTGACACTGTGAGACATGAAATTGTTCGAACAAACTGTTTTTCGAAGAGATCGACAAAAGGCCAAATTCGAATTTTCCTTGTTTGACGAATATTCTTAACGAAACAGTCTGAAAACAAGATGAGCCTTACTAACTTTTTGCAACTAAATCAAACAAACTGGTCTGGCTCAAAATTCAAAAACTTCAACATCTCCAAAAACACCATGCAAATACCCCCTGGCCAACGTGCAAAATGAAGTTTTTTGTCGCAAAACCCGTTTGAAACTCATTCATTTTTACATTCCTGAGTGCCATCTTCAGGGTCAAAATGGAAGTTAAAAATATTTTTCACACAAGACAAAAAAATCAAGATGTTGCGGACTTTTACAAAACGAAAAATCAAATTTCTGAAAATACAATTTCTTCAAAGGCTCCTTCAAGACAAATTCCAATGGAGACCACAGCCACAGCATAGAGCTGAACAAGACCAAGTGATGCTTTTAAACGATGAAAATCAAACCCAAAAACCTTGAAAAGTGCTGAAACCTGCGATTTGGAAAATGTGAGAAAAAAAAAACGCGCGGGAAAGTGCTTTGCACTACTACTACTACTACTACTACTACTACTTCTACTACTACTACTACTACTACTACTACTACTACTACTACTACTACTACTACTACTACTACTACTACTACTACTACTACTACTACTACTACTACTACTACTACTACTACTACTACTACTACTACTACTACTAGGGTTGCGCGCCTCAGGGCGCCTGGTGCTTTGGGGTGTGTGAGGTGTTGGAAACCATGTTTTTTGCGATGTATTTGGACATGTGTGTAAAAAGTCTCAAAACGCGAAGATCGCGCTAACTAATTTTAAGCCCGAAATCGAAGCCCGAAACGCGAAACCCGACAAAACCTAAACCCTACTGTAAACCGTAAAACCTAGGTCCAAGGACTTTTGGGCTTGCGCTTGAGGGTTTGGGGTTGTGAGGCTGTAAAACCTTCAAGCCTCAACCCCAAAAAATTGTCAAAGACAGAGACAGATGTTTTCCTCACGCAGTCTGCACCTTGAGCACTCCCAGGTTTAGGGGCTTTGCTGACAGCCCTTGGGATCATGTAATATATATATATATATAGAATATAGAACATGAAATATATAATATATAACAGACCCATAGTACACTATTTATCTTATGCTACATAGTATGGAATATGTAATATATAATATGTATAATATGTAAGATAAAAGAATAGTAACAAGTAACAAGCATAATATAAGAAAAATAATATATCAGGCATACGAAAAATATATTACATTTCAGATATTCTGCTTTTGCGCTTCAGGTTCAGGCAGGGAAATTCACGGCCCCCCCACCCCCCCCCCCCCCCCCCCCCCCCCACCCCCCCCCCCCACCCCCCCCACAGCAAAAGACCAGGCGCCAGAAAGCGCGCATGGCTACTACTACTACTACTACTACTACTACTACTACTACTACTACTACTACTACTACTACTACTACTACTACTACTACTACTACTACTACTACTACTACTACTACTACTACTACTACTACTACTACTACTACTACTACTGCTTACTACTACTACTACTACTACTACTACTACTACTACTACTACTACTACTACTACTACTACTACTACTACTACTACTACTACTACTACTACTACTACTACTACTACTACTACTACTACTACTACTACTACTACTACTACTAACTACTACTACTACTACTACTACTACTACTACTACTACTACTACTACTACTACTACTACTACTACTACTACTACTACTACTACTACTACTACTACTACTACTACTGCGACTTCTACTACTACTACTACTCTACTACTCCTCCTACTACTACTACTACTACTACTACTACTACTACTACTACTACTACTACTACTACTACTACTACTACTACTACTACTACTACTACTACTACTACTACTACTACTACTACTACTACTACTACTACTACTACTACTACTACTACTACTACTACTACTACCTACTACTACTACTACTACTACTACTACTACTACTACTACTACTACTACTACTACTACTACTACTACTACTACTACTACTATACTACTACTACTACTACTACTACTACTACTACTACTACTACTACTACTACTACTACTACTACTACTACTACTACTACTACTACTACTACTACTACTACTACTACTACTACTACTACTACTACTACTACTACTACTACTACTACTACTACTACTACTATTGATGCCAGTACTAATACTTATATTACTTCTACCTCTCCCACGCACCTTAAAGGCAAAAACAGAAACCAAACTCTTGAAATTGTGATTACGTCACATTACGATTTCGAATACAACTACGAGACTGCGACTGCGACTGCGACTACGACCACTCGACAACTACTTTTTTGCGATTGCTGCGACAACGACAACAACTACGATGTCTTAGTACCACTCCCGCGAGCATCTGCTGAGGCTTTTTAGCATTGCGCAGTCCCTGCGCCCGCTTGCAAGAAGAATCCATTGTAACTGTGGATTGCTTTCAAGTCAGAACATTGTCTAGTTGCCGTGCAATCATTGGCAGGGGACGCAGCCCTGCATCCTTCAGCTCGGATGGCAGCAAGTCGCACAGCGTTTTGAACTTGAGTTGCGCAGACCTGTTGGCTTCCGGGCTGTTGCAAGAAGAGCTCCGGCATTCTTGCGACTCTGTACATCAACGCACAGAGCTGCACACAGACGAGCCCGCCAGGCTGATCAACAAGACAGACGCCTTCGCGGAGCCCCGCAGCGCTAGGTGCATAATGGGCAAGTGGATGTAAGGGAGCATTTTGAGGGAAGGGAATGCTACTAAAGGACAATTTAACACTACACCTCAGCTAACCCAGCACGCTTGCACCGACTGGCAAGACCGTTCGTTTGTTAATCGCCTTTGGTTTGGGGAGCGGGCAGCAGACCTCAACAGTGCGATCCTAAGCCCTCCTACACCCAAAACGCAGGACAACGCGCATGAGGCTTGCGCAATGTTGCAAACGACAGTATGAAGGCTGCACCCCAACCCGTCTGACACGCTAGAGGAAAGTGTCCGACAGGACCTGGGCATGGACCTGGGCACCTCGAGCCTGTGCACCTTGAGCCTGTGCCTGCAGGCCTGCGCAGCTTGAGTCTGTGCATTTGCGGACACCTGCGAGCACGTCTGACCCGGAAGGGCCTGTGCACCTTGAGCGTGTGCATGTGCGAGCACCTACAGCCACGCCTGACCCGGACGGGCCTGTGCACCTTGAGCCTGTGCATGTGCGGCACCTGGGGCAAGACTCGTACTAGCCAGAGGCGTGGCAATTGCTGAGCGCACTCCAATGTTGCAAAGAATTAATACGCTGCACGGTGGAAGACAAGCTGCTGCTGGGTGTCGGGCAGTTATTCGCATCAATGGGCAAAAAGCTGGTGTAAGCCACACAGTGAGCAGCACAGCCCTCACGCATGCAATGAATGGCTGATATAGCCACACAGCAAGCAGCACAGCCACTGCACGCGGACTGGATGCATCGAGCATAAACCTTTGCTGCGTTCTCGCTCTTACAGCAAACAAAGGCCCGTGCTCTGCGCAAAGTGCTTTCTCGGCGTTCTCGCTCTTTACTAACCGAGAAAAGCGCACAAGCAAGCAAACATAAGCAAACAACCTCGCCCCATCCACGACAGCGAACCAATGCGAGCAACGTCTTGACGCTCTATCAGCCGGCAGATCTGACGAAAGCAGTCAACAGGAACATGCTGGAGGGGTGCCTGGCGGGGCACTCCTTGCCACCGCTGTAATCGGCCTGCAATCCGGCGCAGCCCTGTTGACAAACGCCATGGACAGCGATGATAACCCCCCCACGTAGATTGGAAAGCTTTGCCCCACGATGGCTGATGGCGGTCAAGTGAGGCCAGGCGGTTGATCGTAAAATTCAATAAATATTGGATCACACTCATTTACGATTCATGTCTCGCATTTCGATTGATGTCCAACGACACGTGCATAGGTGTTGTGAACGGGTATGAATATCCAGTCTCATTGCGCCAGAGGATTGTGGTGTCTCTCGCGCATTCTTGTTGGCAGTTTCTTGAAGGATGATTTATCATGATGATGCCCCCCCCCCCCCCCCCCCGCGCAAATTGGAAAGTTTTGCCCCACGATGGTTGGCGGCGGTCAAGTGAGGCGTTGAGTTTCTGGAATTGTTTCACTTTCATGATTCTTATCTGTTTCACTTTTGGAGAATTCCTTTGTCTTTGTTGTGTTTTCTCTTATGTTCTGGCGTCATTTGGGATTTCGCCTGTTTTTTCGTTTGTTGTGGTTCTGGGGGTTCTCTTTGATTCATTTGAAGTGGTTTTTTGTCATGGTCTTTCTTACGATGATTTATCACTTGCCCCGTAACTAAATTCATAATAGGATGAGTATTCCATAAATTGGTCTTTAAGTATACATTTCGTTTAAATAATAAAAAATATTAAGATATGATAATTTCCTCATGAATTAGTGGCGGTTATCATGAAAGATATTGAGGTTCTCATTCATGTGACCAAAGATTAGATTATCCAGAATAAATAGAGAATCGATATAATTCTCTTAGAAAATGATATCAAGAATGTATTCAATATTATTCTTCCATCAATCTTTTTGGAAGAACTAGAGGGGACCCATCGATTCCATCGACGACATATTCACCTATTGAATGGAAGAAGACGTACGCCAAAGCTTTGAAGAAATCGATAAGTAAAAGATCCACTTAATTTCGGGATCCCTTTATAGAATTCTGAGAGCCTGACGCGCGAGCGTCAATAAGAATTCGAACGAATGCTGAAGCGTGAAAGCAAGATTTAAGGATTATCGTTTAAGACTTAGGATCTGGCTGCTTGAAGGGACAAAGTGTCCAAATTCGAATCCGGAAATTTATTCTATAAATGAAATTCATCATCCAAGCGTTATGTGCGCCTAAACAAATGAAAGGGAATCCTCATCCACGAGAGCAAGATGAATTTTGAATTCTCCAAGATGCCTCGACGTGCTTAAAAATCCGTCATCACCCCCAATTACAAGTCATCCCATAAAAACGAAAAAAGAATAAGAAGAATCGAAGATTCCTAAATGCAAAGAATCAAAAGTGAGACGAACCCCCGATTCAAAAAATATTCTGATGAGACGAAATATGATTTCAATCTCCTCCAAGAATATCCATCGTGTTCAAGAAATAGATTCGATCCATGATCCTGCGCGAGGGACATCCTACAAGGAATTCGAATGAAAAGAAAATTCATAAGTCAGATCTTATAGATTCAAGAAGGTTGCGATGGCATCAAGACGTTGGATTTCGATGGTCCTATGGAATCCCCTCTATGAATCGAAATTCAAATGATCCAGGCATTCCTGAAAAGAAGATCCCAAACCACGGACCACCGCCACGAGACCACCACCACGAGACCACCACCACGAGACCACCACCACGAGACCACCACCACGACCACCAACACAACCACCCACACGGACCCCCGCCACGGACCACCACCACGGACCAACCACCACGGGACCACCACCACGGGACCACCACCACGGGACCACCACCACGAGACAACCACCACAGGACCACCACCACGGAACCACCACCACGAGACCACCACCGCGGACCACCGCCACGGACCACCGCCACCCGGCCACCACCATGGGACCACCACCACGGGACCACCACGACGGCCACCAGGGACCACCACCACCACCACCACGGACACCGCCACCACCACGACAGACCACCACTACCAAAGGAGCACCACCACCACGGGACCACCACCACGCTGTGGGACCACCACGACGAACACCACGGGACCACGGACCACCACCACGGGACCACCACCACGGGCATTCGGGAAAACCCCCCAAAACCCCAGCCTTTCAGCCCCAACCCCTCAGCACCCCAAAACCACCCACCCCCCACCACACCCGACAGAACCCAAACCATTACAGCAAAAGCAAAAAACAAAACCCCCCCAAAACACGACAAAACTCCGGACACAAACCCTATACAATTTCTATTAAACCCCAAAACCCTACACCGTAAAGCGTAAAACCCTGAACCCGGGGGATCCCGAAAATTCCCGGAATTTAAATTCCTAGGATTTTTCGAGAGCTGTTGCTGATATGTGATCGTGAGGCCGAACCCCCTTGAACAGCTGGCGGGCGGCGACCGTCATCGGAACTATCCTGGACCAAGAGATTTCCTTGAAGATTTCCTTGAAGGTGAAGTGGCACCCACGTCATCAGTGTTGCGCTGGAACCTTAAATCCAACCCGGCAAGCCCAAACCTCAATCCGGACAATTCCTAAATTCCGGGAATTTTCAGCTCCGGGTGATTCCCAAAATTCCCAGGGTTTTTAGACAAAAAGTGTTAAAATTCCGGGAATTTTCAGGATCCCCCTGCAAGGCCCTCACAAGCAGCCAAATGGACCGGAAGAGGAGGCGGGGCATCCGACGGGGCGGCCGCAGAGCGAAAATAGGGGTCGAGCCCGTAGCCTTTTATGGGGATATATAAATAAGAAAAATATATAGATCATATATATTCGTATCTTCTCATCTTATCCCATTCTAACCAAAGAATGTCGATGACGATTTCTGTAAGATGAGGGCGTATGATGTCCTTTAGTATTTTCGGGAAGCGATTGGCAGTAAATTCGAGTTGAAGTACGATTTCTCCCAGTGCATGGTTTATCTATTATTCAGGGATAATTTCGGGGGGATATTTCAAGAGTTCCAAAAGTTTGGGATTCAGATATGGGTAGAGTGCGATAGGGTACGATATAAAAATATTGAAAATTCCCGTGTAGGAAATCTGATTGTGTGGGGTCTTAGATTCAGGGTTGAAGAATTGAGGGATATTGAGTCTGTAAGGTTTTGGCAGAGGCTCTGAAGATTTAGGGGGTCGGAGGTAGATACTAGTGGTGATAAAGAAGGCATATGAGTTAGTATCATTGTAGAATTTGACGATTTTTTGTTGTGATTATTATTGGTATATTCGATATTATTGGATAATTTAGTAGGTTCTTCAGTTAATGCTCCCCTTAATACCACAGGATGAAAATGACATCCCTTTTGTAATTCTAACTTTCATCAGTTTGAGGAATCTTGGGTTGAGGCGAGATTGACACGGGGGTGTCCTGGAAACCATGCTGCCTTACAAGCTTCAGCCCCCTGAGCCGCCTTTTACCGGCTTTCATGGCATGCTCTATTCAGGAAGCGGGCTCTCCCCGCAAATGCCATCTTAATCCTTAAAGCTTAGTCATCAACCCTCAGTGCATTTCGGACTTTTCTTTGCCACGCCAGGATGACTCCAGGCTGAAGATCCCGAGTGGCGCCCTCTAGAGTCGGACCCCAGCCTGCGCGTGGCAGATGTTTAAGTCTCGTTGCTGGGAGAAGTGCGGCGACCGACACCCTACGAAGGCCAATTGTGCTGGTTGGGGGATGTTCCGGGGTCTTTGCGTTGCGTAAGGGGAAGAACCGGCAAAACCCCAGCCCTGCCCTACCACCATGCTTGCCTTCCGAAAGGTGTCATACAAGTTGCACTGCGGCTATGGTTCGGCCGGGTTTGAGGTCCAGGGATGTTCTTTTCCAGATGCCGCGACATGAACAGTGAAGGACCCCAACGGCTGATCAAGGAGGGTTCCTGAGGATTTACCCTACGGTCTAGAGAAGCATCTTTTTGGACCACATCGATGAAAGCACGGCCGAGACAAAGACCCCGTGATGAGACGATGATTGACCACGATATGAGAGTCATGGGTCTCAACACCGGATCTAGGAAGGCTTCAAGGGGGCGGTCGCTGTTGATGGTGGGTTTCCCTGTTGCGTCACCTGGAGGAGGCTTCTATGCGACCGCTTCTACAGGAAGCGCGAGCCCAGAATCCAAAGGCCAAAGAGATTGGAAACTAGCGGTCTCGGCAGAATGGTAAAATGTTGTGGATGCGGCTCTTGGGGGGCATATAACATTTCTTGTGGGGAGGGCTTTAGGCAGCGCAATTTCAGGAACCAACTTTGGGGGCAACCAGCCGCCGGGCGCCTTCTCAGGATCAAACGAGAAGGGTTTTTCCGCTTCAGCGGCAGGGCCTCCGGAGCCGACGTGCCAGAGACACGGGCAAGGCAAAGGAGGAGCTTAGCTTGGGACGTCGGTTGCGCAACGCGCCCTACGAAACATCCACGATCCCCGAGTGCCCCCAGCGCCCCACACCTGCAGCTTGGCCTCGAGTTCTGCTTTCGCGTTGTCGCCTCGGGCCGGGAGACACCCGGAGCAAGGGGACAGAGTGCCCCACAGCTATGTATCGGCTACCTGCACGCTGTCTGCGCAGCATGAAGGATTACAAAGGCGCCGGTTCTCGGGCTCAAGGTTTCAAGTTTCGAGCGCAATGGCTGAGAGCTTCAAGGAGGCTTCCCAGGACTCTTCGTAGACTTATAAAAATATACCGGGGAGAGTCGCCTTTACACTCACTGGGTCGCCAAGGGAAGACGAGGTTGCCGGAAGAGTGGCCGAACTCGCAAACAACAAAGAGAGCAAGCTTTCCTTAAATTCCCCGACAGGGGCTCCGAGCCCTGGTTGTCTCCCAAAGAATCAGCTTCCTGCATGTGGGCGCTTGCTGCTTATCCGCAAGGACATAGCACGACCACCGATCGTGTGAAAGAAAAGAAGACATGGAGCAGGCGTGCCGAGCCGTCGTGGAGCACCCCACCGAGCATAACCTGGTGAAGTTGCTCGATCTTTGGTCACAGCAATGGAAGCATAAGGGTCACCGCCGGGCCATCGGGGCAGGGTGCTATAACATATACTGCACCCTAGGAGTCTATGCGTTTGCCGGCAATGCTTCCGACCTGTCCAAAGCCTCCATCGCGAAAGAGGCATGCGTGGCACTCAATCACTTTCTACGGGATCGCTTCCAGGGTGAGAAATGGACGTTGTTGGCCGTGATTCTGAACCCTTGCATCGGACTGCATCGCGACATGGGCAACATAATCGGTTTGCCAAATCATGCAATTGCATTGGGGACTTTACAGGTGGGCAAGTGTGGATCAAAGACGACGAAGAAACATCACCGGACGAAGTCGTGATGAAAAACAAAATTCATCGGCTTCGCGGCTTGTGGCTCGACATGTACAACAAGCCGGTTTCGTTTAACGCGCGCCGATATCACAAATCAAGCCTCACAAGGGGCGGGCAATAGCAGCGTATACGCTGACGGCTTTTTGACGCTGCTTCAATGAAAAACGTAAAGAATTAACATCTTTAGGATTTCCATTGCCGGAATGAATTCACTCTCTAGGGGAGGTGTTCTCCACTCTGTGGTGGCTACAAGCCCAGTTACAGAGATGTATAAGAATTATGCATTTCGAGAGGCTGTCGATGCAAAGCGCAAAGGTCCGCTCCCCAGCTGCTCGCAAGCCGACAACTCGCATCCACTCCGTGGTTTTCGCGGCTTCGATTCCTCAATGCCTCACAGAACTTCCGCTTCGCTTGCAAGCCCCAAGATGCCAAGCAAGGCACCAAGGATACAACCAAGCCAACTCACACAAGTCCAAACCAAGCAAGCAAGTTGAGCCAAAGTGGAAAACGTATCACAGCTCCAACTTGCCAGCTCGGCTTAAAGGACCTCCAAAACTTCCCTCAAGTCACGAAACTCGACGAGAGTGGTTCCCTACGAGGCAAAACGTTCTTGCACCACTAATCGTACTTAGGCTACTGGGAAAACTTTAAAAGCTGAGCAGACTCCAAGCTATGCACACAAAACTGCAAACTGCAAAACTCACCGTGTCGCACCCTTACAGGATGACGCACAGTTCTTGAACTTCTACACTGCACATGGAAATCTTAATTTCACACAAAAACCACAACGCAGCCACTGTAGTTACGCCCATAAATAACGGAGGTCTGTCAGAACTCAGACTAAAGTAGAGTCATTTCTGGCAGGCGCTTATTTGAAACGGCAATTTAACCATTTTAAATGTAATTTTTATTTTACCTGGCATTTAACATGGTGGTGCTTTGCCTCTTGCTTGCTCAGTCAACAAGATTTTATGGCGTGAGAATTGGCTTTGGTTTCATGCGATTTTGGGCCTTTTTCGATTTGTCTTGGTTCAGCTTGCGTCCGTGGTTTTGGCTGCCGGCTTAGCTTCTGCAAAAATGGCTTTTACCACTGCAGCACTTGCTGCTTGCTGGAGAGGTGGAACTGTCACCATGGAAACTGGAAGAGACCGCCAAGTTCGAGCAAGAACGTCCAAGAGAGAACTCCAGGACAACGCAAAAAGACACTGCGAGAACACCTCATAACAGAAAACTTCCGAAGAGAGCCTGTTTCTTCTTCCAGGCGCTCTCTCTTGTATCTGTGTTTCAAAACTGGCTTCTGTTGTGGCGTGGCCTCTGGCTGTTTGGTTGTGGGGGCAAGTCCTTCCTCCCTGATTTGGCGGGAACTCGCTCGAAAAGGCGGTCCTGAGGGCTTAGGGCTGGCTTTTAGAAGGGTCAAAAGTGCCCGTAAAATGCGCGTAAAATCTTTTGGGCCATGGTGTGGCCTGGCGGGGTCGGAGTTTCTTCGATTGATTGGGTCGAGTCCGCCTGATTTCGGGCAGACTCTGGTAGAGACTGAGTTTCTACGTGCAGAGACTCGAGTCTCTACTATGTATGTTTGGAACAGGGAACCACAGGGATGTCAATTCTTTGTGGGAGTGTATGCTGCAACGGCCCTCATGTGACCTTCGTGCGGCTCGACTTTGTGAACCCGACGGGCGTTGAATGACACCGGTTGGTCGTGCATGTCGATCCACGAGCCTCCTCTTTTTCTCCATCCCTTCCCCTTCCGCAATGTGCTGAGGATGGGAATGTTGTGGGGCGACACAGAAAGGGCTACAAAGAAAACAACGTCAGGGGCCTGAAATAGCTCGTTGGTCCATTTGTTTCATGTCTGCCACGGAGAGCCCCGCGTCAAGAACTAGTGTTTAAGCCGTCCGGCTAGGCCAGTTGCGAAGCCGTGTTTTCTGAAAGGCTCAGATACCCTTCTACCAATTAGCCCTTCGAAATCAAAGCAACATACATGCTCTAAGTATTCAGGATGGTCTAGGTGGGATCCATTTCAAGAGTTCTCCTCAGGAGCAGCTGAAACGACTGGCAAAGCTGCAAGCCAAACACCTCCTCAGCTTCACCATCGCCTTGACCATCCGGCCTGCAACTGCACAATGTAAGCAACGTCTTGAAGCGCAAGAACACACTTTAAAGTAAGTACTCAGCAGCACCTTCGCGGGACTCTTTTTCCGTTGGCTTTCGTGGTCAGTCGGGCATAGGTTTCAGAGCTTCCACCAGTTCTGTCCATTTGCTGACAGGCTTGCTTGAGCAAATCTGCTTGTTGCCAGATCCCAAGCTTCTTGCACAAATCCTTGACGTGACTCTCTTCAAAGGTCACCAGTGCGTGAGCCTTTGCGAGCTCGTCTTTAGATGTTATCGAGTCAAGCTGTGGCTTGCTCCGCCAGGCGCTCAGCCTTCGTGTGAGTCCTTCTCTAAGCTTGGTCTCCTCGCTCGGAAGCTCGTTGAGTCTTTGTTCGAGGTTCTCTTTGGAAAGTGGGTTTTTTGGATCGCTGAGACTTAGAACTGTCTCTTCGCTTGTGATGCGGTTGATGTTACCGGCCATTGGCTTTCTTGAAAAGTCAAAGAATGCTTCTGCAAGTACCACCCAGTACAGTTTGATCCTTTTTGGAGGGTTGCTCATGTTGGCTAGGGCGTCATTCATCTTGTCCGACTTGAACGTGTGGCTTTTGCCTGTTGTTATCTGAAAGGCATGCAAGGTCCCATTCTTATCGAGAAAGCCTGCGTCGATGACTGCCGTTTCCTTTTTGGCTGTGCAGTAAGTGTTCGGTTGGTTCGCAGCTGTATTGAGGAGCTCGAGTAGCCCTCCGTTGACCCTTTAAACATGTGTGAGTGAGAGAGAGAGAGAGAGAGAGAGAGAGAGAGAGAGAGAGAGAGAGAGAGAGAGAGAGAGAGAGAGAGAGAGAGAGAGAGAGAGAGAGAGAGAGAGAGAGAGAGAGGGGGAGAGAGAGAGAGAGAGACACACGCACATATATATATATATGTATATATATATATATATATAGATATATACATATATATATATAGATATATATATATATATAGATAGATATATATATATATATATAGATATAGATATCGTCAAGACCAGAGCTCTCGCACGCAACACTTCTTTTGCTCGAAAAAGTCCGGAAGCATCTTCTTGAGCGGATCGCCGGGCTTCTCGAAGAACAGCCGCAGTGGACCGGTCCGCTCCAACATTAGCTCAGCGAGCCCCGTTTCGCTGAAGTAAATGCTGGGAATCTCGAGATTGGGGGTATCAAGACGGACCTCGGTGGTGTAGAAGACGGGCAGGGCTCCAAGAACGTCCGGGTGGTTTTGGAAGACAGCCAGCGCATCCTCTGCTTTCTTTGTAACGCTGGGCCAGCTTGGGACATATTCGCTGACACATTTCGTCTGGATGCCAAGAGCGAGGAGAGAAGCTGCCTCTGTCTTATTGCACTCCGACTTCAAGTCACGAATTTTCCTTCGGTCGTCGGGACCCGGGACCATCCACGGGATCAGGTACTCGATGCCCGGCTCGTTGCGCAGCTTGGACACGACGATCTTACCGCTTTTGAGGGACTGCAGGACTTCCTCTACACATACGAAAGACTTGACATACTCCAACGGTGCAAGAGCATTCTGCATGGAGGTGACGACGACGTTCTGCAAACCACTTGTTGTTGGTCGAAAGCTCGCCCCATGGAACAGCTGTTCGAGTGTGCATTTGCTCTTGCCCAACGCCAGGCGCACAGCACAGTCGAAGTGGACCATGATGTCCTCAAACTTCTTCTCGTTTGTGTCCTCCATGACCGCATCCTGCTCGAACATCTCGATGATCTGGCCTGCGAGACTGGTTCCGTCACTCCGTGCCCAAAGTTGCAGCATTACGGGATGAAGGATGTTGATGAAGCTGTTGCCACATCGCACGGAATGAACAATACCACGCAGACGGAGGTCTTCAAGCACTGATCGAGTTGTGGAAGCGAGAGGAGACCACCAGTGAATCACCTCGACGCTGTCCAAGACTTTTCGGTCTCCGAGCTTGGCATGAGTTACAATGGCAAGCTGAAGTTGATTCCATGCAAGTGGATTCCGAGGAGGCTTCTTGAGCTTGGAGTACTCCTTTCTCAAAGCATCGAACATCAGCCGCGGATGACCCAGCAGCTGTCGCACGAGTTGACGTCCGGATGGTTCTTTGTCCAGTTCTTCGCGAAGCTCCTCGGGCAGCAGCTGCAAAGCCTCTGCAAGTGGCAAACCGGCAAACCCCTCAACGAGATCGGCAGCAGCACATAGCGCCCGGAGTCGCTCATCAGCGTCGACATGTAGCTCTCAAGCAGCGATGTCCACACGAAGATTACCGGGCAGTTGCTTGTTTGGAGGAGGGACTCGTCCTGGGCTCCCATGAGGTTGGATACTAGTTGCACAGCCCTGTCTTTGCCAGCAAGGGTCTCGAACTGCCGAATCTCATCGATGCCTACCAGCAGAAGGTCGTCGGCGCCCAAATTCAGCTTCTCTCGCAAACACTGCATCACCTGCTTGAATGAAAGAACGGCCGCGCAGTTTTCTGCTTTCTCCGCAGGCATGCCTGACTGCTGAAGGAGTAGCTTTGAAAACACTTCGGTTGCAGCTTTGCTGTTGTCCCAATAGCTCCCCCCATTGAAGTCCACTGTCAGAGCCGCCTTCGCCCCGGTTTCGTCCCGCCAGGTCGTGCACATCTCGTGGAGTACTCGAGTTTTGCCTGTGCCCTTTATTCCGGCCGTCGTCAGGATTGCACACTTGTTTATGCTTGACCCGGGCTCCCAGTAGTAGTCATCCTGTGACAAGGACCCCCGGATGTACTCCAGGATTTGATGTTTGGCCTCCTCGCGCGCGATGAGCCGTGGCATCATCGCACTGGGAGAGCGCACAGTCCAGCTTGGGCAAAGGATGTCCTGCAGTTGGGCTACTGGAGGTTGGCTCGGACTCGACTGTCTTCAATGGGTGGGGCTTACTGGGGACTTTGCCGGAGTTGACTTCGGATAGTCCTGGATGGCCTTTTGTGCATCAGGCACCTGCAGGCTGGGACATTTGGTCAGCTCACCGCATAAGCCCGTCTTTACACCTCGAAGACCCCGCCCGACCTGGACTAATCAGGAAACCGACCGTGGGGCTCGCCGTGCCCGACCCCAACAGCACCAACACCCGGTAAACAAAGAGGTGCAACCAGATTTGCCTGAAACCTGAAGCTGCCAAGAGCCCTCTGCTCCGAAAGACGCTCCCGCTCCCCGAACTGCTGCAAGCCAACACAGTGGAGACAGCTTAACCACAAGGAGATCTTGAGAGGAAAGCAGCACCCCAAAACGCAACAACGGTAGACCGCACGAAAACGCACGACGACCAAGAGCCCCGGGCAGGCAGGAGTGCTACAAGCCAAAGGCAACATGCCCAAGCAGAAGCCCCCTGCACTCGTCTTGCCGGAACCCCACCGCTCGGCAAGGTCCGTGTGCTAAAGGCAAGCACTAAGAACCCAGGTCCCTTGACTCCCCCTCACGGACTAACCTGACAGTCGAGCCTCAAACAAAAACAACCGCAACCTCGAGAGCGAGCGCAAAGCGAGCGCAAAACAGGCTGACCCCCCCCCCCACATCGAGCCTAGGACTGACACCCCGTTCTGAAGCATCGGCAAAACACGAGGAGCAACTAGATTTGCATGAGCCTGAAGCAGCCAAGAGCCCTCTGATCCGAAAGCCCCTCCCACTCCCCAAGTGCTGCAAGCCAACACCAAGTGCTGCAAGCCAACACTGAGGCTTAACGACGAGCTGCCAAACACTGCAGTGAGGCTGGCACTGAAGACACCAAGAACCAACCGAGAAGGCAGTGTGGAGCCAGCTTAACGAGGAGGGGATCCTGTGAGACTCCGGTCTGACACGAAAGAAACGAAACCGACGAAACCCATGATGTCACGAGCCAGCTCTGCTAAAGGCCCCGGCCTGGAGTCCGCTCGCTGCCGTCGGCGGCGCCGAGCCCCCGGAAGCTTGCAGCTGATTCACCAGCAATGTCGCATGGCCACGCTTCATCCCGTAGTCCAGCTTCAGCTCTTGAACCGTAACACCGATGAGCACTTCACCTGTCACTGCCTCATTTTCCAACCGCTGGGCCGCTTCCGCTGCCAACCCTTCATCGAGACCTTTCGCTTTCAGCACTGCTTTCGCCCAGTCACATACCTGCAAGCAGCCCGGACTCGAAGCTCAAGCAAAAGAGACATTTTGCCAATCGCCTGCTTCACTGTAAAGTTCTTGATCTGGTCAGCGGTCTGTTGCAGCCACTCGTCCTGCAGCAAGGGGCACATCCTCAGCGATGCTCCAGAGTCGGCGAGCCTTCACGGATCCTGCCTGATCGAAGCCTGCTCTGGCCTGCAGGAGCCACGCAGAAATGCGAAGCCCGCACCAGCAAAAACACATGCCTCGGTCGTCGCCTCTTCCACCTTTTCCACCTCATCCACCTCATCCTCATACTTTGCTGAGGAAGCCTCCAAACATGGACTGACCCCGAACAGACATGTGCTGCTGGCAGAGTTGAGCGTTTGGAGCACCTACATCATACAAGTTGAAGCGGGTCAGAAAGGCAAAACATGGCAAAACCTGCCTTTCGGGCCTGGAGTTGCAAAGTGCTGGCACGAACAGAAGCTGACTGACAACCCAAACACTTCAAGCACCTAGGACATGAGTGCACGCCTTCTTCCCGGCAATCCCCTTCTTGGCATCCTCGACCGTTTCAGCGGTCTGTGATGGGGCAGCCTTCTTTGGCATGCTTTAGCGTGAGTCACAAGAAACACAACACGACAAAACCCTTGTCACCTTGACGTCTTCACTGTCTTCGGCCTCACCATCGCCAGCCTCAGCTCTTCAGGACATACGCTTAACACTGAATTTCCTGTCGGTCTCGGCTTCCCGCCTTGGCCCGGCGTGCGACCAGCAAGCTCTGTGCCCATATTCCCGGAGGAACCGACCTCGCGCTGGCTTGCGGATCTTCGGCGTTCCATGCCATACATCACATCCCACCTTGGAAACTGCACGGCCCCCGCTCCTAGCAAAGCCCGCGCCGTCTGCGCTGCTCGCCTGAGGCTGCTCGGGAAACCCTCTAACACTGTTCAAAGCACTGGTCTTAGGCTCTGGCAAAGACACCCAGAGCAGCGCCAGTAGCACCACAGCGCGCCCGACCTTGCGCGATGTTGCTGGAGGCCGGCTCATGGCGGCAATCGTCCTAGCTGTCCTCTGGCTCGAGCAAAAGCACTGCAATCTGCATGAACGAATGGTCGAGCCCCCCCTATTTCAGTCACGGGCCAAGTGTTTAATTAACCAACTGCAATTCAACATGCGAAGCAGTTGCAAGTGTGCACAGGCAACTGCTGCAAGATGCCTCGGTCGGGGTTCTCGACAGGGATCGGGCCTTGCGGCGGCACACTCCCGAAAGCCCATGAAATCTGAAGCCTTGCCACTTGCAAAGGCCTGTGAAATGTGAAACCCTGGCCCCAGTCTCAGGGTGGGAGGAAGGTGGGGGTGGGACGGCCTGGTGGGCAGTGAAGGGCCTGTAATCTTTCGAGCGCCCTGGCCGGCGCCCCGTCACACGTGTGGCCCACCTGCGTGACCCGACGTCTGTGCGGCCCCGCGTGCCCCCGTGACCCTGTGACCGGTCACCCCTGACCGCGTGACCCCGTGACCCCGTGACCCCGTGCCCCCGTAACCCCGTAACCCCCCGTGACCCCCGTAACCCGTAACCGCGTCGTGAGCCTCCCGCACCCCCGTGACCCCGTGACCCTGTGACCCCGTGACCCCCCCCCGGACCCCCGTGACCCCGTGACCCCGTGACCCCCGAGAGCCCCCCCGCACCCCCGTGACCCCGTGACCCCGTGACCCCGTGACCCCGTGACCCCGTGACCCCCCCCCGGCCCCGTGACCCCGTGACCCCGTGACCCCCCGCATGGTCCCCCATCACAATCCCGACTCAAAAGGGTCACGGGGTCACGCCTCCCATTCCCGACTCAAAAGGGTCACGGGGTCACGGGGTCACGGGGTCACGCCTCCCATTCCTGACTCAAAAGGGTCATGGGGTCACGGGGTCACGCCTTCCATTCCTGACTCAAAAGGGTCATGGGGTCACGGGGTCACGCCTCCCATTCCTGACTCAAATGGGGTCACGGGGTCACGCCTCCCATTCCCGACTCAAAAGGGTCACGGGGTCACGGGGTCACGGGGTCACGCCTCCCATTCCTGACTCAAAAGGGTCATGGGGTCACGGGGTCACGCCTTCCATTCCTGACTCAAAAGGGTCATGGGGTCACGGGGTCACGCCTCCCATTCCTGACTCAAAAGGGTCACGGGGTCACGGGGTCACGCCTCCCATTCCCGACTCAAAAGGGTCACGGGGTCATGGGGTCACGCCTCCCATTCCCGACTCAAAAGGGTCACGGGGTCACGGGGTCACGCCTCCCATTCCCGACTCAAAAGGGTCACGGGGTCACGATTCCCGACTCAAAAGGGTCACGGGGTCACGGGGTCACGCCTCCCATTCCCGACTCAAAAGGGTCACGGGGTCACGGGGTCACGCCTCCCATTCCCGAACTCAAAAGGGTCACGGGGTCACGCCTTCAGTTTTCCAAGAGCCTTCAAAAAAAGGTCACGGGGTTACGTTACTTCACTCAACCCACGCTCACTCGGAGCACCCGCCTTGTGGCTCGAAGATCGCGCCACTTGACAACGTCTCCTCAAGACGCGGATTTAAGGCTGCAGGTGGGGCTTCGGGCTCACTGGGCAGGCACGGCACAGCACTCCCGAAGCATGTGTTCCCTAAATTAGGCCCTAAATCCATACACTGTCCTCTTGAGGCACACAACCCCAACCACAACACCAAAGCACTTCACCCCTAAACCCTAAACCCGCCTCTGGTGGAATCGAAGATGGCTCGAGGACGAAGCTTTCGATGAGCGCCTGGCCGCAGGAGGGGGGAGAGGAGGGGGCCTAAGCCTGCGAACAAAACCCGACCCCGAAACCTTGCAGCACAGCACTTCCAAACCTTGCTGCCTCGGAGCCCCCTTGCCTGCAACCCTAAACCCTACCGACCCTGAAGCCTCTGTGGAACCCGGCTCGCAGTAACGAAGACGATGACGAGGAGCACCTGATCACACGAGGGCCTGGGGATTCCAGGAAGGGCGGGGGGGGAAGCGCACAACACTCTAGGTTACAAGGGGAAGGGACGGGTGGGGGACAGCACTCCTACCCGCACGCAGTCCGAACCACCTAGCAGCCTCGGAGCCCCTTGCCTGTCAACCTAAACCCTGAAACCTTGCAACACTGCACTTCCAGACCTCACTGCCTCAGAACCCCCAACCACCTTCCCAAACAACCCTGAACCTCTGGAGCGCCCGGCGTCGAGGAGCGAGCACGGCCCAAGCACTCTAGCAAAAAATGCGCAGAAAAAAAACAACAAAAAAAATGCCACAAAATTATGCGAAAATCAAGCAAAGTCATGCCAAAATCATGCGAATCCAGCAAGAACGTGCAAAACAAAAATGCCAACGCTTTGGGTTTAGGAGGTTTAAGGCAGCCTGCTCGCCCTAGAGCAGTGATTTTTAGGCCTGCTCGCCCTGGAGCAGTGACGAGTTTCTAGGCCGCTGCCATGCGTCACTGAAAGCCCTCGTGATTTTTTCACACTGCTCGTGTTCGGTCATGTTCGCGATTCTGGCCAAAAGGCACAGGACCCGTCGCTTGCCTCCTTCGCGCAAGGGCTTCGTGTATTCAAGCACCCGGTCCGTGACCTTGTGGCCCAGGCGGAGCCTCAAACTTTGGAGGGCTGCTTCCCTCTGCTGCCGGCTGCGCGTCGCTTGGCGGTCGCGTCGGCGATCGCAAAAGTCTTGCAGGCAGAGCAAAGTGCCCCGGCTGCACAGAAAGAGATCGGGGATCATCCCTACCACCGCGGTGCCCGAATCCGGGAACAGCCAGTCGATTAGTGGGTCTTTGGTCAAACTCTCCTCGGTCGCAGTGAGTCTGCTGGGCTGCGGTCTGGGCGGGGGACGGTTGGGACGTGGCGGCAACGCCATGAAGGCCACGATCATCAGGCTCGCTCGAGCGGGGCGTCGTCGTGCCAGGTCGAGATCACCTCTTCCATGAAATTCTTGGGCTGGGGCCGGGGGTTCACGAGATACCGGTCCATGCTTTTGAACCAAGTGCCCGGAAAAAACTCGACCGGCGAAGGGGGGCCCGCTCGGGCGACGACCTTTTTTCCGGCCGGGGTTTTCAAAAGTCATGAGCTGGGCTCAACAACGAGAAGCGATTAGAATTGCAGCCGAGGCCGGGGTCAGGGCGAGGACCTCGGCGGCAGGCTCAGAAACCCTTCCTTTGGCACACCACCACCTCCGCTACGCGATGCTCAGCCGCCCGAACGGCGAACTCACGAGGGCCGGCCAGTACTACTACCAACTGATCGACCGGCCGCCCCCCAGCCGGCAGTACGACCGCAACCAACCCCTCATCCGCGAGGGCCCGAACGATTACATCATGCTCCGGGGGGGCGCCAAAAAGCTGCTCCGCAGCCTCCAGCCCAACGGGAACTACCACTTGACCAAGCTCGGGAAGAGCTTCTTCAAGGACAAGTGGGTGGACTGGGTGGTGCACGTGCCCGTCATCATCCGCGGCATCCGGCGAAACGGCCGGAACCGCGGCATGCCCTACGAGCGCACGAAGCGCCTGCCCGTCACGGACCTCAACGTCACACTGCCCCGGCAGAGCGAGGGGCTCTCGGATGGCCCAAGCGGCCCAGAACCTCAAGGCGTCCGCGCTCGCGCAGCTCGGGAAGCCCGAGCCGAACGACATTATTTGGGAGCTGTCCGACGAGAGCTACTACCTGGACGCGACGAGGGAGTGGACCTTCAGCCAGCAGGCCATGCAGGTCGTAGACGACCGGGTGGTGGTGGAGACCGTCCTGGATCAGCCCCTGGGGGGCGTCTCCTACCAGCTGTACTGCGGCGACGAAATCCTACGCCTTCGAACAGCGGCCGGACAAGCTTTGCGTCCCTCGGCAGCTCGCGGAGTTGATGCGGCTGCCGCTGCAGGAGGTGCTTTCGGACTTCGACGCAATCTGCACCAAAAAAACGTGGCGGGAGCAGGGCATCACCTCCCGAGAGATCCGGGAATTCTGCCTTTGGCGCCAGGCCCCGATGTTCTACGTGGACTGCCAGGGCCGCCTGCTGGACAAGTACGAGCCTACCGTCAAGGAGCAGCGGGCCGTGGCCTTCACGAGCTGGAACGGCCACGCCTTCTTCTACAAATCCGCCCGCACCGTCGGGAAGTGCGAGCCGATCGGGGAGCGGGCCAGGTACCGGGGCGAGAGGAAGCCAGGCGAAACGCCCGAGTTCAAGGATTGGCGGGAGTGGGAGGGCGAGGTCGCCAGCGGTCATTTCTACACTGAAGACCTGGAGCAGGTCCGGAGGGAGCTCCTGGCCGAGGGGCACTGCCCGAAGGTGGTCATGCGAAGCATGAGCGAGTGGCGGTGCCTGCGGCTGAGGGTGCTGGGCGGCGAGGACTGCGTCATCTCCGCCTTCCACGAAGACCTGGATGTGCTGCAGGCCTGGATGGGGCGGCTGGGGCTCCCCTATTGCGGGCAGCGTCTGGCGGGCGCCGCAAGCGAGGTCTTCCTTCACCTTCTCAAGGCCCGCCGCGATCCGCCCGGATCTCGGCAAGCCCTGCTCGCGGAGCAGGACCACCAGGCTTCACGGTGCGCAACAACTCCGACACGGCCACGCTGCAGCTCGCCTCGCCGGACCCGTCGTGCCTCATCGACCGCATAGAAGTCTTTTGTGGGGGCACTCGCATCGAGGACATCAGCTACTACAACCGCTGCTCGTATCTGTACAGCCTCCTGAAGAACGAGGAGTGGTGGCTGAACCGGCACATCCAGGGCTT
The DNA here is from genome assembly GCA_905221605.1 of Symbiodinium natans. Taxonomy (NCBI): domain Eukaryota; class Dinophyceae; order Suessiales; family Symbiodiniaceae; genus Symbiodinium; species Symbiodinium natans. Next base: position 552,383 of record CAJNDS010002138.1, on the reverse strand, counting down.
TTTGGCGGACGGGGGGGGCCACGCCGAGGAGATCCCGGCCTCGGGCTCCCGGACAGTGCTCATGAGCCCGCACCTCATTGGGATCTTCAATTGCGGCAAAATGCTCCCGCCTGAACTCAACGTCGTCCTTCAAATAACCTTCTGCGACCCCACGGACGGGGCCCGCAACGTCAGCGGGAGCCAGGACTACACCATCGAGAACGTGAAGCTCTACGCCTCCCAGGTGACCCTCGACTCGGCTCTTCGGGAGAGCTTCCAGAGAATCATGACCAGCGGTAGATCTCTCGTTTTTTCCTTCCCGACCATCCACACCCAACTCAGCAGTATCGCCGCCGGGAGCACCAGCTACAACATCACCGTGGCCCGCGCGTTCACGAAGATGCTCGGCGCCTTCGTGACCTTCAACAAGACCACGGAGGACCACGTGGACAATTTCGAGTATCCTGGAGCGAACGCGAACCGGAACCTCAAGAGCCAGCTGCAGCTGGGCGCGTTGCAGTACCCTCGGACGGCCAACGAGAGCATCGCTGAACATCATCATTATTTGGAGATTCTCGCGGGCACCTACGACTCCAAGCTTCGCAACATGCGCATCCGGGACAACCTCTACGGGAACACGCAGTTCATCGCAGCCTTCCCGGTGGAGCGCGTGCCGAAGCACCCGCTGTCGGGCATCTCAACCCGCTCCGGCGACCTGTGCCGCTTCAGCTTCAGCAACATGGAAGCGGACCGCGTGGACCAGTGTTTTGTGCACATGCTGTCGTATCAGCTCTGTACTTTGAGCTCGGCGGGCGTGTCGAGCCTCGATTGATAGTAAGTAAAACATGAGTCTTTTTGAGTCCACCATCACCGGGAACATCCTCAACGATGGCCAGACCCCAAGCACCACCATCGAGATGCAGGGCATCTCCGCAGGGCAGCTGGCCACGGTTTTGACGGCCTACACCCCCCTGACCGACACCGCAGCCAACACCGCCTCCATCGGAACCAACTCGGCCGCCGTCGCGGCACTGCAGGCCCAGGTGGCCGCCATCCCACCGCCTCCTGACCTCGCACCCTATGCGCTGGGAGCCGATTTGGCAGCCGCCGAGGGCCTCATCGCTGCCTTCCATAACCACCCTCAGCACCAGCCTCACCACGGGGCTGGCGGGGAAGGCGAACCAAAGTGCACTCGATGCGCTGCAGCTGGACGTGAACTCCAAGAGCACGCCCGCCTCTGTCAGCCTCCTGCTCGCCAACCATCCCACCAACGCTTCCATGAACTCGGCCATCACCAGTGCCGACAACGCAGTGCTCGCGCAGGTCGCGAGCACCTATGGGCTGAAGAGCACGCAGGACCAGCTGGCCCTCGACGTGGCGGCCCGGCAAACGGCCGCGGACGTCGACCAGAAAATAGCGACGGCTCTTTTGGACCGGCCCACAACCACCGACCTCAGCAGCACGGTAGCCCTGCGCACCACGCCAGCGGATGTCTCGCAGCTCATCGCTACGGCTTCTTCCTTTCGTGCAGCAGGCAGCCCTGGACGCAGCGCTTGCCATCCGAGACGGGAGGCTCGACGCCGCCGAGGCGGCCCTGGCGGCGCTGCAAGCCACAGGCTTCCAGTCGGCTGCCGACGTGGCTGCAGCTCTTGCCACCGCACTCGCAGGGTACACGGACACTGCGGGGCTCAACGCACTGCTGGCCGTGCGAGATGCGCGCCTCGACGGGCACGATGCGGAGATCCTGGCACTGCAAGGTGCGGGGCCTTTTGCGACGGCGGCGGACCTGTCGGCTTCCGAAACAAGTCTGCAGAGCGCCATCGATGCGCTCAACGCAGCACTGGCCGCACTGACCACGGGCGGCGGCACGAACCTGGCCAACGCCCAGGCGGCGTGGCCCGGACAGACCACCTGGGATCTGCTGGTCGGAACGAACACAATTAGGAACTGGCACTTCAACGCTCCCCTGAGCGTCTCCCTCGAGAACGACAACTTCACGCTAAGCCTGGCCTGCGATGCGTACACGCAGGCGGAGGTCAATGCTCTTCTGGCGCCCCTGGCCAGCGAGTCCTGCGTGCTGGCCACCCTCGGATCCTTTTACGACTCCAGCGAAACCAATGGAGCCATCACTGCAGCCCTGGTCCCGTACAGCACCACCACGCAGATGGATGCTGCCATTGCTGCGGCCGTGGGCGGAATCGACTTGAGCGCATACGTGCCGTGGACCGGGCTTCAGGCGCCCATCCTGAACGAGATCGCTATAGCGCTCGCATCCTACTACGTGGACGCCCTCATTACGGGCGCAGCTATTTCCAACGCACCCACGTGGAGCGGGAACACAACCTGGGAGCTGCTGACCGGGCAGGCCCTCCGGAACCTGCACTTCGCCGGGCCTCTAGTGGCCAGCCTCCAGAACTCGGGCAACACGCTGCAGATCGAGTGCCAGGCCTACGACCAGAGCCAGACGTACACGCAGGCCAAGGTGAACGCGCAGATATCGAGCGCCGTGGACGCCCTGAACGTTTCGCAGTACGCCACGCAGGCCGACATCGACAGCTCCCTTGCTTCGGAGCTGACCAACTACTGGGACCAGGGCGAAACCTCGGTGGAGATCGCCAGCCAGATCAGCTCCTCTGGGCTCCTCACCGAAGCACAGGTGACGCCCGGTATCATCCTGTCAACGGCAACGCCGGAGGCGGAGGCATCATCCCTATGGTCCTCCACAACTTCACGCCCAGAATGATAAGGGCGCTGCTGCCCCAGGCACCCCTGGGAGCGAACCTGATCCTGGGCAACTCCGCCACGGTGCAGCTTACGTGTGACTGCTACAGCAAAAGCGAAAGTGATGGGAGGTACTTCTCCAACAGCGACTTCACGCCCCTGGACTCCAGGTACCATGTGGTCAACGGCAACGCGGGGGGTGGGGGCATCATTCCTATGGTGCTCGACAACTTCACGCCAAGAATGATAAGGGCGCTGCTGCCCCAGGCACCCCTAGGGGCGAACCTGATCCTCGGCAACTCCGCCACGGTGCAGCTGACTGCTACAGCAAGGCCGAAAGCGACGCCCGCTATGCGCTGGCGGGTGCGCCGCCCTCGGATCCCCTGCTGGTCAATGACGTGAGAGCCAACGGAGCGGATTTCTTGACGCTGCGGGGCGGCAACCTGGGCATCGAGTTCGAGGCTTCCAACGGGGCCGCCGTGGCCGACCTGTCCTCGAGCCAGTTCAGCCTCAAGACGGGCGTCGCAGACAGCAGCCTGGGCATCGCCAAGGGCCGGCAGCTTCCAGGCGGACACGGTGGAGCCCCTGCTGCCCGCCAATCAATTCCTGAACCTCAAGGCGGGCACCGTCTCCGTCAGGGTGACGGACCAATCAGACCAGAGCCTCTGCACCTTCGGAGGTGCACACGGTGGCCCCGAGGCTGCATCGACGACGCCACGGGCACGGCCACGGGGCTGGTGACCAATGCCATCTCCACGCGGGTCCAGGACACGGAGCTCACCATCACCAGGTGGCTCTGCTGGACGTGCAGGGCACGCTGACCTCGGGGAGTGTGGAGCTCAGCACGGAGCTGCGGGCGCCCACGGTGCGGGCGAGGCCCACAGACGACTACCTCACCCTCACGGGCGGCACGCAGGGCACTTACCTCAACTCGGTGCTCTACACCGCCAGTGCGATTCGGGCCGACAACGGCGTCGTTTCGAGCCCGGCCTACCTGGAGCTCATCGGTGGCTCCACAGGGGTGCAGGCGCAGGGGGATTTGCAGGTGGTGTCCACCGTCAACAGCGGGGACGTCACGGCGGAGGTGCTGAACCTCGCGACGGCGGGCAATGCACGGCTCCTGGTGGCCTGCAATGCAGGCTGTGGGGAGCTCTCCGCCTCTTCCGCGGGGGGCGTGCAGCTCTACGCCCAGGACCAGGCCATCTTCCTGCGCACCGCGGCGACCGGACCGGCCAACCTCATCGTAGAATCCAACACGGGCGGGGCCAACGACGGCGAGGTGATTTGCAACGGACGAGAAGCTGAAGCACAACGTGGAGCCCGCGGAGCTCGAGGAGCTGCAGCAGCTCTTCGACTCCGTGGCGCCCAAGTGGTACCGGCGGACCGTGGGCAGCCAGAAGCGCACGCTGGGCTTTATTGCGAATGAAGTTCAGGAGACGGGGCCCGTGGGCCAGGCGCTGTGCGGCAAGCTCGTGGACGAGGAGCTGGGAGAGCTCACCACTCTTGACTACAACCGCATGTGCTGCGTTTTGTGGGGTGTCTGCCAGGGGCTCCAGGCCCGTGTGGAGGCCCTGGAGAAGAAGGGCAAGAAGCGGGGCCGCTCGTGATATAAAATGGACGCGGAGAACGTGAACCTATTCCGGCAGCTGGCCGCGGACTTCTCGGTCCGCGATGTGCGGAAGCTGCACCAGCTGGCACGGCGGGAATTCCCGGACCGGCCGGGCATGACCTATGCCCGAGCCGCGCGAGCTTTGCGGGACGACGTGGCCAGGCAGATTTTGGCCCCCAAGCCCCGGTCTTTAGGCAAGAGTGCAGCCGAGGGCCCCAACGATCGGCTGCAAGCTGATTTGATCGACTTCAACGTCAACACTCGGGGGGCCAACAAGTACGGGCTGATTGTCTCGGACGTTTTCACCCGAGAAGCAGTGACCAAAGCCCTGCCCGATAAGAAGACAGAGACGGTCTCGGCAGCAGCCCGGGAGATCATTCCGAAGCTGGTGGAAGAGGAAACCAATTATGTTGTGTCCACGGATCAAGGCGTGGAATTCAATGGCCTGGAAAGGCGCTGCCGGACCCCGTGGTGCACAGAGTGAAGGACCCCTCGGATCGGAACGCTCTGGCAGTGGTAGATAGAACCATCCAAACCTTGAAACGGGACCTGGCCAGCGATGTGGCCCGGCATGGGGGCAACTGGAGCGAGCACCTGCCTGACGCAACCTTGGCCTACAACCGCCGGCCACACGAGGCCGTGCATGCGGCCCCCGAGGATGTGGAGCACCAAAAATCCACCATGTTCCGATTGTGCCAGGACAATGCCAAAAAGTTCCAGCACAACATGCAGCTCACCGGCTCACCCGGCGCAGGCAAGAGAGACTGGAGGAGATGGGGGCCTTCCGGGCCCCAACCAATGCGCGACGAAGCTTCGAGCCCCAATATGGAACCGCCAAGGATGTGGCATCCTACGACAGCATGGTGGTCAGGGCCACCGATGGCTCCGAAACCTTAGCGCTGAGCCGAAAGCGAGACTCACCCGCCCACCAGTACCACTGGCAATCAGGCAGCTGCGGGACTTCAATCCAGGGCCTGCTGCCCCGCCATGATTCTTTTCATGCATGATAAATGGGCTGTCAGCTGCCTGTGAAGCTGTCATGCAAAATCCTTCTGAGCAAAATCTGGTGAGCCTGCTGGATTGTTGGTCACCACAATGGAAGCATCGCGGACGCCAACGAGGCATTGGCTCGGGATCATATGACATTTACTGCACCCTAGGACTGTATGCTTTTGGAGGCAACGCCCCTTGCATGTCGAAAGCATCCGCCATGAAAGAAGCATGTGTCGCAGTCAATCATTTCTTGCGAGATCGCTTTCCAAATGGAAAATGGACTTCCCTCCATGCCAAATTATGCGATCGCGCTGGGCAGCTTTGCTGGAGGCAAAGTCTGGATTGAAGATGAACAAGGCACGTCACTGGATGAAAAACAAAATTCATCAGCTTCGCGGATCCTGGCTGGACATGCACGACAATCCAGTATCCTTTCGACGCGCGCCGGTTCCACAAAGTCGAGCCACACGTTGGTTACATGTGGGCCATTGCTTATTTTTTTTTGGACTGACGCCTCTTTACTACATCAGTAGCACAGTAGGCCGGTCTTGTTGGGCTCGACGTAAAGGGTGAAACAAAGTCAGCGCACACAATCCGCCAGACACACCAAGCAACCACCAAGCAAACAAACACCAAAGAAACAAAGCGAGCAATCGCGCTGAACTACTAGATACCCCACGGACTCAGTACTCGAAGTCGTCAATGAAGTCCCGGTTCACAAGGAAGCACAGAGCTTGTGGGGGAATCGCAAATTGCGACATTGCCAGATTCTCAAAACCACCATCATGTAGCCACTGGTGCGACAGCGGTTATTCAAACCGAGGTCATCAGAAGAGGTTCGGATCACGTACTCGTTGTCAAGGACAGACAACCGACACTCAATGGCGAAAGGATGTTGCAAGTCAGACTCCCTAGGGGGGATGAAAGATGTGCATATGCCCCATGGTGGTCAGCCAGTGGGGACTTAACAGCAAGAACAATCAAGGCAAGACCGGCCCAGGGCACTCCATGGTGGTCAGCCAGTGGAGTAGCTCCGAGCTCTGGGTGCTCCATTCACCTTGGCGTACAAGTGCCCACCCAGAGAGGTGTCCGCGCCCGGCACAGGGGGCATATGCCCCATGGAGGTCAGCCAGTGGGGACTTGACAGCAAGAACAATCAAAGCAGGACCGGCCCAGGGCACTCCATGGTGGTCAGCCAGTGGAGTAGCTCCGAGCACAGGGTTCTCCAGTCAACCTGGCGTACAAGTGCCCACCCAGAGAGGTGCCCGCGCACGGCCAGAGGGGGGGCGAGAGTAGCTGCAGCTACCGATTCCACGGGGAGAGTCCACAGCGAGTTACCAAACCCTTAACGCCACAGGGTTTATAATGACAACGAGGAACCTCCCAGTCCAGGCATCTCACACAAGGCCACGCAACCTTGGCGCTGGCCTGCGCATCGGCACGCATCAGGTCCCTCCAAACCCAAACCCGCGAGGTACGTCGGTAAGGAGATGGGAGGGCTCACATCACATTGGTGCCGAAGTGCAAGGATCTCCATGGTATTGCTACTTTGATCCAATCAGAGCCTTCAGGTAACATCCACGCGGGCGGGGAGCCCACTTGCCCTGCCGCAGGCCAAGCTCAGACGAGGGTGACCCTCTAGAGTCTCAAGAGGGCCAGGTTGTTCTACAAGTGGGGAATGGCTCCCTGCCAAGTCAGCGGGTGCAAATCTCCACGTAGAAGTGTCCACAGCCAGCGCGCCGAACTGCTAGGTCACCCTGTGCACTCAGTACTCGAAATCGTCGAAGAGGCCGGGAGCACACATGTAGCACCGAGTGCGCAGGTGCGTCGCAAAAGGCGACGTTGCCAGATTCACAAAACCACCATCATGCAGCCACCGATGCGACTACATTCAGCACCAGCCAAGGCCGTTCACGAGAAGGTTCACAAGTCCGCCATCACAGGTGGGGCATAGTCGTGCCTTGGCACGGGACGTTGCAGGTGTCAACCTTCTCATGGTGGTCAGCCAGTGGGGACTTAACGGCAAGAACAAAGGGTAGGACCAGCCCAGAGCACTCCATGGTGGTCAGCCAGTGGAGCCTCTCCGAGCACAAGGCGCAACGTTCTTTTGACTCACAAGAGTCTCGTCCGACGGCCAAAGCAGGCTTGACTGCTTCGTTCCAATCAGAGCCATCAGGTAAACCCAAGCAGGCGGGGACCCCACCTGCCCCGCAGGAAGCGGGAGAGTCCCCCAGTCGAAACTTCGCACTCAAGGCCAAGCAACTATCTCCTTGGCCGGTGAGGGTTGAGGGTTCAATAACCAGAATCAGACCCTCCATGCCCAAACCGACAGACGTCGGCGAGGAGATGTGAGGGCTCACATCACGCTTGGCCACCTACCGATGGGGAGGTAGTCATGTATGGCTGCTTTGACGCAAGCAGAGATATACACCCAAGCAGGCAGGGAACCCCGCAGCAACCCAAGCACAGGCGAGAATGGCTCTCGTGAAGGCCAGGTTGTCCACAGGTGCTCGATGGCACATTGCCAGGCAAGTGGAAACCTGATCTCCGCGTAGAAGTGTCCCCAGCCAGAAGCAGCATCCCCTAGCCCTAGCTGGTCTCTCCCAATTGGCATGACGCCGTTGTACGACACGGGGGTGTCACCGTCCAGACGAGAGATGGTCAACACTCAAGTCCGAGGGGTTCACACACGGTCGTAGCACATAGGAGCGGGCAACCTGCCCACCTAGAGGGGGCAGAGGAAAGGAAGATTGGCCGTTTTACCGATGACAAAGCTGGAACATCCAGGCAGGACCGGTCCAGGGTAGTCCATGGCAGATGGCCAGTGGAGCAACCACGAAGTGGCACGCGGCCCAAACCTCAATGACAAGACACATGCGTATCCCCATTCCGGACGGCATCCCTGAGTGGGGGGTTGATGAGCAAGAGCTGCCTCCAATGCAGGTCATGCCCAGCCGAGGGAGGCGTTCCCATACCACCTCAGCTGGCCATCGCTCCCGGCGTCCGGACTGGGATGGCTCCTGGCAATAGACAGCAAACTGTCATCTGAGGGCTCCTACTGACGCCATGCAAACGCACCATTGAGTCCTTTCATGGCATGCTGCCTAGCGTGCTGTGAGCCCTCACATCTCCTCACCGATGCATGCTGCAAGACTACCTCGGGATACTCTTGGTTTGGCAACCCTCTCGTGGTCTATGCCACGGATTGGATCGTGCTTGTCTTTTGTGTGCTTACAGCTTGCAGCTGTGAACACCCTTCTGGGTCGGCCCCGCGGTGTGCCTGTGGGAACGGGGGGCCTTCCTGGACAGCTTCCTGGATTTGCCTGTACTGCACAACACCTTCGTCCTTATACTGAAAGGGGAAGGAGGCAACTGCAGCACGCAGGGCCGAAGGATCAGGGTCCTTGGGGGTGCCATGACAGTACATCCTAAACCAGAAGCTGTTGAGGCGCTGCTTGGTTGGATGTTTGGCTCGCATGAGCCCCTTAATGGCAGCCCAATGAGCAGTGGCTGCGTCATACCACGCATTTTGGGGACGTTGGGGCCCATGCTTGGTGGGTGTGGTGCTGATCCCTTTCCAATGCGCATCAAAGATGACTGGCAGCCGGAAAGGGGCGGAGACACTCTCTCTTGTATCTGTGTTTCAAAACTGGCTTCTGTTGTGGCGTGGCCTCTGGCTGTTTGGTTGTTGGGGCAAGTCCTTCCTCCCTGATTTGGCGGGAACTCGTTCGAAAACGCGGTCCTGAGGGCTTAGGGCTGGCTTTTAGAAGGGTCAAAAGTGCCCGTAAAATGCGCGCAAAATCTTTTGGGCCATGGTGTGGCCTGGCGGGGTCGGAGTTTGGAGGTTCGACTTCCGCTGATCAGGTCAAGTGCGTCTGAACTACCGCAAACTGCAGGAGAGACTGCGGTAGAGACGGAGTTTGACACTCCGAAAAAACCGCCAAACTCCGCAGAGACTTTGGTGGAGACTCCGCAAAAACTGCACAAAGACAAAATGACTCCACAAAGACCCGAAAGATCCCAAAAGACCAGCCGAAATTTCACCGATGCTGGCAGACTCAACACACCTATGAGTACTGCAGACTCGATTCCGACGAAGAGCGCTGCAGACTCGAGCGAACATTGCAGGATTCCGACGGTCTAGTAAAAGGCGTTGCAAGCCTCGCAGCAAGCTGTACGCAAACCTCTGCACGTCGAGAGCTTGAGAGCTCTAAATAACAAGATCATGACACGCGACTTCAAACCATGACTTGTGGAATTCGAAAGCGCTGGAAAGCAAATCTACCTGCCGTGCAGCAACTGGGCACTGGCACAAACAGCTGGCTACGCATACCAACTCAAGCGGAGCCTGAGCCACAAAAAGAAAAGGATCCAGCGACGGCTCGTGTCAGGGACCTGTCAAGTGGCATGCGACATGGAGCTGCGGCCAAGTTTTCGCAAGAGGCTATCTCTCGGCACAGTGTCTGCGAGCGAGCAGCACGAGTCTGCGCGAGCGCTCAGCCCTTTTCAGCGCAAGAAGCGAAGACACTCTAGTTGTGCTATGATCTCGCTGCAATTCACGCGGCTGTATCTGTGCTGGTCGCTTTGATAGTTCTGATAGCCCGCTGTGGCCTAGCTGCACATTTGGAGCAGCACATTGGGCATGTCCTCAGCGGTTTACCTCGCTCGGCCATGCTCAGCCAGGTTTCCAAGGAGGGATGTTTTTCCGGTGCCTCTTGGGCTCCAAAGAACAACGACTCTGGGTTTGTTGAGATCCGCCTCCTGGGTCTGCTTGATCTGGGCCATTCCTCTCCGGGAAGGGCTTGTTCGCCTTGTTGAGTGCTTGAGTTCAAGACGCGCTCATTCCACTCGGAAATCTCGCTGCCCGGGGGAGTCTTTCCACCTGTTGCGCTGCATTGCCAATAGAACGTAAGACAGCTCAGGAAAGCAAGATGAACAAAAAAAAAAAAAAAGAATCTGCACTCAACAAAAATCCCCAAATCCGCAACACTGACGCATATAATGGAATCTGCTTCACACGCTGCCTTGCCAAATTTCCGGAGAACCGAGTCCAAGGGGTTGATTTTGGCTCTCGCAGGTGGAGCGTAGTGACTAGTAGTGGTTGTACTGAGCTCTCGTGGCCAGTTCTTGAGCCAAACAGACACCCGTGGCACCAAATTTCCTTTGACCCTGTCCCCTGCCTTAACTATATTTTAATTCATTAAAAGAAGGGCAACAAAGAAGCATCTAAAGAAAGCAACAGAGAAGCAAAAAGACACAAACAGATAACAGAAAGATACCAGAAGGAGACAAAAGAGACAAAACGGAGACAAAATGGAGACCAAACGACAAAAAAAGACAACTTAAAGCAACGAAGTCCGTGGAAGAGCCCTTCGTGGCACTTTCGGGAAAACTACTTGCATGAACGATGTTGCATCTCTTGCGTTCCACCATGGCAAATACGCATGAATGAAAATCCAAAGGATTGTGCAAGCAGCGCACAAGCTGCACTCAAGCTGCTGCGACGGAACAATGTCAACCCAACCGCAACCCATGCACACTCCGCCGGTTGCAGCCTTTTGACATCTTCACGAGCGTATGCGTGGCCTGGCTCTCACCACGCTATGGTAAAATTCTTCAAAGCCGCCAAGAGCAAGTCTGCTCGGCCCGGCAAACAATTAAATAAGAGTTTGGCAAAGTCATCTTGGTTGTCTACGGTGAGATGCGCATTCGCGTTGCGCAACATCTCTAAGTATGTGCACCATTTCATTGGCAAGGGACGCTGTTTTGTCGACCGACGCCGTGCTATGCTCCTGTTCACACCGTTATTCGCCCAACTCAGAAGCTGTTGAAAACAGCGGTCGCCTGTCTTTGGATGCCAGCCATGTTGCCTCCCATGTTTCCTGCAAATACTCTCCACACGCCTGCGCAGTTTTTTGGCGTCGCCATCCATGTCGTCCCACCTCCGCAACGTGCCGCTCACAAGCTCACCAACTTGCGCAAGTTGCTGCAGCCTTTGTGCTTCTGGTACCATTGCAGCACAGGGAAATTGGACTGGTTCACAAGTGTCCCGTTCTCATCTATACACTGCGCCATGCAAACAGTCCATGGGTTGTCTGCAAAGGAGAACTTGCCATCCAATTCCTGAATATATGGCTTAAAGAAGCAGCCGTAAACGATCTCATTGAAAAAGTCTGCTGGGTCAGAAGTCGCCCCACCCAAGGCCAAGTCTCGGATGTACTGCAAGCGTTCTGGTTTGCTCCAAGCGGGATCCCCAAGCAAAGGCGTCATCTCCGTCACAAATTCCGATCTCAACTTGAGATTCACTTGTTGTTGCGTGTCCTTAATGGACTGTGCGTACTTCCACATTGTTGCTGTATATGCCATCAACGGCACGGATGCGATCTCAGCTAACAACGCTGTCAGTTCGTCTCTTTCCGACTCGTTGGCTGCAGTGGCCAGGAATTTGCTTTTGGCATAGGCCAGCTCATGTTTGGGATGTTGCCACGGGAGGAAAATCTTGCGACACTCGCCAACAAACGTAAATCCATTGGGAGTCATCTTGAGAAAGTTGTGCCACGCAAGGACCATGGCTGAACCCGTGATGGCAAAGTGCAGGTTGGGGCGCTGCTTGTTGACTCCTACGAAACCTTTGAGTGTATCCCACAATGGGAGCGTTCCCTGCCTCACTTCGAAATACCTCTGAACTTCGTCGATCAAGAAGAAACAGGTTCGGCCAGACCTGGCCAAAATATCCATCAACTGATTCAAGGTCAGCTGGTCGGCATGGCCCACATCGAGCCCAGAGGATGTTGCCCAACTGCAAACCTCTTTCAGCAGGCCTTCCTTCATTTCTCCCGGCTCGGAGCCCACATCGAGAAAAGCGGCAAAGTCCAGGAAACAAATCTCGGCATCTGGAAAGGTCGTCAAGATGATCTGTGGCAAAAGGCGAGTCAAGACGGTTGACTTTCCAGTCTTTACCATGCCATTGATGGCACAAATGCCTCGGGAAGAGTTACATTCCTCCACCCACGCAGTCAACTGCTGCATCAGTGCATCGGACACAATGGCAAATTCTTCCGAATCTTCAAAGTCACAGACCAGCAGCTTCTTGTTGTGGCAAACTGTTTCGTTCATGGTATACTTGGGGGCAATGTATGGCAGCTGGCGTCTTGCGCCCTGCACCTGGAAGGGTGCACGTCAACTGATACCACTGGAACATGCGCGAAGCCGCGGTCTTCTCAACTGGTGTTTGTAAACAACCAAGGCTTAACCAAGGCTTACTGAAATTCCATTGACAAATCAAACCAATCTATCGCGGAGTCGCGGTTGGGAAGAAAATTCAACACTGCAGGGTAAGACAACACACTCAAGCAGGAACGCTTCCTATGGATGCAAAGCTAGGGATGCATGGTTGCGGGGCTCAGCACCCGAACCGAAAACGCACGACGACCAAGAGCCCCCGGACATGCAGGAGTGCTACAAACCAAAGGCAACATGCCCACGCAGAAGCCCCCCGGCCTGCACTCGTCTTGCCAGAACCCCAATGCTCTAGCGCAAAACAGGCCGCTCCCCGAACTGCTGCAAGCCAACACAGTGGAGACAGCTTAACGACGAGGGGCTGAGTGGAAAGCATTACCCCAACAAGCAACAACGGTGGCCCCACGAAAACGCACGACGACCAAGAGCCCCGGACATGAAGGAGTGCTAGGCAATATGCCCACGCAGAAGCCCCCCAGCCTGCGCTCGTCTTGCCGGAACCCCAGTGCTCTTCGTGCTAAAAGCACTAAGAACCCAGGTCCCTTGACTCCCCCTCACGGACACAGTAACCTGAAAGTCGAGCCTCAAAAGCAACCGCAACCTGGAGAGCGCAAAGCGAGCGCAAAACAGGCTGACCCCCCCCCACCTCGAGCCTAGGACTGACACCCCGTTCTGAAGCATCGGCAAAACACGAAGGGCAACCAGATTTGCGTGAAACCTGAAGCAGCCAAGAGCCCTCTGCTCCGAAAGCCCCTCCCGCTCCCCGAAGTGCTGCAAGCCAACACTGAAGCTTAACGACGAGCTGCCAAACACTGCAGTGAGGCTGGCACTGAAGACACCAAGAACAAACCGAGAAGGCAGTGTGGAGACAGCTTAACGAGGAGGGGATCCTTGAGATTCCGGTCTGACACGAAAGGCACGAAACCGACGAAACAAACGAAACCCATGATGTCACGAGCCAGCTCTGCTAAAGGCCCCGGCCTGGAGTCCGCTCGCTGCCGTCGGCGGCGCCAACGGCGGCGCCGAGCCCCCAGAAGCTTGCAGCTGATTCACCAACATATCGGCGGGGCCACGCTTCAAGCCGTACTCAACCAGCTTGTCAGTAGTAAAACCGAGCAGCATGGCACCTGTCACTAGCTCGCCTTTGAGCTGCTGGGCCTCTGCCGCTGCCCTCGTTTCATCGAGACCTTTCGCTTTCAGCACGGCTTTCGCCCAGTCACATACCTGCAAGCAGCCCGGACTCGAAACTCAAGCAAAAGAGACATTTTGCCAAGCGCCTGCTCCACTGTAAAGTTCTTGATCTGGTCAGCTGTCTGTTGCAGCCACTCGTCCTGCAGCAATCGGCACAGCCTAAGCGATGCTCCAGAGTCGGCGAGCCTTCACGGATCCCGCCTGATCGAAGCCTGCTCTGGCCTGCAGGAGCCACGGAGCAATGCGAAGCCCGCACCAGCAAAAACACATGCCTCGGTCGTCGCCTCTTCCACCTCTTCCACCTCATCCACCTCATCCTCATACTTTGCTGAGGAAGCCTCCAAACATGGACTGACCCCGAACAGACATGTGCTGCTGGCCGAGTTGAGCGTTTGGAGCACCTACATCATACAAGTTGAAGCGGGTCAGAAGGGCAAAACATGGCAAAACCTGCCTTTCGGGCCTGGAGTTGCAAAGTGCTGGCACGAACAGAAGCTGACTGATAACCCAAACACTTCAGGCACCTAGGACATGAGTGCACGCCTTCTTCCCGGTAATCCCCTTCTTGGCATCCTCGACCGTTTCAGCGGTCTGTGATGGGGCAGCCTTCTTTGGCATGCTTTAGCGTGAGTCACAAGAAACTCAACACGACAAAACCCTTGTCGCCTTGACGTCTTCACTGTCTTCGGCCTCACCATCGCCAGCCTCAGCTCTTCAGGACATACGCTTAACACTGAATTTCCTCTCGGTCTCGGCTTCCCGCCTTGGCCCGGCGTGCGACCAGCAAGCTCTGCGCCCATATTCCCGGAGGAACCGACCTCGCGCTGGCTTGCGGATCTTCGGCACTCCATGCCATACATCACATCCCACCTTGGAAACTGCACGGGCCCCGCTCCTAGCAAAGCCCGCGCCGTCTGCGTCGCTCGCCTGAGGCTGCTCGGGAAACCCTCTAACACTGTTCAAAGCACTGGTCTTAGGCTCTGGCAGAGACACCAAGAAGAGCGCCAGTGGCACCACAGCGCGCCCGACCTTGCGCGATGTTGCTGGAGGCCTGCTCATGGCGGCAGTCGTCCTAGCTGTCCTCTGGCTCGAGCAAAAGCACTGCAATCTGCATGAACGAATGGTCGAGCTCAGTCACGGGCCAAGCGTTTAATTAACCAACTGCAATTCAACATGCGAAGCAAATTGCAAGTGTGCACAGGCAACTGCTGCAAGATGCCTCGGTCGGGGTTCTCGACAGGGATCGGGCCTTGCGGCGGCACACTCCCGAAAGCCCATGAAATCTGAAGCCTTGCCACTTGCAAAGGCCTGTGAAATGTGAAACCCTGGCCCCAGTCTCAGGGTGGGAGGGCCTGGTGGGCAGTGAAGGGCCTGTAATCTTTCGAGCGCGACGTCTGTGCGGCCCCGCGTGCCCCCGTGACCCTGTGACCGGTCACCCCTCACCGCGTGACCCCGTGACCCCGTGCCCCCGTAACCCCGTAACCCCCGTGCCCCCCGTAACCCGTAACCGCGTGACCCCGTGACCCCCGTGAGCCCCCCCGCACCCCCTTGACCCCGTGACCCCGTGACCCCGTGAGCCCCCCGGAGCCCCCGGAGCCCCCGTAACCCCCGTGACCCCGTGACCCCCGTGACCCCCGTGACCCCCGTGACCCCCGTAACCCCCGTGACCCCCGTGACCCCGTGCCGGACCCCCGTGACCCGTGACCCCCGTGACCCCCCGTGAGCCCTCCGTGGACCTCCGTGGACCCCCCGACCCCGTGACCCCGTGACCCCGTGACCCCGTGACCCCGTGACCCCCGCCCGGCCCCCGTGACCCCGTGACCCCGTGACCCCGTGACCCCCCGCATGGTCCCCCATCACAATCCCGACTCAAAAGGGTCACGGGGTCACGCCTCCCATTCCCGACTCAAAAGGGTCACGCGGTCACGGGGTCACGGGGTCACGCCTCCCATTCCCGACTCAAAAGGGTCACGGGGTCACGGGGTCACGCCTCCCATTCCCGACTCAAAAGGGTCACGGGGTCACGGGGTCACGCCTCCCATTCCCGCCTCAAAAGGTCACGGGGTCACGGGGTCACGCCTCCCATTCCCGACTCAAAAGGGTCACGGGGTCACGGGGTCACGCCTCCCATTCCCGACTCAAAAGGGTCACGGGGTCACGGGGTCACGCCTCCCATTCCCGACTCAAAAGGGTCACGGGGTCACGGGGTCACCCCTCCCATTCCCGACTCAAAAGGGTCAGGGGGTCACGGGGTCACGCTTCCCATTCCCGACTCAAAAGGGTCACGGGGTCACGGGGTCACGCCTCCCATTCCCGACTCAAAAGGGTCACGGGGTCACGGGGTCACGCCTCCCATTCCCGCCTCAAAAGGCTCACGGGGTCACGGGGTCACGCCTCCCATTCCCGACTCAAAAGGGTCACGGGGTCACGCATTCAGTTTTCCAAGAGCCTTCAAAAAAGGGTCACGGGTTACGTTACTTCACTCAACCCACGCTCACTCGGAGCACCCGCCTTGTGGCTCGAAGATCGCGCCACTTGAAAACGTCTCCTCAAGACGCGGATTTAAGGCTGCAGGTGGGGCTTCGGGCTCATTGGGCAGGCACAGCACAGCACTCTCGAAGCATGTGTTCCCTAAATTAGGCCCTAAATCCATATACTGTCCTCTTGAGGCACACAACCCCAACCACAACACCAAAGCACTTCACCCCTAAACCCTAAACCCGCCTCTGGTGGAATCGAAGATGGCGGCGAGGACGAAGCTTTCGATGAGCGCCTGGCCGCAGGAGGGGGGAGGCGCAGACCACTCTAGGTGACAGGGGCTGGGTCGGGCCAGACAGCGCAAGGCCCTCCTGACTGCAGTCCGAACCTCGCTGCCTCAGAGCCCCTAAGCCTGCGAACAAAACCCGACCCCGAAACCTTGCAGCACAGCACTTCCAGACCTTGCTGCCTCGGAGCCCCCTTGCCTGCAACCCTAAACCCTACCGACCCTGAAGCCTCTGTGGAACCCGGCTCGCAGCAACGGAGACGATGACGAGGAGCACCTGATCACACGAGGGGCCTGGGGATTCCAGGAAGGGGGGGGGGGGGGCGCACAACACTCTAGGTTACAAGGGGAAGGGACGGGTGGGGGACAGCACTCCTACCTGCATGCAGTCCGAACCACCTAGCAGCCTCGGAGCCCCTTGCCTGTCAACCTAAACCCTGAAACCTTGCAACACTGCACTTCCAGACCTCGCTGCCTCACAGAACCCCAACCACCTTCCCAAACAACCCTGAAACCTCTGTGCACCCGGCGTTCGGACACTACCTCTCTGTGTCAGGACTTGTGTGCTTGCTGCCTTCCTGACATGTGGTAGCTGCTTGTCTGCTGTGAGTGGCCGACTTGAAAAATGCATCGTCGGCCATGCTAGCCGTGTGAAAATCGGTAGCCTGCTGCTATATTGACACTTTGAGGAAGCGAGCGCGGCCCAAGCACTCTAAAAACCGACATGCCAAAAACATGCGAAAAGCCAGAGTTTTTAGGGTTTAGGGCAGGGTTACGGGGAATGTTTGTTTAAGCCTGCTCGCCACAGAGCAGTAACTAGGCCTGCTCGCCGCAGAGCAGTGACTTATCAAGGCCGTCCAGCAAAGCATATAAACAAATCCACGCCAAAAACGCATGCAAAAGGGAAAAATTGCCAAGGTTTCGAACCTGTACACAAGACTTGAGCCAAAACTGTACAAGCCGCCGTACAAGAAGACAAGACTCGACCGGCGAAGGGGGGCCCGCTCGGGCGACGACCTTTTTTCCGGCCGGGGTTTTCAAAAGTCATGAGCTGGGCTCAACAACGACACGCCATCAAACTAGCAGCCGAGGCCGGGGTCAGGGCGAGGACCTCGGCGGCAGGCTCAGAAACCCTTCCTTTGGCACACCACCACCTCCGCTACGCGATGCTCAGCCGCCCGAACGGCGAGCTCACGAGGGCCGGCCAGTACTACTACCAACTGATCGACCGGCCGCCCCCCAGCCGGCAGTACGACCGCAACCAACCCCTCATCCGCGAGGGCCCGAACGATTACATCATGCTCCGGGGGGGCGCCAAAAAGCTGCTCCGCAGCCTCCAGCCCAACGGGAACTACCACTTGACCAAGCTCGGGAAGAGCTTCTTCAAGGACAAGTGGGTGGACTGGGTGGTGCACGTGCCCGTCATCATCCGCGGCATCCGGCGAAACGGCCGGAACCGCGGCATGCCCTACGAGCGCACGAAGCGCCTGCCCGTCACGGACCTCAACGTCACACTGCCCCGGCAGAGCGAGGGGCTCTCGGATGGCCCAAGCGGCCCAGAACCTCAAGGCGTCCGCGCTCGCGCAGCTCGGGAACCCCGAGCCGAACGACATTATTTGGGAGCTGTCCGACGAGAGCTACTACCTGGACGCGACGAGGGAGTGGACCTTCAGCCAGCAGGCCATGCAGGTCGTAGACGACCGGGTGGTGGTGGAGACCGTCCTGGATCAGCCCCTGGGGGGCGTCTCCTGCCAGCTGTACTGCGGCGACGAAATCCTACGCCTTCGAACAGCGGCCGGACAAGCTTTGCGTCCCTCGGCAGCTCGCGGAGTTGATGCGGCTGCCGCTGCAGGAGGTGCTTTCGGACTTCGACGCAATCTGCACCAAAAAAACGTGGCGGGAGCAGGGCATCACCTCCCGAGAGATCCGGGAATTCTGCCTTTGGCGCCAGGCCCCGATGTTCTACGTGGACTGCCAGGGCCGCCTGCTGGACAAGTACGAGCCTACCGTCAAGGAGCAGCGGGCCGTGGCCTTCACGAGCTGGAACGGCCACGCCTTCTTCTACAAATCCGCCCCGTCGCGAAGTGCGAGCCGATCGGGGAGCGGGCCAGGTACCGGGGCGAGAGGAAGCCAGGCGAAACGCCCGAGTTCAAGGATTGGCGGGAGTGGGAGGGCGAGGTCGCCAGCGGTCATTTCTACACTGAAGACCTGGAGCAGGTCCGAGGGAGCTCCTGGCCGAGGGGCACTGCCCGAAGGTGGTCATGCGAAGCATGAGCGAGTGGCGGTGCCTGCGGCTGAGGGTGCGGGGCGGCGAGGACTGCGTCATCTCCGCCTTCCACGAAGACCTGGATGTGCTGCAGGCCTGGATGGGGCGGCTGGGGCTCCCCTATTGCGGGCAGCGTCTGGCGGGCGCCGCGAGCGAGGTCTTCCTTCACCTTCTCAAGGCCCGCCGCGATCCGCCCGGATCTCGGCAAGCCCTGCTCGCGGAGCAGGACCACCAGTGCAAGCTCTGCGCGGCCCCCATCACCGCAACCACGTGCGAGTTGGACCACATCGTCCCCGTGCACCAGTCCTTCGCCGCACAGGCCCAGAACCTCCAGGCACTGTGCCTCGAGTGCCACCGGAACAAAACGGCCCTGGAGTCCTCGCACGCCACGACACTGGAGTCGCGCTTCAGCCGGCGGGCTTACGAGCAGTACGTGGAATCGCCTCGACTCCCGCCGCTCGTCTTCAAGCTCAACAGCCACAAGCCGGACCACATCTGCCACGGTATAGACGTGGTGCGGTGCCGCAAGAACGGTCTGGCCCATGCCAAGTTCCCGGCGCCCATCTTCTGCCCCAAGGACAACGTTGAGCAAGCCCGCGAAGGGCACCTGGCGGACCTGACCTACGTGAGGCTCCGGGAGGACGGGCGTTGGGCGGCGTTCAAGCAGCTCCCCTACGTGGGCCAGGGCTGGTACGCCAAGCCTGCGGTGGCCTACATGCTGGAAAAGGGCCTTGCGACGTGGAGCGACTTCGTGTACAGCCTGGACGCCACGGCGCACGTGGACCAGGAGTCCGTGGCCCAGGCCCTGCAGAAAATGGAGGCGGCTTGGCCGGAGGGAGAGGAGCACTACGCGAAGCTGTCGGTGAATGCCCTCATCGGGCTGTGGGCACGCAACATGAACCTCATCTATACACCATGCGCACCAGCAACCACCAGTTCGACGGGTCCGGGTGCCAGCACCGGGAGCTGTTCCTGGACGCCGCGGGCGGGATGCACTGGGATCACATCTACGTGACCCAGTTGTTGTCCAACCGGAGCTGCCGGCCTGTGCACGACTTCGTGATGGCCTCGGAGTACGTCGCCGTCTCCAGAATCCGGGATGCACTCGCAACCGTGCCGTCGAGGTACCTGAAGGCCGTCAAAACGGACTGCGTCGTCTTCCAGGACCTGCCCAAAAAGTTCCAGGGCCTTGTGGACAGCCTGGTCCGCGAAAGGCATCCCGACGGCACGCCCGTGTACCGATGCGAGGAGGTCAAGGGCCTCGAAGGCCAGTATCGGATCCCCCGAATCGAGGCGGAGTGGATGTGCAACATTGACGCCTGGAAGGTCGCGGAGGACCCTGTGCTCCACTGCCTCGAGGGCGGGAGCCTGCTGCTGACCGGCTACCCGGGCACCGGGAAGACCCACCTGGCGCGCCAGATCGTGACCGCCCTCCGGGAAGAAGGGTACAAGGTGAAGATCATCACGAAGACCCACTCCTCCCTGCAGAACTTTGGAATGCAGGCGGAAACGGCCGACCACTGGGTGCGGAGCACCGTCCGGAACGGCTACTGCAACATCGACTGGCTGGTGGTGGAGGAGATTACGCAGCTCGACACGGGGCTGTGGAACGACATCGCCTGCGTCTCCATGAACCGCAAAGTCAAGTTCCTGCTGCTTGGCGACTTCCGCCAGTTCCCCGCCGTCATGGACAACTTCGCGGGCACCCCGGTGCAGCGGGAGCTCAAGCACTGCCAGCTGCTCCACGACCTCACCGACGGCTGGCACCACGAGCTCACCGAGAACAGGAGGAGCGACCCGGGCATCTTCGACTTCCTCCGGTGGCTCCGGGTCGACGAGCCCCGGGAGCAGTCCCTGCCGGAAGCGGTCCGGGCGGCCCGGGAAACGTTTCCGCGGCAAGGCGAGCCCGATGTCAGCCTGGTCATCTCCCACGCCCACCGCATCAGGATCAATGCGCGGGACAACCGTCGCCTGGCCCCGCCGGAAGCTGTGACGATCGAGTACACCGGCACTGGCCCGACGACCACCAACATGCCGCAGACCATGCGGGTCTGGCCCGGCCTGAAGCTCATCGGCGTCGGCGGCCGCGTGACCAAAGGCATCTACGTGCATGTGGCAGAAGTGGGCCCCGAGAAGATCGTCTTGGACGGCGGCGACTCCTTCACCCACGCCGCCCTCCTGAAACACACCCGGCTGTGCCACGCCATCACCTACGCCTCGTGTCAAGGCCTGACGCTCGAAGGGCGGGTCTTCCTGTGCGACACCGAGAGCCCGCACTTCACCCTCAAGCACCTCTATGTGGGGAGCAGCAGGGCCACCAGCAGCGAGCTCCTGAGCGTGCTCTAGAACGGACACTGAAAGGCCGGGGCTTCGGCTCTCTCAGCTGCAGGTCCGTCACTTCCATCAGAAGCCCACACTGGCCCGACATAAGCCATACCTGGCGCAAATCTGCGCGCACCTTGCATTCCCGACCGGCCAGGTCACCAGGATCCTCCAGCGGCTGCTGGTCAGCGTCCCAGAAGTGGACTCGGGACAAATCGACCTTGAGCTTGATGAAGCTGTTCCCGCGGGAGGAGGTCTTGAGGCAGGACACGAAGCGACCCTCCACGTCCGACGCGGTGAGGTAGCGGCCGAAGATTTTAGAGTCGTGGAGGCATCGGGTCAGCTGGCCCTTGATGTCCTTCTCGATCGCCTGCAGGTCTGCCTTGGCAGCCTCGTTCTGCTCGAGACACAGGGGGAGTCGCCGGGCTTCCGTCTCGCTGCCGTAGGGGCTGGGGTGCCACAAGATGCGCAGCCACTCGTGGGACCGCCAGGCCTCCGCGCACACCGGGAAGAACTTGCCGCCACGCTGGTTGGTCGTAAGCTCACCGAGCTTGAGTACCGTTTTGGGCTCCATCGCTCCTTCTTTTTTCACGACAAGAAAAAAAATGCCGGCCACCGTCGCCACCGCGGAGTGCGTGGTGGCCCTGCTCGCCTGCCTGCTGGTGCTGTGGGCATTTTCTTTTCCTTCAACAAATGAGACTTCTGGAACTCTTCAGCGGCACGGGGTCGGTCGGACGTGCCTTCGAGGCCCGTGGCTGGGAGGTAACGAGTCTTGACAACAACCCAAAAGCCAGTCCAACCATCTGCTCCGACATCCTGCAATGGGACTACAAGGCCTTCGAGCCCGGGCACTTCGACATGGTGTGGGCCTCGCCCTGTTGCACCGAGTTCAGCATCGCACTCAAGAAGCGCCCCCGCAACCTGCCGCTCGGAGATGCCCTGGTGCTCAAGACCCTGGAGGTCATAGACTACCTCAAGCCTCGGTGGTGGGCCATCGAGAACCCGAGCACCGGGCGCCTCAAAACCCGCCCCTACATGCAAGGGCTGCACATGGACCGGGTCACGTACTGCAAGTACGGCTTCCGCTACAAGAAGCCCACGGCCATCTGGCACAACCTGCCCTGGACCCCCTCCCAGGGGCCCTGCCGCAAGGGCGACCGCCCACCAAGGGGCGGCAGGGGAGCAACTCGCGGGACCAGCTCTACTCCATCCCGCCTGCGCTGTGCGACGAGATCGCCGCGAGCGCAACACTTGGGTTAAATGGGCAAGGTGCGTCTCTTCAAGACGCCTGAGTACTCCGTCAAGCAGCCGCCTGACCCCGTGGTTTGCAAGCCCCCCGCCAACGGTATTTTGTGTGCTCCATCTGCAAGCGGAAAGACGGTACTCCTTGTGAGCATGATTTTGGAGCAATACCGGGGCTGCTTCGAGCGCATCTATATCTTCTCGCCCTCGGTGGAGGTCGACTCTGCCTGGCAGCCTGTCAAGGATTACATCCGAGACGAGCTGGGCGTGAATACGGACCGGGAGCAGTGCTGGTGGGAGGATTGGGACGAGGGGGCGCTGCGGAAGATCATCGCGGACCAGAAGCGCATCACCCAGAAGAGCAAGGAGCTGGGCCTCAAAAAACTGTACTCGGTCTTGGTAGTTTTGGATGATCATGCCGATAATCCAGCTGTGCACCGCAAGACGGGAGATGGCGTTTTGGACACTCTGTTCATCAGGGGCAGACATTTTTGCATCAACACCTGGGTCTCGACCCAGAAGCTGCGTCTTATGAGCTCCGCCGTGCGGGTCAACGTGATGTTCTACTGCGTCTTCCGGTTGCGAAACCAACTGGAGCTGGATGCCTTGGTGGAGGAGCTGAGCGCCATGCTCCCGAAAGAAACCCTCTACGCCATGTACGAGGAGGCCACCAGGGAGCCCTACAGCTTCTGGTTCGTTAACCTCCGCGCGCCCAAGGAAGACATGTTTTGGGTGCGCTTCGACCGGAAGTTCTTGCTAAATGGGGACGCTCCTGAGCCAGATGGCGGCCAAGTTGTTGGGGGGAGGCCCGATGTGCGAAAGTGAGTGCAGCAACATAAGGTGCTGCACCAGCACGCAGGGCATCTACGACCCCAGCCACTGGCCCCCACCAGACAGGCCCCGGCAAACCTCCGATGGCTCCAACGCCAGCGAGTTCTCGGCGCGGCCCACCCGGTTTTTCAGGCGCCGTTCTAAAAAGGGCATGACGAGTATCTACGTGGACTCGCGCCTCCGCGCGGAGGGCACGGACAGCAGCTTCTCCTTCGACATCGGTGAGAGTGTGCACATTCAATCCGGCGCCAAACTTGCGGTGTACAAGGTCCGCGTTGCTGACGCCTTTTTGAGCACGGACCGCGGGACGTTCTTGTACTGGGAGGACACGGTCGCCGGCACCCTGCATTACGCGGAGCTCCCGGTGGGGGCGTACACAGGGCCGCGATTGGCTGCGTGGATCAGCAGCAACTTCGCTTCCGCCAGCTACACCGCCGAGACAAATGAGCTCGACGTGACCTACGACGGCGTGCGCCTCATCCTCAACGATGCCGAGCTCCGGCAACGCTTCCCAGGCACGGCCCCCTACCCGCCGGGCGCCTCGCCCAGCAAGCCCCTGTCCATCAACCACCTCCTCGGCCCCAGCTACCTCACAGGCTCTGTGCAGCGCTTCGTCTTTGTGACGATGAATCCGTTCTCAGAACTGTACCTCAGGTGCCCAACACTGGCCAACGGGGAGACGACGGTGGGCCCGTTGGGGCACGACATCCTCTGCAAGATCGTCGTTTCGAAAGGCGTGGGCCACGTCATGGAGACCGAGACGTCAGAGGGGCACTGGGTTCAGCTGCACGGGCCCATAACCCTGCGTCAGTTGCGCTTCAAGCTCACCGACTACCAGGGCAACATCGTGAACACTCGAGGCACCAGCATTTCCTTTGTGGTTTTCCTCGACACCGAACGATAAAAAAAATAATTGGAAAAGAAAATGGCTGAGGATGAACCCGCTCCTGTGACCACCGAGCCCGCCGTGGCCGAGCCTCCCGCGCAGCTGGTGGTGGCCGAGCCTCCCGAGCCTGCCGAGCCTGCCGCGGTGGCCGAGCCGCCGACCGAGGTTCCTCAGGAAGCGCCCCAACCCAAACGGCGAGGGCGACCGCCAGGTTCGAAGAACAAGCCAAAGCCGCCCCCGACTGTGGCCGTGGCGGAGCTTCCGAAGCATGCTGAGTCGCCGACACCGGAGCCGCAGCAAGAGCCCCACCAGGAGCGAGCACAAGAGCCCCCGCCTGAGCCCCAGCAACCCGTGCGTATGACGCCCTCGGAGGCTCGCCGCGCCCGGCAGCTCTCGCGAGCCGACCGCTTCCATGAGCTCCTGCTCGCAAACACAATGGACTTGTAAAAAGAGATGATGCCCTTCCCCGAGCGGCGCAATGAGGCCGCGATGCTGCGGGCGTTTCACAAGCAGTATCCCAGCTACAACTTGACGCCGCTGCTCTACAAGCGGCAGCAGCAATTGATCGATGCTCGGGCCTTCAACGAGTGGCTGGCCAACCGGCGGCAGCGCCAGGAAGGCGAGGCCTATACGGATGAAGTGGGGCGTGCAGTCGACGCCGTTAACAGGAGGATCCCCCAGTTGAGGTGGGCCCCCGCCGAGCGGGCGGGCGTGCGTCGCGTGGCCCGCGACGTGGCTGCCGGGCGCAACACTAGCGACTCTGCGGTTTATGGCGGCCTCATGTAAAGATGGAGGAGCGGCGTGCGCACGGCTTCCGCGTACGGCCGTCATACTCACAGGTCCTGGGCTACATCGCTGAGGGCGAGCCCTTGCCCATCGACCTCCCAAACCGCAATGCCAGCATCCTGACTTCCAGCCACTTCTGGCTGGACGACTATCCCCAGAGCTCCGAGCCCGAGCCAGCCCCGCTGCCCCACACGACCGTGAACCCTGCAGCAGCCTACGAGGATGCCAACGAGGGCTACGATGGAGTGCCCTTCCCCCGCCGGGATTTTTTGCGCCCACGGCCCTTTGACATGGACAGCGAACCGGATTTTGGGGCCGTGGACCCCGGGCAGGCTCTAAGAAACGACGGGTTTCAGCCCCCAGCACCGCCAAGCTTCCTCAGCCGGATGCAGCAGGCTGAAGCCGCTGCGGGGCGGGAGCTGCAGCTGGACTGGCGGGCTCTGCCTCTGCCATTGCGGGGCACGGACAAGACCTTTGCAATGCAGCGCGCAGGGGAAGGAACTGGATCGACCGGAACCTACGCATTCCGCGCACGCCCGAGGGCCTCGCGCCCCCGCCCGACGAAGTAGCTCCACCCCAAATCATCGGCCGGCCAAGTGAAGTGGAGCCGCTTCTGGAGCGGGCGGGACAGCGAGCCCAGGAGGTGGAGAGGGCGGCAGCCCGAGACATCGAGCAGTTCATGAGCGAGCAGGTGGCCGAGGCGGAGGCGACCGAGGGCTTCGCTTCCACAGCAGAAATGGCTGCGGGGGCTGCAGAAGCGGCAGGTGCTGCAGAGGCCGCAGCGGGTCCGGGCGCGCTTGCGCTGTTTGGCGAGGCAGCATTGGGCACCGCTGCGGGCATGGGAGCAGCGGCGGGGGGCTTGGCTGTGGCAGGCGGGGCGGCCGCACTCGTGGGAACCGCATGGGCACTGCACGGCGGCATGGTGGCGGCAGAGCACCTTTTGGGCTGGGGTGGAGGCGGAGGAACCGACACGGACGCCTCCCGACCCAGCTCGGCCCCCGACATCCAGACCTTGAATGGGATGCAGGAGTTTGGGGCGGAGCAGCACTTCCAGCTCCGGGAGCCACAGGCCTCACGGCAACGCCCGCAGTTTTACCGCATGGACACCGACAGCGAATCGGAGCCGCGGGCCCAGCCGCCCCCGCGAGTGCAGGCTCGCCCCGCGAGGCCCACGCGCTTCCCCACGGGCTTGAACCCCGCTCCCTTGGCGCAGTCCTCGGGCAGCGAGTCCTCCCGCGGGCCTCGCATGCAGAGGCCGTCCCGCGCCGCACCGCCCCCGTCGTTCGAGGCGCTTCGAAGCGCGAGCGAGCCGGAGGCCGCGTGAATCTTTCGCTACAAGTAAACAGTATGGAGCAGGTAACTGCTGCCGTAAATGATGAGCTGGTCCAGTCTTTGTCGTTTCGGTTGGAGACCTCCAACGTTAACTATGTGCAGAGCCGCAAAGACGTCCAGTACTACCCGAGCTCCCTGAGCGTCTTCACGCCGACCACGAGCCGCGTGTGCCGCATCCCGCTGACCAGCGGCATGGACTTCGTGGACGGCGAGAGCGTCAAGCTCGGCTTCACGGTGCGCAACACCTCCACCACGGCGACGCTGCAGCTCGCCTCGCCGGACCCGAGCTGTCTCATCGACCGCATCGAGGTCTTCGCGAACGGCACTCGCATCGAGGACATCTCCTATTACAACCGCTGCTCGTACCTCTACAGCCTCCTGAAGAACGAGGAGTGGTGGCTGAACCGGCACATCCAGGGCTTCCTGGCGGACGGCGGGGGCCACGCCGAGGAGATCCCGGCCTCGGGCTCCCGCACCGTGCTCATGAGCCCGCACCTCATCGGGATCTTCAACTGCGGCAAAATGTTGCCCCCCGAGCTCGGCCTTGTTCTTCAAATCACCTTCTGCGACCCCACCGACGGGGCCCGCAACGTCAGCGGGAGCCAGGAGTACACCATCGAGAACGTGAAGCTCTACGCCTCCCAGGTGACCCTCGACTCCGCCCTTCGCGAGAGCTTCCAGAGGATCATGACCAGCGGCCGCAGCCTGGTTTTCAGCTTCCCGACGATGCACACGCAGCTCTCCAGCATCCCCGCAGGGTCCACCAGCTACAATATTACAATAGCACGGGCATTTACGAAATTGCTCGGCGCCTTTGTGACGTTCAACAAGACCACGGAGGACCACGTGGACAATTTCGAGTACCCTGGAGCGAATGCGAATCGGAACCTCAAGGGCCAGCTGCAGCTGGGTGCGTTGCAATATCCTAGGACGGCCAACGAGAGCATCGCCGAATGGCACCACTTTTTGGAGATCCTGGCGGGCACCTATGACTCCAAGCTTCGCAACATGCGCATCCGGGACAACCTCTACGGGAACACGCAGTTCATCGCGGCCTTCCCGGTGGAACGAGTGCCCAAGCATCCGCTCTCGGGCATCTCGACCCGCTCCGGCGACCTCTGTCGCTTCAGCTTCAGCAACATGGAGGCGGAGCGCGTGGACCAGTGCTTCGTGCACATGCTCTCCTACCAGCTCGTGACGCTCTCAGGAGCTGGGGTCAGTTCCCTCGACTAGTAAAACATGAGTCTTTTTGAGTCGACCATCACCGGCAACATCCTCAACGATGGCCAGACCCCCATCACCACCATCGAGATGCAGGGGATCTCTGCGGGGCAGCTCGCAACGGTCCTCACGGCCTACACACCCCTCACAGACACCGCTGCCAACACCGCATCCATCGGGACCAACTCGTCCGCCGTCGCGGCACTGCAGGCCCAGGTGGCAGCCATCCCGGCACCGCCCGATTTGACCCCTTACGCTTTGGCAGCTGACTTGGCAGCCGCCGAGGGCCTCATCGCCGGCAACGCTTCTTCCATAACCACTCTCAGCACCAGCCTCACCACGGGTCTGGCGGGGAAAGCGAACCAAAGCGCCCTCGACGCGCTGCAGCTGGACGTGAACTCCAAGAGCACGCCCGCCTCCGTGGACCTCAAGCTAGCCAACCATCCCACTAACGCTTCCATGAACAGTGCCATCACCAGTGCCGACAATGCAGTGCTCGCGCAGGTCGCGAGCACCTATGGGCTGAAGAGCACGCAGGACCAGCTGGCCCTCGACGTGGCGGCCCGGCAAACAGCCGCGGACGTCGACCAGAAAATAGCGACGGCTCTTTTGGACCGGCCAACCACCACCGACCTCAGCAGCACAGTGGCCCTGCGCACCACACCCGCGGACGTCTCGCAGCTCATCGCCACGGCCCTCCTCGCGTACGTTCAACAGGCGGCCTTGGACGCCGCCCTCGCCCTCCGCGACGGGAGACTCGACGCCGCCGAGGCGGCCCTGGCGGTGCTGCAAGCCGCGGGCTTCCAGTCAGCTGCCGACGTGGCTGCAGCGCTTGCCACCGCACTCGCGGGGTACACGGACACCGCGGGGCTCAACAGCTTGCTGGCCGTGCGAGATGTGCGCCTGGATGGGCACGATGCGGAGATCCTGGCGCTGCAAGGTGCGGGGCCCTTTGCGACGGCGGCGGACCTCTCGGCTTCCGAAACGAGCCTGCAGTCCGCCATCGATGCGCTCACAGCAGCCCTGGCGGCACTCACCACGGGCGGCGGCACGAACCTCGCCAACGCCCAGGCGTGGTCCGGGCAGACGACCTGGGATCTGCTGGTCGGAACGAACACAATTAGGAACTGGCACTTCAACGCTCCCCTGAGCGTCTCCCTCGAGAACGACAACTTCACGCTGAGCCTGGCCTGCGATGCGTACACGCAGGCGGAGGTCAATGCTCTTCTGGCGCCCCTGGCCAGCGAGTCCTGGGTGCTGGCCACCCTGGGCAGCTACTACACAAGCAGCGAAACCAATGGAGCCATCACTGCAGCTCTGGTTCCGTACAGCACCACCACGCAGATGGATGCCGCGATTGCCGCGGCTGTGGGCGGCATCGACTTGAGTGCATACGTGCCGTGGACCGGGCTTCAGGCGCCCATCCTGAACGAGATCGCTATAGCGCTCGCATCCTACTACGACTCCGCGCAAGTGGACGCCCTCATTACGGGCGCAGCTGTTTCCAATGCGCCCGCCTGGAGCGGGAACACCACCTGGGAGCTGCTGACGGGGCAGGCCCTGCGGAACCTGCACTTCGCCGGGCCCCTGGTGGCCAGCCTCCAGAACTCGGGCAACACGCTGCAGATCGAGTGCCAGGCCTACGACCAGAGCCAGACGTACACGCAGGCCGAGGTGAACGCGCAGATATCGAGCGCCGTGGACGCCCTGAACGTTTCGCAGTACGCCACGCAGGCCGACATCGACAGCTCCATTGCTTCGGAGCTGACCAACTACTGGGACCAGGGCGAAACCTCGGCGGAGATCGCCAGCCAGATCAGCTCCTCTGGGCTCCTCACCGAAGCGCAGGGCGACGCCCGGCATCATCCCGTCAACGGCAACGCCGGAGGCGGAGGCATCATCCCTATGGTCCTCGACAACTTCACGCCCAGAATGATAAGGGCGCTGCTGCCCCAGGCACCCCTGGGAGCGAACCTGATCCTGGGCAACTCCGCCACGGTGCAGCTTACGTGTGACTGCTACAGCAAAAGCGAAAGTGATGGGAGGTACTTCTCCAACAGCGACTTCACGCCCCTGGACTCCAGGTACCATGTGGTCAACGGCAACGCGGGGGGTGGGGGCATCATTCCTATGGTGCTCGACAACTTCACGCCAAGAATGATAAGGGCGCTGCTGCCCCAGGCACCCCTGGGAGCGAACCTGATCCTGGGCAACTCCGCCACGGTGCAGCTGACCTGCGACTGCTACAGCAAGGCCGAAAGCGATGCCCGCTATGCGCTGGCGGGCGCGCCGCCCTCGGATCCCCTGCTGGTCAATGACGTGAGGGCCAACGGAGCGGATTTCTTGACGCTGCGGGGCGGTAACCTGGGCATCGAGTTCGAGGCTTCCAACGGGGGCGCCGTGGCCGACCTGTCCTCGAGCCAGTTCAGCCTCAAGACGGGCGTCAACATGCTGACCATGGGCCGCATCTTCGCAGACAGCAGCCTGGGCATCGCCACGGCCGGCAGCATCCAGGCGGACACGGTGGAGCCCCTGCTTCCGACCAATCAGTTCCTCAACCTGAAGTCGGGCACCGTGTCCGTCAGGGTGACGGACCAATCAGACCAGAGCCTCTGCACCTTCGCCACGTCGGAGGTGCACACGGTGGCCCCGAGGCTGCGAGTGGACACGGAGCTCTACATCGACGACGCCATGGGCACGGCCACGGGGCTCGTCACCAATGCGATCTCCACGCGCGCCCAGGACACGGAGCTCACTATCACTGGCGGCTCGGGAGGCACCGTCGTCAACGGGGCGCTGGACGTGTTGGGCACGCTGACCTCAGGGAGCGTGGAGCTGTCCACGGAGCTGCGGGCGCCTACGGTGCGGGCCCGAGCCACCGACGATTATTTGACCCTCACGGGCGGCACGCAGGGCACCAACTCCGTGCTCTACACCGCCAGTGCGATTCGGGCCGACAACGGCATCGTTTCGAGCCCGGCCTACCTGGAGCTCATTGGCGGCAGCACGGGGGTGCAGGCACAGGGGGATTTGCAGGTTGTGTCCACCGTCAACAGCGGCAACGTCACGGCGGAGGTGCTGAACCTCGCGACTGCGGGCAATGCGCGGCTCCTGGCCTGCAACGCAGGCTCGGGGGAGCTCTCCGCCTCTTCCGCGGGGGGCGTGCAGCTCTACGCCCAGGACCAGGCCATCTTCCTGCGCACGGCGGCGACCGGGCCGGCCAACCTCATCGTGGAATCGAACACGGGCGGTTCTATAAACTAGTTGTGCTTGCTAGCGGTATAGCCGGAGGCTTCAAAAGGCTACGAGCTTCGCTCCACGCTTTGTTTTCTCTGGAGTGCCGGAAATCCTCACCAACGTCCACTCGAGGAAACAGCTAACGATGCACACAACAGGTTGATGGGTGGGCCCAAGTTACCCCACCCATGACAGACCGAAGCAACACTTTGACAACACGAGAAAAGGTAAGTGAAAAACACTAAGGTTAACACGGTTTCGCCCCGGTCATTCGCAGCATACTGCAAAGCAAGATATGGCCTGTACGGAGAAAACTGACACCAGACAGCTTTTTCAGCCGCCCTTACAAGAAACATGACTGTGCAAGTGTGAACCCAGAAGCCCAGATGGGCTTTCTCCAAAAGAGATGCATACAAGTGAGACTACCTGCAATACAGGTACTGTGCTACGGCCCGCCCCGAGAGCCCACTTTCTTGTAACGAGGTCTTGATTGTTCTTTTGGCCAGTGCCAGTGAGACAGAGAACCCCGAAAATTGGGGTGGGTGGGTGAGGAAACTTGACTTTCTCGCTAGCAAGCACCACTCTAGAGCCAAAATGACGCACGAACATAGTTTATAAAACATACATGAACAAGTACATGATACGTTCTATAAACTAGTTGTGCTTGCTAGCGGTATAGCCGGAGGCTTCAAAAGGCTACGAGCTTCGCTCCACGCTTTGTTTTCTCTGGAGTGCCGGAAATCCTCACCAACGTCCACTCGAGGAAACAGCTAACGATGCACACAACAGGTTGATGGGTGGGCCCAAGTTACCCCAAATTAAACTACCCAGCAACCTCGCCCCGGAGAAAACCCCAAGCTTAAGTGAGGTTGTTCGGCACTCCCCTGCTCCGCACAGACCATGGAAGGTGAGCCCCTTCGGGGAAAACCGAAATGTTTGGACGAGGCAACCAAAGGGCCTCGAGTGACAGCCGCACTCTATCCTTTTCCAGGCAGTCAGGGGGAACTTCATATTCAGCAGGACGAGACAAGGCATCAGCCTTGACATTGCGTTCCCCGGAAATGTGTGACACATCCAGCGTTGTTCTATGTACAGCTGCCAGCAAAGAAATCCTTTCCAGGAAAAAACAGAGAGGCCGAGCGGTGGAGAAGGAAGCGTTCACACCTGCCTCTGCACCTGTGTTGTCTGATGCGGAACGTAGCTGCAAGGGGATTCTGGCGCAAGGTAAAAGAGAAGATGTTGCCAAGATCAGCGCTCCCTGGGCGAGCGCTTCATAGCAAGCAATATCAAGCTGCATGTCTGCTTGCACTGGAATCTCAAGGGCCCGGAAGGCACTGTAGGAAAAGCTTTCTCGAAACCAACGCTGGCCTATCATGGGGTGAGAAACGTACCCACCAATGCAGCACATCGAGCCATGTGCACTTGCATCTGCTCTTGCCTCAAAGGATGCATTGCCTAAGGGGCGCATGCTGCAGAATGGGCACATATGCAAAAGCCAATGTTCGAACAAACCCAAAATGCGCACTGATTCGGTGCTCAACTTTCTCTTCGAACTGGACTGACTTGAGACGCGCATCCAAACCCGCCTGTCTGTAATGCGCACGCGATCCAAGTCAGCCAAAGATGACAAATCCTGATGTCGGACTGACAAAAGTGTACTGTGGAGCGGAATTGCTGTACCTGGAGGAACCGATTTGAATTGCAGGGAATCCGTCAAGTGGTGACGAAGCTGTGGCCAAACGTCTGGGGCCACCGAGTAGTTGGTAGCAGCCGGGCTGAAAAGATCATGATAGAAGGTGTACAGAAGCGACTTCATTGTCGGGAAAAGGTGTGCCGCCCAAAGAGCAAGCCCGACAAACCTCTCCAAATCCTTACGGGAAATTTTTGGATTACGCTGAAGATCTTGAACCATCCCCAAAAGTTTTAACCTTTTTTCCTCTGCAAGCGACACTACCCCGGAGGTGTAACAGAAACACCACCCTATCCATTGAACTCGAGAACTAACCTGAAGTTTCTTCCAACTCAAAGGTACCCCCAGAATCTGAAAGAAGAGGCAGATCATCGCCCCTGTTGCTGGTAAGACGGCTTCCGCCTGAGAGAATAAGTAGTCGTCCACAAACAAGTGGCCTGCATGGCTGAACCAAATCAAGATATGCAACAACCTAAGCAGGCAGGAGCCTAAGCGCCCCCACCAATGCTGTGCAAAGACCGCCCCGAATGGGGCCACGCGATAGAAGTACAGAGAATCTGCGAAAGCGAAACCTAGGAGACCCTGCTCGGACTCCTTGACAACACACCTTTTGTGAGCACTTTTGACATCAAGAGAAATGGCAGCTTGCCGCGAGCGGGTGCCCCGAAGGGGGAAACAGTGCATCACGCCCCTCACTGATGGCATATGCTGGACTTCTGGAACACTGCAACTTGCATTCGTGCCACACACTGAATTATCTAAGACCAACCTCTCAGAACGATTGGGCGCACGGACCACGGAGAGCTTTCCTATTGCCAGTGTACCCGGCCACTTTGCCTTAGCTGCCTCAATGTCGCCATCAAACTTGAAGCAAAAACCCTGATCTAACTCCTCCTGCAGCAAGGCTTGGGTCACGGACAAATCCACTGAGGCCGAGCGCCAATTCTGCATGTGGATGGACAATGATACATCCTCAAGGTTCTCTTTTTGATTCGGCCAAAAACAATTTGACACTGGGATATCGTTGTTGTACCCCGTGGGGACGCCTTG
Organism: Symbiodinium natans; assembly: GCA_905221605.1. NCBI lineage: Eukaryota > Dinophyceae > Suessiales > Symbiodiniaceae > Symbiodinium > Symbiodinium natans. The sequence goes on along the minus strand of CAJNDS010002138.1, from coordinate 519,024 downwards.
CAACAGGGATTTGCAAAGACTCACATCTGGATCACCACAAAAACAGGCAAGTGCCTCAAGCGCATGCAGATGCAAGGGTTGATGCTCACGGACCTTCCATGTATTTGCATCTGTTGCCACACCTAAGCAGGAGAAGAAGTCTTTGCGCGCATCTTGCACCTCCGAAGCGGTGAAGAGGGGTTCAGGATTAGGCCAAGTGGCTTTAGCAAGCAGGCGTTTGGGGCCCTGCATGTCACAAACTTTCCCCAGAAGGTATGTCCGAAGATTTTTGAGCTTATCCTGGCACAATGGGGTGCTCCAATCCCCACAAGAGTGGCGACCTGCCCCATCGTGGATTACCCACGGTCCAACATCCAGGGCCTTGACAGGTACTAAAGCTGACGCGGTGGCAAGAGTGTGTTCAATCTGTGCACCTGCAAGAAGCGGCCTGATGTGCAACGCGAATTCTTCCGCCAGGCATTGGGGGTACTTAGCGGTCTTACGACTTTTGAACGAACCATCACTCTCACGTCCCTGCACGGACTCATGTGCATTGCGTCCGTGTTGACACGTCTGCCCCATCACGGACAGGGCTTGAAAGCTCGATGCAAACAGCCAAGTTTTTGCCCAGTTCTCCCCAAAAGCACAGGCCGGGAGGACAATGAGGGCTGTAGACCCACAGTGCAACCAGCCTTGAACGCACGATTCTTCCCAGGACATAGCACCTGAAGGTTGCTCCAAATGGCCATGGCCCCCGGCCCCATGGACGATTTGAAGACATTTGCACGCCCTGAAAAGCATCTCGTGACTTGTTTGTATACGAGCCTGGGCTGATGGGGATAGGTTCTCCAGGCCCCCTAGCTGGGTTGGTGTGCGGATGGCAAAGGGCGGACCTCCAAAGAGTTTCAGGCGGGAGTATTCCGAACAGCAAGGGGATGCCGCACAATACCCCACAACACCTGAGCCACAGATGAACAAGAGCTGCTCGAAAAAAGTATTATCGAGAATGTCCATGCTGCTATCCAACAGGATATCAACTGCAAGTGTTGGGAAGCCTAACTCCTGCACCGCTGAAGATAGAGGCTTCTCTGCGCCCGAACAAATGTCCAGGAAGATCCTTGAAGACTGCTGTAGCGCTGACTGAACTATGGCAGGCGAGGATGGTGGTGGGCGAGGTATTTGGGGCTGCAAGATCAAGCGGTGGTGAGCAAACCCCTTTGGAGAAGGCTTTCCCCAATTAACCTCCAAGCTAGGAACTGCCTGTTGAGAAGGGGAGCAGGGTTCGGGTGTAGTAACCGGAGCTGGGGGCTTGGTTCGTGGCTGGGGCCAAGGGAAACCCAAACCCTTAAGTGTATCACCTGACACGCCTGGGAGGGTAAAGGCAGTCAGCACCCATCGATCGCCAAGCCACGGTTGGGTGCAGTGCCAAAGGTGCACGGGGAACTTAAACGGCGCATGATGCGTTGTGACGATCTTGCCCGGGAGAGTCACCCCAAGCTTGGGGATGAACTGCGGTACAGTGCCTGCTTGGTCCTCGACCCAAAGGCCTCCATCCGAGTACGAACCTATCCCCACTGTCAAATTTGACGACCCCGGCAAATTTGCTGTGTCCTTGTGCGGGGACGTCAAAATGTTCCTGCTGACACACAAGGCATTCCAAGTCTCACCTGGGAACAGTTGGCACAAGAACCCATTAAGGCTTGCACACAGTTGTGGGAGTGCATCCGTAACTGATGAACGGGCCGAAGGATTCCCTAGGCGCACCCCAAAGTTCCAGTATCCCGATTCCCCCGGAGCCGCTGAAGTAACGCTCCTGGCGGGAAGCACGCGTGGAGGCCAAGAGGCAGAAAGTAATGCCTGAAGACAGGACTTAAAGTCATGTATGCATGAGGAACCTTCTTCTGCAGCATGTGTAACACCCACCTGCCCGGGTGTTACCTCATTCCTGGAACGACCAGGCATGTTGCACGTGACATCACCCAACACGGGTTGTGAAGGGATGTTGCCCTGAGGACATTGCACTGCTGGCGACGACACAGGCCCAGCATTTGTCTCCAACAAGGAGACCGATTTCGGAAGCACATTTACAGGCTCGGCTGGCCGAGCTGCCGGCTGGATATCATACCCAGCAACACGATTTGCACCTGCCTGGTGCTTTGCTGAAAGAGGCTGTTGAGGTGATACTGACATACAAGGCGACAAAGGGTGTGACTGAACTGGCTCAGTGTGAGATTGCATAGGATGCGGGGCATCTGGGGGTGATACCTCTGTAGACTGCAAATCTGAATTCGGGATTCTTTGCCACGGCACAAGGGTAGGTTCGAATCAGTGAGGCGTCTGTTCATGCTGAGAGGCTGTGTGCGACTTGCTCCCACACGCTGATCCATCCTGCTTGGGGTATGCACATGCATGAACAAAGGGGCAGGAGCCTCCCCTTGTGCAGCGGCCAATCTGCCACTGGACACACAGCCCTTTCTTCTCAGATCCCACTTGGATCTCTTTCACGAAGGTGATGTGTCTCCCTGGAGCGCCCTTGGGCTTACCGCCCTTTTCTTTGCCCCGGCCCTGGCCCTTGCCGAGGCCTTTCCATTGGCCGACCTGCTTCCCCTTGCCTTTGAGATCGGGGCCGCGGGGGATGAACAAAGCTTTCGGACGAGCCTGCAGCAAGGTGCTAAGCTCACCTCTGATTTCAGTGAACTCATGCAACGCGTCATTCAAGCTCCAAGCTTTCTCACTGACTAAAGAATGGATGCTCTGCCAAATCCGACAATCTGCCTGTTGCGCTTCTAGGATTGTCGGTGCACGCAGGCCTGATGTTGGGTCGAAACGCTGGGACACAAGCTGGACGAACTTGCAGCTGTAGGCTTTAAGGCGGGCAAGGTGAGCAGAGCCAACCATGGCCAACGCAACGTCATGCACTGCCAAGATTCGCTGGATGCCACTGATACCCATATTGGCATCGGTCACTTCGATTGTAGGCGGATCATCAAGGAGCAAGCTGGAAAGACCCAGCATTTCGAGCTTGGGCTGTTTGTGGGGTCTGGCAATTAACAACTCCGAAGCTTTCTCTTCCGTCATGCGATGTTTCCAAGCTATCCATTTATACTCCGAACGTGCCTCTTGATGAGCTGCGAGGGAAATCAGCCTCAAAGAGGGTAGAGTAGATGGATTCAAGACCTCACTTGGGTAATTTGCGAGGAATTGGCGCTTCATTTCGGACAGCTTCGTGGATGCAATTTTGGGAGCAAAACTCTCTACCCATGTCTCCAAAGTAGGATCTGCGTTGACAGGGGCCGGTAGAGCACTAGAGGAACTGGATGTTTGCATGCCCGCCCACGCTGCTTTGATCTGGGCTATCTGCAACCGAGACAAAATCTGACCTGGGAAGATCTCGGGGATGGCTCCCTCAACTTCTGCCTGAGTTTCAACAACGTGTTTGAACGCCGAGGCTGTCCAGCCCCCTTCCGTGGCCACTTTGATGACCTCTGCTGCCAAGCCTTCCTTCGCCAGTGCACTCTCCAACTCGGAATCAGCCATTACATGCAAGATACCGCAGGGCTAATGTTGGTGTTTAGCGCTAGACCAATATGTGATTCTTAGATAGGAAGACAAAGCTTTGTTCTCGTGAGCTAGATGAGCATGCTAAGCAACGAATCTGACATGTACGAGACTTCCTGGGCATCTTCTGAATACCACGTGAAACTCTTGCAAGACGCTACACCCCTAAAGATCTTTCCTTGGGGATTTGCTAGCCCAATCGAGCGCCTGCCTGCAGAAACACCAAAAGCATGTCAAGATCATAGCCACAATCTAACCCTTGGTGGACATGTGCAACATGACAGCCTGCTGTTTCATTGATGCATACGCAAAGCAACAACCACACTTTTCTGACACGAACATTCCAGCTCACTCCTCGGAACAACAAGATAAAGCTGCCAAGCATGCACTGCGTCTGCACAACCGACACGAAGATGGTACTGACGTGTGGATCATGAGCCGATCGGCCGGAAGAGTGGCACCACACTTTGCACGCATATATGTCCCATTGACAAGAGTGCCTGACAAAGCATCTGAAGGGCAGAGCACATGCAACACCGCGGTGCAGGAGCCCAGCAAGAATTCCTCAGGCTCACCTAAGTCGTGCTCTTCGGCCGGGGGTCCCGAAGGTTCCTCATCGCTCTCATCTGAAGATCCTGGGTCGGAGTGGTACACGAGATCTTTGTCCAGCACCTCTATATCTGGATCAGGGGTGACTATTTGATTTTCTGCGACCTCCCAACTCCCATTACTGCTTTGAAGCAAATCGTCACTGCCATCAAGTGGAAACGAGAACCACTGGAAGGGTTCAAACTCGTAGTCCTTAGAGAAGGCTTCCGGCGGGATGTACGCTGGTGTCAAGGGCTGCTGCCCTCCTCTGTGCTGGGGGACCAAAAATCGGAAGCCTGTGCGGATGCTATCACGAATGCAAGATTGGCACCGAAGCATGCCATGAACATCATCACGGGAATAAAGAGCGGAGCTGCTTATGCGGTGGTGCCCTTGACGTTTCCTATCAACCTCATCAACATTGACTTGAAGGGACATGGAAAGCATAGTGGCTTTGAGACTGTGCACTGTGAAATTGAGGGGCGGTACCTCTGGTGGTGCGGATGCCCAAGGCATGAGGAGAAAATGCCTCAACCACCTCAGCGCCTCAGCATAGCTCATAGCTTGCAGGGGGAACATGAAGCTGTCGCCTTGCACTGCTGGAAGCAAGAACGATGGAAGCCACGAATCTGGGTGGTTTCGAACATGCATTGTAGCTAGCCTGTCAAGGGCATGCAGGTATTTGCTAACCCAAGAATGCGTCCCACGAGACAGAATACCTGACGCAAGGATGCCCCAGGGCTGCCCGGTGTGACATGTTTTGGTCGCATAACACGTACCACGAAGGACATGTAAGTCAAAAGATAATGAACTCCACTCCACACGTTGAAGATCTGCAAATCGCAATGAACCCCAGGCAGCAACCAAAAAACCACCAAGCACAACCACTTCAAGGAATGATGCCTGCTTCATCAAGATGCGCCTTTCCCACAGCTGGAGCACCCAAGTGGGTAGTGGGAAACTCTCACGGCGTTCACGAGGAATTTTTGACTTCAGAAAAGAATCAATCACTTTTTCATACGCGCACGATAAGATTGTACATTCTGCGACTTTGCATAGCCAACGAAGTGCTTTGATTGTCATGCAACAGCTTGAACCCAGAGTAGGGTCTCCATGCTTCTCCAGGGACATGGTGACAAGTATGTCTGCCATCATAACACTATCAAGATTGCCAAAACAGAGGCCTAGCCCTTCAAGGTTCGCCACAAAGTGTGACCAAGCTGCCAGGTAACGGAGCACCGTGTTCGTGGCATACCCGGAAAGAATTCGCGAGGTGTGATGACTGGCAAATTCGGAGCACTGAATCTGCTTGAACAATCCACTACAATCACCCATAAAAACAAGCACACCCCAAAACAGTGACAAGGCCATCTGGGAGAAACCTGCAATCTGCTGGAACTTGGGATGGTGGGGATCGGCCGCCTTTGCTGGCTTTCGCTTCGGGGCAGCTTTCAAGAGAAACGATGAAGTACTTTGCCGCTGTTGGTTGGATTCTGCGAAGGACTGCCGAAACCTGGCAAAGTGTCTGGCTGATTCTTCTTCAGCATCGGAATCACAATTGCTCCTGCTGGATGCCGCAACAGGAACGGGCAGAGGTTGCCCGGCACGTGGAACTGGCTCAATGCGTCGTCCCTGGGAGTACAAAGGTTGGGCAAGACCTGCCGCCGGCAGAGGGGGAGCGGTTCCTTTAGGTTTGTCAACTGGTAGCGCAAGCCCCCCCAGGGGTGGTGGTGCACACTTGCTCTTTGCTTTACTGAAGTGCTTATCATCAGGATCCGTCGGGCGTTTCATCCTGCAACCCTCTAGTCTTCAATCAAGCTTTGCCAAAAACCTGGAGGCCTTGGGAAGCTGTTCTGAACTGCACGCACAAGAAAGTTGAAGCAACTCTCAAGGTGCAAGAGCCGAACCGAAAGGCAGCCTATGCTAGAGGTGCTTCTCTGGCCACGCAGGTCCCGGCGAACCCTCTGATCTTCCTGCTCAATACGATGCAAGCGCTGCTCCAAAAAAGCCGTATAAGATCTAAGATGCTCAATCTGGCTGTGCAACTCGTGGATTTGCAACTGCAGCTGTGCCGGCGAACTGTCAAGTCGGGCACACGACTCTTCCATGCACTCACTTGTGGAGTGTTCCCGCTCACCCCCGGAGAACGGTTCAAAACTGGTAGTGTAAAATGCAAAGCTACCGCAAAATATTGTATGACGACCAAAGCAAATGCGACTCACATGCAAGCAAGAATGTGACAAAAAACTTGACTTTCTCGCTAGCAAGCACCACTCTAGAGCCAAAATGACGCACGAACATAGTTTATAAAACATACATGAACAAGTACATGATACGGGCCAATGACGGGGAGGTGATCGTGACCTATGGGTTCCAAAATCTCTCGGACGAGAAGCTGAAGCACAGCCTGGAGCCCGCGGGGCTCGAGGAGCTGCAGCAGCTCTTCGACGCCGTGGCACCCAAGTGGTACCGGCGGACCGAGGGGAGCCAGAAGCGTACGTTGGGTTTCATCGCCAACGAGGTGCTGGAGACGGGGCCCGTGGGCCAGGCCCTGTGTGGCAAGCTCGTGGACGAGGAGCTCGGAGAGCTCATTACTCTTGACTACAACCGCATGTGCTGCGTTTTGTGGGGAGTCTGCCAGGGGCTCCAGGCCCGTGTGGAGGCTCTTGAGAAGAAGGGCAAGAAGCGCTCGTGATATAAAATGGACGCGGAGAACGTGAACCTATTCCGGCAGCTGGCCGCGGACTTCTCGGTCCGCGATGTGCGGAAGCTGCACCAGCTGGCACGGCGGGAATTCCCGGACCGGCCGGGCATGACCTATGCCCGAGCCGCGCGAGCTTTGCGGGACGACGTGGCCAGGCAGATTTTGGCCCCCAAGCCCCGGTCTTTAGGCAAGAGTGCGGCCGAGGGCCCCAACGATCGGCTGCAAGCTGATTTGATCGACTTCAACGTCAACACTCGGGGGGCCAACAAGTACGGGCTGATTGTCTCGGACGTTTTCACCCGAGAAGCAGTGACCAAAGCCCTGCCCGACAAGAAGACAGAGACGGTCTCGGCAGCAGCCCGGGAGATCATCCCGAAGCTGGTGGAGGAGGAAACCAATTATGTTGTGTCCACGGATCAAGGGGTTGAATTCAATGGCCTGGAGGGGGCGCTGCCGGACCCCGTGGTGCACAGAGTGAAGGACCCCTCGGATCGGAACGCTCTGGCAGTGGTAGATAGAACCATCCAAACCTTGAAACGGGACCTGGCCAGCGACGTGGCCCGGCATGGGGGCAACTGGAGCGAGCACCTGCCTGACGCAACCTTGGCCTACAACCGCCGGCCACACGAGGCCGTGCATGCGGCCCCCGAGGATGTGGAGCACCAAAAATCCACCATGTTCCGATTGTACCAGGACAATGCCAAAAAGTTCCAGCACAACATGCAGCTCACCCGGCGCAGGCAAGAGAGACTGGAGGAGATGGGAGCCTTCCGGGCCCCAACCAATGCGCGACGAAGCTTTGAGCCCCAATATGGAACCGCCAAGGATGTGGCATCCTACGACAGCATGATGGTCAGGGCCACCGATGGCTCCGAGACCTTGCTAAAGCATGCCTTACCCGTGCCCCGCGGAAGCGCTGAGCCCAAAGCGAGACTCACCCGCCCGCCAGTACCACTGGCAATCAGGCAACTGCGAGACTTCAATCCAGGGCCTGCTGCCCCGCCCTGATTCTTTTCATGCATGATAAATGAGCTCTGGGCTGTCAGCTGCCTGTGAAGCTGTCACGCAAAATCCTTCTGAGCAAAATCTGGTTAACCTGCTGGAGTGTTGGTCACTACAATGGAAGCATCGCGGACGCCAACGAGGCATTGGCTCGGGATCATATGACATTTACTGCACCCTAGGACTGTATGCTTTTGGAGGCAACACCCCTTGCATGTCGAAAGCATCCGCCATGAAAGAAGCATGTGTCGCAGTCAATCATTTCTTGCGAGATCGCTTTCCAAATGGAAAATGGACTTCCCTCGCAGTGATTCTGAACCCTCACATAGGACTCCACCGCGACATGGGGAACATGATCGACATGCCAAATTATGCGATCGCACTGGGCAGCTTTGCTGGAGGCAAAGTCTGGATTGAAGATGAACAAGGCACGTCACTGGACGAAGTTGTGATGAAAAACAAAATTCATCAGCTTCGCGGATCCTGGCTGGACATGCACGACAATCCAGTGTCCTTTGACGCGCGCCGGTTCCACAAAGTCGAGCCACACGTTGGTCACATGTGGGCCATTGCGGCATACACTCCCACCGCTTTTAAGCGTTGCTCAAATGAAAATTGCGAAGAATTGACATCCCTGGGGTTCCCTGTTCCCAGACTCAAGTCTCTGCACGCAGAACCACAGTCTCTGCCCTAGGCGGACCCAATTGAAGAAACTCCGACCCCCGCGCATTTTACAGGCACTTTGGACCCTTCTAAAAGCCAGCCCTAAGCCCTCAGGACCGCGTTTTAAGACGAGTTTCCGCCAAATCAGAGAGGAAGGACTTGCCCCCACAACCAGAGACTACGCCACAACAGAAGCCAGTTTTGAAACACAGATACAAGAGAGAGGGAACATCCACTTCTCGCAAAGCTGCAAGGTCAGTGGTTCGCAGCTCCGAGAAGCGCCAATCATTCACCTCTCGGGTTCGTCCTCCGCGTCTGACATGTCATCCATGGGGCAGGAAGAGCCTTCGTTAGTTTCGGAAGAGATGCTGACGACCTCCAGCGAGGTTGCTGCAGTGTTCACTTCCACAGGCGCAGCACAGGGCGAGGAGAGCAAGCATCTAGGGGCAACACTCGCCAGAAAACAGCCATTTCTGTAAGAAGTGTCAGGCCATTCCAAGTTCAAAACTGACCAAAAATTCAATGTTTTGGTAGGCCACCGAGGCTGCAAGAGCAAGCCGGATGGCGTGAAGAAAATGGGCAGGGGGAGGTCCGGCCTAAATTCTTGACAGTGCGTTTGCCCAGTGTCTGTGTGCCCTGCAGCGTGATGTCCAGGAACGCATTCAGGCCGGCTGGGCAAGCCTGGCCGTTTCCACGTCCGTGCAGCTTAGCAGCTGCGGCCCATGCCTGCAAGGCTTCTTGGAAAGCAGAACAGAGAAAGAAAGATGCAGAGTCAACATATTTTTTTAACTGGCTTGATGGAAACAAAATCAGTGTCCCACATGCCCTACCACCAAATATGTGTGGATGCGCACAGTGGACTGCCACAAGCCACTGGACAAGCCTTTTTGTTCAATGTTTTCTTTGTTTTTTTTGTCCGGGTGATTTCGGTTGAGTCGCAAGCTTTCAGAGAGAGAGTTTCAAGAAACCAACGTTTTTGTGGGTCAGAGAGTCGTGTGTGTCATGTGTGGGTGTGTGTCATTTTGTGGGTGCAAAGTGGCTTTGTGTTGCGTGTCCGGCTGGGTTCTGCTGGCTGTTCAAGTGTGGAAGATGCGGGTGGTGAAGGGTGTGTGATTTGGAGAGACAAAAAGAGGGCAAGAAATCAACCCCAAAAAGGTAGAGAAGTCGAAGTGACCTTCACAGTGCGAGAAAGAACAATGCAAGACTGCTTTGTCTTGAATGCCAGCTGAAGACAAGTTTAGCAAGCCAAGAACACGCGTATCGACAGCGTTTTTTGTTTTCCTTGTTGCAAACAGTATCGAATAGACAAAATCTTGTTTGTCTGTGAGTTGATTTTAATTGTTTGAACTCAAATGGGTTCCAAAAGCAGCTCAATTCTGGGCACCAAAAACGGGCCCTAGATTTTGGATTTCCTGTGCAAACAGACAAGGCCACCCAGGTTGGAGCCTCAAATTGGAACCCCAGTTTAGGAGCCATTTTTGGGCCCAGTTGCAGCGTTTTTTTCACACAGGAAGCCAGATCTGGCTTTCACAGCTTTTACAAATTTAACTGATTAAGTGTTGATTTTGAGGTTTTTCAACATTTTTCGGAGACTTTAGAAATTTGGGAAATTCGTTGAATGGTGCTGAATCCAAGGAAGAATTGCAAACGCAACCAAAACGAAAGACAAAGAATTGAGGGCACCCCAGCCTGAAAGGCAGAGTTTATTTTCTGTCCTTGAATTTCTGTTTGGCCATTTTGGAAAATCAAAGACAAGACCCAGTCAAAGCTTTGTCAAAAAAAGTCGAATGAAAGGAAAATCGAGGCTGGCCATGATGAGAGGTCAGTATGATATGTTTTTTTTCAATGTTTTTTTTTTGAAAGATTCAGCAGCAGATTCAACACAGCAAGTTTTTTTTCAGTTCAAATTGCCTTTGTCCGTCTGAGCAGAATTTTTCTCTTGCTTTTGTTCAATGTTTTCTTTGTTTTTTGTCCGGATGATCTCTCGGTTAAGTCGCAAGCTTTCAGAGAGAGAGTTCCGAGAAACCGCCCAGAACCAAAACACAAACAGATCGTTTAGCAAGTGTTTTGGTGAGTGCTGTTAGCCTGGAAAGCTGTCGATTGACCAGAAAGACAGTGAAAAAAATCGCAATCGGAACTGAAAGATATTCATGAGAATGAGAATGTGCGTGTTGTGGTTTCGGCTGTTTTCTGAGGTGCATGTGCAAGAGTGTTGTGGATGTGTGTGTGTGTGAGCATTTGTGGTTGCAAAGTGGGCAAAGGGTGGTAAGGCATGGAGTCTCAGAAGTGACACCTTGCAGTGGTGTCTTTGTGTGTTCACTTGGGTTTCATTGTGAATGGGTGTGTGTGGTTGTAGTTCGACGTTTTGTGGGTCAGAGAGTCGTGTGTGTCATGGAGTGTGGGTGTGTGTCATTTTGTGGGTGCAAAGTGGCTTCGTGTGTTTGCGTGTATGTCGGCTGGGTTCTGCTGGCTGTTCAAGTGTGGAAGTATGCGGGTGGTGAAAGGTGTGTGGATTTGGAGAGACAAAAAGAGGGCAAGAAATCAACCCCAAAAAGGTAGGGAAGCCGAAGTGACCTCCACAGTGCGAGAAAGAACAATGCAAGACTGCTTTGTCTTGAATGCCAGCTAAAGACAAGTTTAGCAAGCCAAGAACACGCGTATCGACGGCGTTTTTTGTTTTCCTTGATGCAAACAGTATCGAATAGACAAAATCTTGTTTGTCTGTGAGTTGATTTCAATTATTATTGAACTCAAATGGGTTCCAAAAGCAGCTCAATTCTGGGCACCGAAAACGGGCCCTAGATTTTGGATTTCCTGTGTAAACATACAAGGCCACCCAGGTTGGAGCCTCAAATTGGAACCCAAGTTTAGGAGCCATTTTTGGGCCCAGTTGCGGCGTTTTTTTAACACACGGGAAGCCAGATCTGGCTTTCACAGCTTTTCGTGGCGAGTAAAACAAATAAGCCTCTCAGTCGGTTCCAGTCTAAGTCTTGTGTCAGTCTTCCCCCAAAATTAGAACAGCAGGCAGCAAGGCGGCAAAGTGTGAACTTGTTTGGAACCGGAACTCTCTCTAACTGTGCGAGAAAGAACAATGCAAGACTGCTTTGTCTTGAATGCCAGCTAAAGACAAGTTTAGCAAGCCAAGAACACGCGTATCGACGGCGTTTTTTGTTTTCCTTGATGCAAACAGTATCGAATAGAAAAAATCTTGTTTGTCTGTGAGTTGATTTCAATTATTATTGAACTCAAATGGGTTCCAAAAGCAGCTCAATTCTGGGCACCGAAAACGGGCCCTAGATTTTGGATTTCCTGTGTAAACATACAAGGCCACCCAGGTTGGAGCCTCAAATTGGAACCCAAGTTTAGGAGCCATTTTTGGGCCCAGTTGCGGCGTTTTTTTCACACACGGGAAGCCAGATCTGGCTTTCACAGCTTTTCGTGGCAAGTAAAACAAATAAGCCTCTCAGTCGGTTCCAGTCTAAGTCTTGTGTCAGTCTTCCCCCAAAATTAGAACAGCAGGCAGCAAGGCGGCAAAGTGTGAACTTGTTTGGAACCGGAACTCTCTCTAACTGTGGAGGTCACTGGAGCTTCCCTACCTTTTCGATCAATTTTGCTGCCCCTCATCTTGGGTTTCAGATTCTCCAGGTTTTGGTGCAAGGCCTGAAGGCAGAAGAGGAGAAAGAAGGGTGCAGAGTCAACAAGAACACTTGAAAATGCAACATGTTTTTTTAAATGGCTCGGTGGAAACTGCAGCTTGGAAAAGTTCAATGCTTTGAAACAAGTGTTTTTGAAAGCCTCTGACAGTGCCGTTTGGACAGAAATCAACTGCAGGACGAGACGAGTTCAACCGTGGTGTTGATTCGTTAAGGTTGCGCGCGACGCCCAAGCCAAACCACTTGAAAATTGCAAAGTGTATTTCCAGAATGTGAATAAGTGCGAGCGAAGCGAGCGAAACACCAGAGTAAATTCAACAAATTTAACTGATTAAGTGTTGATTTTGAGGGTTTTTCAACATTTTTCGGAAACTTTAGAAATTTTGAAAATTCGTTGAATGGTGCTGAATCCAGGGAAGAATTGCAACACGCAACCAAAACGAAAGACAAAGAATTGAGGGCACCCCAGCCAGAAAGGCAGAGTTTCTGTCCTTGAATTTCTGTTTGGCCATTTTGGAAAATCAAAGACAAGAGAACCCAGTCAAAGCTTTGTCAAAAAAAGTCGAATGAAAGGAAAATCGAGGCTGGCCATGATGAGAGGTCAGTGTGATATGTTTTTTTTCAATGTTTTTTTTTGAACTTTGAAGAAATCGAGAAAACACTGGAATCCAGTCGTGAAACTTGGACAATTTTCTTAGATTCAGCAGCAGATTCATACACAGCAAGATTTTTTTCAGTTCAAATTGCCTTTGTCCGTCTGAGCAGAATTTTTCTCTTGCTTTTGTTCAATGTTTTCTTTGTTTTTTGTCCGGATGATCTCTCGGTTAAGTCGCAAGCTTTCAGAGAGAGAGTTCCGAGAAACCGCCCAGAACCAAAACACAAACAGCTCGTTTAGCAAGTGTTTTGGTGAGTGCTGTTAGCCTGGTAAGCTGTCGATTGACCAGAAAGACAGTGAAAAAAATCGCAATCGGAACTGAAAGATATTCATGAGAATGAGAATGTGCGTGTTGTGGTTTCGGCTGTTTTCTGAGGTGCATGTGCAAGAGTGTTGTGGATGTGTGTGTGTGTGAGCATTTGTGGTTGCAAAGTGGGCAAAGGGTGGTAAGGCATGGAGTCTCAGAAGTGACACCTTGCAGTGGTGTCTTTGTGTGTTCACTTGGGTTTCATTGTGAATGGGTGTGTGTGGTTGTAGTTCGACGTTTTGTGGGTCAGAGAGTCGTGTGTGTCATGGAGTGTGGGTGTGTGTCATTTTGTGGGTGCAAAGTGGCTTCGTGTGTTTGCGTGTATGTCGGCTGGGTTCTGCTGGCTGTTCAAGTGTGGAAGTATGCGGGTGGTGAAAGGTGTGTGGATTTGGAGAGACAAAAAGAGGGCAAGAAATCAACCCCAAAAAGGTAGGGAAGCCGAAGTGACCTCCACAGTGCGAGAAAGAACAATGCAAGACTGCTTTGTCTTGAATGCCAGCTAAAGACAAGTTTAGCAAGCCAAGAACACGCGTATCGACGGCGTTTTTTGTTTTCCTTGATGCAAACAGTATCGAATAGACAAAATCTTGTTTGTCTGTGAGTTGATTTCAATTATTATTGAACTCAAATGGGTTCCAAAAGCAGCTCAATTCTGGGCACCGAAAACGGGCCCTAGATTTTGGATTTCCTGTGTAAACATACAAGGCCACCCAGGTTGGAGCCTCAAATTGGAACCCAAGTTTAGGAGCCATTTTTGGGCCCAGTTGCGGCGTTTTTTTCACACACGGGAAGCCAGATCTGGCTTTCACAGCTTTTCGTGGCGAGTAAAACAAATAAGCCTCTCAGTCGGTTCCAGTCTAAGTCTTGTGTCAGTCTTCCCCCAAAATTAGAACAGCAGGCAGCAAGGCGGCAAAGTGTGAACTTGTTTGGAACCGGAACTCTCTCTAACTGTGCGAGAAAGAACAATGCAAGACTGCTTTGTCTTGAATGCCAGCTAAAGACAAGTTTAGCAAGCCAAGAACACGCGTATCGACGGCGTTTTTTGTTTTCCTTGATGCAAACAGTATCGAATAGAAAAAATCTTGTTTGTCTGTGAGTTGATTTCAATTATTATTGAACTCAAATGGGTTCCAAAAGCAGCTCAATTCTGGGCACCGAAAACGGGCCCTAGATTTTGGATTTCCTGTGTAAACATACAAGGCCACCCAGGTTGGAGCCTCAAATTGGAACCCAAGTTTAGGAGCCATTTTTGGGCCCAGTTGCGGCGTTTTTTTCACACACGGGAAGCCAGATCTGGCTTTCACAGCTTTTCGTGGCGAGTAAAACAAATAAGCCTCTCAGTCGGTTCCAGTCTAAGTCTTGTGTCAGTCTTCCCCCAAAATTAGAACAGCAGGCAGCAAGGCGGCAAAGTGTGAACTTGTTTGGAACCGGAACTCTCTCTAACTGTGGAGGTCACTGGAGCTTCCCTACCTTTTCGATCAATTTTGCTGCCCCTCATCTTGGGTTTCAGATTCTCCAGGTTTTGGTGCAAGGCCTGAAGGCAGAAGAGGAGAAAGAAGGGTGCAGAGTCAACAAGAACACTTGAAAATGCAACATGTTTTTTTAAATGGCTCGGTGGAAACTGCAGCTTGGAAAAGTTCAATGCTTTGAAACAAGTGTTTTTGAAAGCCTCTGACAGTGCCGTTTGGACAGAAATCAACTGCAGGACGAGACGAGTTCAACCGTGGTGTTGATTCGTTAAGGTTGCGCGCGACGCCCAAGCCAAACCACTTGAAAATTGCAAAGTGTATTTCCAGAATGTGAGTAAGTGCGAGCGAAGCGAGCGAAACACCAGAGTAAATTCAACAAATTTAACTGATTAAGTGTTGATTTTGAGGGTTTTTCAACATTTTTCGGAGACTTTAGAAATTTTGAAAATTCGTTGAATGGTGCTGAATCCAGGGAAGAATTGCAACACGCAACCAAAACGAAAGACAAAGAATTGAGGGCACCCCAGCCAGAAAGGCAGAGTTTCTGTCCTTGAATTTCTGTTTGGCCATTTTGGAAAATCAAAGACAAGAGAACCCAGTCAAAGCTTTGTCAAAAAAAGTCGAATGAAAGGAAAATCGAGGCTGGCCATGATGAGAGGTCAGTGTGATATGTTTTTTTTCAATGTTTTTTTTTGAACTTTGAAGAAATCGAGAAAACACTGGAATCCAGTCGTGAAACTTGGACAATTTTCTTAGATTCAGCAGCAGATTCATACACAGCAAGATTTTTTTCAGTTCAAATTGCCTTTGTCCGTCTGAGCAGAATTTTTCTCTTGCTTTTGTTCAATGTTTTCTTTGTTTTTTGTCCGGATGATCTCTCGGTTAAGTCGCAAGCTTTCAGAGAGAGAGTTCCGAGAAACCGCCCAGAACCAAAACACAAACAGCTCGTTTAGCAAGTGTTTTGGTGAGTGCTGTTAGCCTGGTAAGCTGTCGATTGACCAGAAAGACAGTGAAAAAAATCGCAATCGGAACTGAAAGATATTCATGAGAATGAGAATGTGCGTGTTGTGGTTTCGGCTGTTTTCTGAGGTGCATGTGCAAGAGTGTTGTGGATGTGTGTGTGTGTGTGAGCATTTGTGGTTGCAAAGTGGGTTGGTTTGCGGGTGCATGTCTTTGGCTTTGTGTGCAAGGAAAGTGTCAGTGTGGGCAAAGGGTGGTAAGGCATGGAGTCTCAGAAGTGACACCTTGCAGTGGTGTCTTTGTGTGTTCACTTGGGTTTCATTGTAAGTAAATGGGTGTGTGTGTGTTGTAGTTCGACGTTTTGTGGGTCAGAGAGTCGTGTGTGTCATGGAGTGTGGGTGTGTGTCATTTTGTGGGTGCAAAGTGGCTTCGTGTGTTTGCGTGTATGTCGGCTGGGTTCTGCTGGCTGTTCAAGTGTGGAAGTATGCGGGTGGTGAAAGGTGTGTGGATTTGGAGAGACAAAAAGAGGGCAAGAAATCAACCCCAAAAAGGTAGGGAAGCCGAAGTGACCTCCACAGTAATATCTTTGATTTGACTTCACAAAGTAGTTCCCTTTCTGGCACCTCTGTTCTATCTTTTTTCTACCTTTTTTTACCTTTGCCTCTTTTTTTTGATTTACCTTTTTTTTGCCTTTTTCCCCACTTTTGTTTTTAAAATTATCAAAATTCCACCTGTCTGGATGACTGAAGATTATAACCCTGGGGTCCACACCTACACTCGTGCGGGCAGTGGCAGTAAAGCCCGGCACCAACCCTTGGCCCGTCTCGTTGCTCCACTGTGTCGGCCCCAAAAAGCCTTCTGGTCCCGACCTCAGTGGGGTGTCTGAGGGAGGGCAGAGTTTCTGGCAAGGGAGCTGCGGTGTTGGTGAGCCTTCACGGGCAGAAGGTGAGCATGGTGCCTGGCATCTTTAGCTGCACTGCCCGGTGTCACACAGTTGCAGGTGCTGCGGTGCGTCCACCCCACTATGGGATGCGCTGTTCTCCCCCGTGAGCGCAGACATGCGGCTCTTGCAGTCCCTATAGAGGACGGTCCATTGAAACCGTGCGGCAACCGTGGCTGCCGGGCTTCCTCCTGGACCTTACTTTGGTGCTGACTTCCCGCCCCAACCGCCACTTTGTAACAGAGCTTCTCGCAAAGAAAGCGTGTGGCCTCAATGCGATTTCTGAGCTGGCTCTCAACGGATATAACGCTCACCTTTGTCAAGTCCCAGGTTGGCTTTGTGTCCCAGTACTCCAAAGTGGTGCTTCAAATCAAGGAACACCTGCGCTCTAGTCAAACCGTAGCTGAGCTGGAGGGCCTGGTATAATCCCATGGAGGCCTGCCAAGCCTTGCGAATTTCCCCCTTACGGGGAATCCGCAATCATGGGACATGATGGAGTTCAAAAGATTCTTGGTGGCCAACTTGGGTGCCCTCCGTTTGGCGTTAGCGTCTTTGTCACATGCAAAGCGTCGGGCTTTCTATACCACAGTGAGGCGGGGTTTGCTAGGGCAACGTCTTCACTCACCAGAGAATTGGGGCCACTAGTCATTCTGGCTCCTGCTTATGGAGACGGATTGGGGGCTTGCTTTCAGATGGCTGCCTGTGCCACACAAGGGTACATCGACGGGCAGGAGTATGTGAGAACTAAAGCCAGCCTGTGGAGCATCGACAGCCCAGGGCCCCAGGGTTGCCAAAGTTCCGCATAAACAGGCTTTTCGAGAACGAAAGGTTGTGTGCCGACATAGTCCTCCCGAAGAGGAAAGTGGGAGTCTCGCTTTTCGATAAGCCGCCCCTTAACGATTAAGGCCACACAGCACCAGGGGAGGGAGGTTCTGTTTCGGGACTTGTGGCATGTGAGCCAAGGCAATGAGCCTTTTTTCCGATCTGACAATATGCGCGGGACGATATCACAACTGCAAGCAAGGGGTATCAGGCTGGAGCCACTGCCACACGCCGTCTACTGCGTGCCATTCCAGTCGGCAAAGGAAGGCGATGGCGCAGCGCAATACCTTGCGCATCTCCTTGGAGGACGCGAAGCTCTTGTCCCCTCCTGCCAAGGGCAAGGAAGTCTTCACGGACACCCCTTTTGAGCATAAAGCTGCCATCCAAACCGTGCCGCAAGGCCTCTATCTGCAACCTGTCCGAACCGGGAAAAGATAGCAGAAACAGCCATTGATGACGAGCCCGCGGATGTTGTCCGGGGCCCCGAGGTGGGGAAGCTGATGGCAGGGGTCGCGGCGCGCTCTTCTGTGGTGAGCTGTCTACAACGCGCGCCAGGGGTAAACACTGCCGCGAGCGCCAGCAATGGCACCATAACATCGTTAGGTCCACAAATACCTGCTGGAGTCAGGCCTGCAGTCCTTGCTAGAAGGGTGGAACGTGAAACAGCGAAAAGCTCGCCCATAGAGAAGCGTCCAGGAGCCCATGTAGGACGCCCCGCCGAAGGCAAAGCCAAGAAGTGCTACACCTGGGTAGGGAGTCCAGCCACCGGAGAGGCCTAAGGCTCCACCTCTTAATTCGCCTGAGGAGGGAGGAGATCAAACATACAGCTCCGCCTGCGCCTTGCTATGGCGTGCGCTTGACGCGGGGCTACCTGCTGGACAAACACTCAAACCCAGGCCTTACATGGCGTTAAAAGACTCCTCCCATTTAACCACTCACGAGCAACAGCTGCAAGCTTATCGTGCGTATGAAACATTGCTGCAGGAATTGCCTGGACCGCTCGCTGATCCGGAACACCTCCTGCAGGTAGCAAGTCAGCTGCTTTACCTCCCCAACACATTCCCTGCTTCTTACCTGCAAATCTACGACCCAATCCTGCCCATGTGCTTGAAGATTGCGAGGACGCTAGAGTTCTTGGACCTGCCCAAACTCTTGGGCAGCGAGGCGCCGCAAATTTCGCTGGATTGCCTGCAGGAGTCCATAATTGGTTATGGCTTCCTGACAACTGCACAGTACATCGCAGATCTTTTCTTCGCTGTCGGAGATATCCAAGGAGTCCAAACAGCCAAGTTCCGGCCATGGCGTGTTACGGAGATCCGGACTATTGGCTTGGAGGGTTGCTCCTTGCCTTCAATGCGCATCAACACGCTCCTCCCACGAGAGCTGGATGCTTGCCGGTAGTTCTTGGCTCCCCGGATAGTGACAAGATGCCCAGGATAGACAAGGCAAAATCACGGACCTTCAAGTGAATGTGCCACCAGCTGCCGCGGTGGCACTGTTAGCAGGCAGAGCATATCTGCGCCCCACACGCCCGGAGACAGTTTTCAAGCGCAATGCGCAAGGGTTGCCCGAGGTGCAAGGCCAAGTACCTTCCTCCCGACTGCACCACTGGGCGAAAATGGCGCAGTTCAATAATTTGGAATCTGCCAGATTAGCCCAGCGCCCGAAAATCAACGCCTTTGTTAGGATGAAACGCGCGTCAAGCTCTCGGGCACAGACAGTATCAACAGCTCAACCCTGCGGACCAACCGCTCAACTTCCTGGATGCGGTGCGGCGTGCACTCGCGGCCGCTGTCGCAAACCATGATATTGAGCATTTCTGGGCGGCTTTTAACTTGGAATGGCCGGATGCCAATGTTTCTTTTCGCCAAATCCCGCCGCTGGATTGCTTGTTGACCAAATCCACTGCAGAGTCCTCTGCAGTAGGAGAGGGGGTGCGGCCTATGGATATGCGCAGCTGTTCCTCGGAAGAAGATACCAATGAGACGAGACTGAGGTGCAGGTTCGTGACTGGCGCTTCTCGGAGCTTCATAGCTTCGGTGCGGGAAGTGCACCTGTGCGTCCCGTTCAGAATACCGTCCGTCCGTAGCCCTCATTGGAGGAACTATATGTTGCTGGAGCTTACGGAGATAGAGGACACCTCCCCGCAAGGGGAGGTGCCGTCCGGCACCTCGCCCCTAAATGTTTCTGCGTCCTCTGCATGGAGGCACTCTCACTTGGATGCGGCGAATGGCAAGGCACGTGCGTGGCAGTAGACGGGTACCGTTTCCGTTGGCGCATACAACGTGTGCCGGTCGTGGCAATGTTCTCCATATGTGGAGCTTTTCGAGAAATGGATGGTGGTTTTGTTTTCTGGCTATGCGCCCGCATTTTGCGGCCTTCCCTTATGCAGCATGATGCAAGAGTGCAACTACGGGTCTACATCGACTTCATCGTGCTCTGAGAGAGGGGAATGTTTCACCGCTAGGTTGCTTTTGCCGTTGCGTTGTGTTGTCTTGGTTCTTGTTCGTGGTGCCCACTGTGCTGCTGATGTGGTAAAGGGGCGTCCGCTTTAAAACAAAAATAAAAATTTGCCAGTGCCGTCAGGTTCGCAGTCCACATCCTCGGAGTTGCGCCTCGCAGCGAAGTCCTCAGCCGCAGAGTGCTTGGGTTCATAGAGCAAATGGAAATGTGTTCCGGACCGTCGCAGCAAGCGGCGGAGCTGACTCTTCAAGAGATTCTTGTCCTTCATGGGGTCCTAGCCTCTGACGCCAGTGACTTGTGGGATAGAGCTGGAGCGCGTCGCGTCGGGTGTCATCGCACAGTCTTAAGTGCACGTGTTTGAGCTAGACGGGATCCTGAGATCGGACCAGACAACAGAGGCGCTCTTCAAAAGCTTGGCATCCTGCTCTGTGGCCCCAAATGTATGGCCCATGCTGCAGGTGCCTGTGCAGCAGAGGTCTGAAAAGAGGCAAAACCTGTTGAAACTTGTAGTCTTTGGAGTCTTGTATTGTCTGTGGCAACCGAGTTTTAGCATTATTGGGGTGCTGGCTGCATTCTGCATACATTCTTGCCGCTCTCGGTTTCCCTGGTCTGTGCCAATGCCTTTCTGAAGCCATACTGCTCTGTCGCCACATGGGCGGAGGTGCAAGTTATTCCCCCCCATACCTTGTTCGTCGTTTCCAAAGATGAAATTCTAGGCTTCCGTCCCCTTGGACCTCACAAAGCCCCTTCAAATTCCCGAACGCTTAACGCACTAAGACTGCTTGCTCGGGGCACGTGTGGAGTTCATGTGCTCGCCATGCCAGTTGCCAGGCCGCCAGCCAGCACAAAGGGGTTTGGGACACCTTGGGCAGGGCTATTGGTTTGGAGGTGTGGAGTTTCTATGCTTCCCAGTCTGACATGTGACATGTACGTTGACGGCTAGGTAGTTCTCGGTTGATTGACTGCGCGGTTTCGGGCACGGTGGTCATGTGGCATGTGGCATATGGACGTGCAGCTCGAATGGGGTCGACGGCTGCATGGACGGCATCGACACTGTTGGTTCTGAGGTTTTGGCGGTTGACCGTCGGTTCGTCGTACAAAAACCTTGGGACAAATTAGTGACAGGTTTGGGCTTCGGTGGTTCGGGTTTGGATGTTTGTGTTCCATAAGTTGAAGAGGTTAGCGACTTGATCAAACTTTTGTCCGACACTGATGCCTTCGCATGAAGCCTGACATCTTGAGGAGCATCTGAAAGTTGTCAGGTTCACCTGGGAGTTGCGTGTGGACCGGCTTCCAGTGCTTTACACGCACCAGAAGGCGGGCTGCCTTTGGGGTTCAGGGTTCGGGTCGGGTTTAGGTAGCTGGTCGGATTGAAGGGGTGCTTAGAGTTCAGGCATTAGGGTTGAGGCAGATCTCAGGTTTAGAGCTTTGGACATGTAGGTCTTGGGTGTAGTTTGGGTTTCGGCGGAACAAGCAATTGGTTTCGGATGTCTGCGCCCTATCCCGATATCTTGTCGACCTAAACCGTAAGCTGGTGTCCCAGGGAAGAAACCCCCAAAGCCTGCACAATTTTGCATGAACTTGCTTTGGCAGGCTTCGTTCCGATAGGGTTTATATAGGTTTTGGCCCTACCCCCAAGCCTGAACTCGGTTCAAGAGGTTTGCGTTCCATAGGCTGCGGGTGAGGCCTTCGGGGGGCACTTTGTTGGTTTTCCCAGGCCACGCGGCGGCGGGTGCTCCGCGAGGGCTCCCTGCGCCTTGCGGCGGGTCTGGCGGTGCCTCCGCGTGCAAATGGCCCTGGAGGACATACACCCTGAACGCTAAACCATGGACCCTGGACCGACCCCGGGCCTCTTCTACAAGCTTCCCCGGGCCTAGACTGCACCTAGATTCTACAAGCTCTGATTAGTTAATCTCCTTGGTGTATGGGTTGAAGATGCAAGACCTGGAGAGACTCCGGCCCCTGAGAGAGTTTCAGAAAGCACTCGTCAACATTCCGAACATTGTGTTTGCTGTTAATGATGAATTGGAGCAAATCGTTGAGAGTGAGCAGACATTGTTGATATGCGCCTTGCTCAGTCGGCACAAATTTGATCACATTTCTAATGAGAGTGTCCCACCGGAAAATAGATCAGTTGTACACTAAAGGCGTACCATAGCAATCCCCTCTGCAAAGTGAATCCCAAAGGAGCCCTAACTTTCGGAAACTTCGGTATGAAAGGGATCATGTAGGCGCTTCTACCAGCTGCCCGTATTGGTACCCTAAACTCCCAGGTACATCCTACATAACGGATACGTCAAAAGGGCCCACACTTAGAGATACAAACTTCCCCAACAAAGAACAAGAAAGTCATGAACCGAGCATTTTTGGATGTCTGAGAGAAGTGCTCAGGTGCTCCTGGATGCTGAGAACCGGGCCCTGGACGAGCAAACGGCTTCCCAGCTGATGGCAGTCGTACCCCACCCCCACATGATGAAAGAATAGCAGAAATTTCGGTTTGGAAGGTTCAGGGTTTAGGGAGTTGAGGGTTTTAAGGATGGGCACAAGACGTGCTCACCATAAGTCACGCTCCTCATGGAGCGATGGCAGTCCAGAGGTGTGAGATGCCTTCCTCCACAAATCTCGAGCTCAGAGCTGCAAAGGTTACCGTCGCCTTGCTGGACCAGCTGGAGCGCGGTGAGGAGATAGATGCTCGGATGCGGCCGAGTTGGGAAGCTCTCTTTGCCTTTGCTCAGGTTCTGAACAAACAGAGTATAACTAGGTCGCCGGTTACAGCGCGGGCTCCTACTTCGCAGCTCCCACAATGACCAGCATGTGGCCCTTGGCCCAGAGCCAAAGCAAAACCTCCTAAAATCTTTAACCCTGCGTTTAGGCACGCGGGCGCAAAAAATGACCACCCCCGAAGCACGTGGACGACGAGGCCAATGCAGCGCAGGAAACCAAGGCAGGCGCAGGTAAATCACATCGTGTGCGACAAAACCCCGCAGCCGAATCCAGGAAGCCCAATCTGGTCACGATTCTGTGACCACATACTGGGGGGCAACTATGTGGACCCTAAACCCTAAACCCTAAACTCTAAACCCTAAATTCTACATCCTATGTGGACTCCAAGTGCCATCTCATGACCAAGTCGGCTGCTTCCCATCTGTCGTCTTGATCCCATGGTGCCCTGGGGCGTCATGTACGTGCTGCTTGTTGGTAGCGTGGACCTAGTCATAGTGTGGGCATGGTTGCTCTACATGGACCTAATCATCCTGTGGGCATGGATGCGCTAGTCATTCGCATGCACTGGCAACACGGAGGTACCCGCGAGCAGGAAAGCAACGATGTGCACCAGAGTGAGCGAGGGTGTTCGTTTGGCCTGCAAGCCTTGGTTTAGGGTACAGCCCCACCCCAAGTCCTAAAAAACACTAAGCCAGAGGTTTAGGTTGCAGCCCTACCCCCATATCCTAAACAAGAACAAAATCCTAAACGCCAAACCCCAAACCCCAAAGCGCCAAACCCTAAACCCCAAACCCTGAACCCCAAACTCCTAAACCCCAAAGTCCTAAACCCTAGATCCCAAAGTCCTAAACCCTAAACCCCAAACCCTAAACCCTAAACCCTAAGCCCTAAGCCCCAAACCCTAAACCCTAAACCCTAAACCCGAAACCCTAAACCCTAAACCCTAAGGCAACAATCCCAAACCCAAGGACTTCCCCGGGCACCTCGTCAAGCCAGAAGCCGCCGTGGCTCTCGGATTCGCCCGCGCAGGCTCCCCTGGCAAAGGCACCCTTGGTGTTCTTTTGGGGGTTCAGAGTTTAGGGTTTAGGGTTAGGGTTTAGGGTTTGGGGTTTAGGGTCTGGGGTTTAATGCTGAGGGGGGGTGGTGGAGCAGAACAAGCCGCAAGATGCACGAAACCCCAGGAACTTCTACCGCCTTAGTATTTCAAGCGATGCCGAAATGCTTCATCTACAGGATCATGTCTGCCGACCTCAGCACAAAGGTTGCTTTGGATCAGGGCAGGGGGCCAACAGTCCGAGCTTTCCAAGCTAAAAGAATCCTCAGCCTCAAATCAGCAACCCTGTGCCCTAAAGCCTAAAACCCCAAAGCAAGCCCCAAATCTCAAGCCCCGAAGGTATGTATATGGGGGTTTCCAAACATAGCGGCACCCCTTACGTACCCCAAACACCCCAAAAACCCTAAACCCTAAACCCCTCAGAAAGGAACCCCTAAACCCTAAACCCTAACCCTAAACCCTCAACCCTAAACCCTAAACCCCAAAAAATGGGGCGTACCCCTATTTTCGGAAACCCCCCCCCCCCCCCCATGTGTCGGTGTATCAGCATGTAGCGGCGCCATCAGCCAAAACCCCATCTCTGGGGTCCACGGCATCCTTCCAACCCGTCTGTGGCTGTTTGGGTTTAGGGTTTAGGGTTTAGGGTTTGGAGAAACCCTAAAAGCTCTAAACCCCAAGCCTAAGCCCTAAACCCTAAACCCTAAATCCCAAACCCCAAACCCTAAACCCTAAACCCAAAGCCCTAAGCCCCAAACTTTAAGAACTCAACAACTCGCATCAGCTGCGCCGGCACTGACACCGCCCCCCCGCACGCCATCACCTCGAGCCCAGCGTCTTCGCCAGCCGCCGGGGTGCCCGGAAGCTCTGTGCTTGGGGTTTAGGGTTCAGGGTTCAGGGTTCAGAGGTTTAGGCTTCAGGGTTTGAGTGGTTTAGGGTTTAGAGTATTCCGTTTCTGTGAGAGAAGCAGCCCCTGTGCTGCCAAAGATACAAAGGCACCCTGCTTGCCCAACCGCTCTGATCCGGCAACGCAGTATGCTCAAAACCTAGTTTGCTCAGGTCATGCAAAAATTGTTGAAGCCCACAAGAGCACGCTCCTTCTATGCTTGTCAGGTCACGATGAAGAAAAGGTATTGCATGTAATCTTGAAATGCCTTTCTTGAGTGTGGTAAGAGTTTTCTTGTAAACACGAATAGTTTGTCGGGCTCTGAGGCATGCGGAGCAAGGAAGTCTACCAGGTGTCACAGGGGCAAACTCCCTGCATACATGATGCAACCAATTATCAGCACCCCGTCAGGTCAGAATCCCTAAATCCTAAACCCTAAACCCTAAACCCTAAACGACTACCTGCAGCTTAGCCTCCGGGTGTGTCTGCACGTAAGAGCTAATGGCCACCAATACCCAAGCGGCGGGAAAGCGCTGCCGTGCGGCAAACGAAGACACAACCCCAGAAGTTTAGGGTTTAGGGTCTAGGGTTTAGGGTCCCTACACCCCAAACCCTAAACCCCAAACCCCAAACCCTAAACCGTAAACCCTAGACCCTAAACCCTAAGCCCTAAACCTTGCGGTGAAGCAGGTTGTATAGTTTTCCTCGTAGTGGATGCTCACAGATGAGCCGATGTCATTCCGAATTCCCATCCTCGAAGACCACAGAACCCGGGATGCAGAGTTGGGTTTAGGGTTTAGGGTTTAGGGCTTAGGGCTTAGGGTTTAGGGTTTAGCAGTAAACGTGTGCTGGTGCGTGGGTCTACCTCCTGAGCCTTGACAGGTTAAGGGTTTAGGGTTAAGGGTTAAGGGTTTGCCTGTTCTTCTTGCCAGCATTACTATGGTGGCTTTCATGGTCATTCATATACCTGTGGTTATGAACTTGAATGCTATTGGCACTCGCATTGTAGTGGCCCAAACCCATAAAGCCTAGCCTCGTAACCCCACGCCCTTCCACCCAAAACCCAGAACCCTTCCACCCTAAATCCTTCCACCCTAAACCCTTCCAGCCTAAACCCTGAACCCTAAACCCTGAACCCGAAACCCTTCACCCTACACCCTAAACGCTTAAGCCTAATCCCTAACTCCTGCCACCCTAAACCCTTAACCATTAACCCTTACACCCTAAGCCCTACACCCTTAACCCTTACCTTTATAAACCCTAAACCCTAAACCCTAAACCCTAAACCCTAAACCCTAAACCCTAAACCCTAAACCCTAAACCCTAAACCCTGAACCCTAAACCCTAAACTCGATGGTGCCGATGGCTCTGCGAGGTTCAAGCGGCCCCGAACGGCGACCCCGGACAGCTTAGGGGTTTGGGGTTTAGGGTTTAGGGTTGTTTTTGGTTTTGGGTTTCGGGTTTCGGGTTTAGGGTTTGGGGTTGAGGGTTTAGGGTTTAGGGCTATTTAGGGGCATTTGGGGTATTTAGGGTATTTAGGGTATTTAGGTTGTTTGGGGTGTTCGGGCATTTAGGGCGTTAGGGTATTTAGGGTATTTGGGGCATTTAGGGTATTTAGGGTATTTAGGGTAGTTAGGGTATTTAGGGTATGTAGGGTATTTGGGGTATTTAGGGTATTTAGGGTTTGGTGTGTAGGGCTTTGGGGTTCAGGGTTCAGGGCTTCGGGTTTGGGGTCTTGGGTTGGGGTTGAGGGTTTTGGGGTTTAGGGTTTGGGGCTTGGGGTTTAGAGTTTGGGGTTCAGGGTTTGGGGTCTTGGTAGGGTTTGGCGTTTTGGGCTGGGGTTTGGGGTTGAGGGTTTGGGGTTTAGGGTTTAGGATGTGGGGTTTAGGGTTTTGGGGTTTACGGGTTTGGGGTTTAGGGTTTTGGGTTTAAGGCTTTGGGGTTTAGGCCTCAGAGTTTAGGGTTTGCTGTGGGTTTGGGGTTGAGGGTTTAGGGTTTGGGGTTCAAGGTTAGGGTTCAGGGCTTTGGGGTTTAGGGGTTGAGGTTTAGGATTTGGGGTTCAAGGATTACGCAGGGTTCAGGGTTTGTGGGGTTTTGGGTTTTAGCGTTTAAGTTTAGGGTTTTAGAGCTTGGAGAAATGGCTTAGGGTTAGGGGAGGGGTCCCAGGTTCAGGGTTTTCGGGGTTTGTGGTTCGGTTTTTTGGTGTTGAGGTTTTATGGATTTCCGGCGCGGGGCGCAGGAATTTCAACATTGGGTTTGGGGTTCTGGGTTCGGGGTTTCGGGTTTAGGGTTTAGGGCTTAGGGTTGGCAGGAGGTGCTGCTCTTGATTTAAGGTTCTCTACCTTAGCATAGTTGGGGGGGGGTCTCAGCTGGCCTGAGCTTGAGTGAGCTGTTCGAAGATTTGGATTGCAGGTGTGGGTGTGGGATGGTGGGTGTTGATGAAAGACCCTACGCCTTAAACCCTACGCCTTACACCCTTCACCTTAAACCGCA
Organism: Symbiodinium natans; assembly: GCA_905221605.1. NCBI lineage: Eukaryota > Dinophyceae > Suessiales > Symbiodiniaceae > Symbiodinium > Symbiodinium natans. The sequence continues at coordinate 492,107 of CAJNDS010002138.1, read as the reverse complement.
AACCCCAAACCCCAAACCCTAAACCCTAAACCCTAAACCCTAAACCCTAAACCCTAAACCCTAAACCCCAAACCCCAAACCCCAAACCCTAAACAAAAGATCGCAGGATCCCCCGCCGCCGGTGTGCGCCCCGTCGCCATCTCCTGCGCGCGCGTCGAGACTAGGCAGGGTAGCACCCCCCAGCTTTGGCTTCGCGTGGTCGGATTTAGGGTTTAGGGTTTAGGGTGTGTAGGGTTTATAGGGTTTAGGGTTCAGCATCTCAAGTCCAAGCATTCACTAGTCAAGAAATTACTCCAGAAAAATACCCACCCGGCCAAAGAATCCCACAACATTAAAGACATGTTTCGCTTATGGAACGACCCTTGCCCAGTAAAATGACCTTGCCCAGTAAAAACATGACCTTGCCCAGTAAACAAATGACCTTGCCCAGTAATGACCTTGCCCAGGAAAAAAGACCTTGCCCAGTAAAACAATGACCTTGCCCAGTAAAAAGATGACCTTGCCCAGTAAAAAAATGACCTTGCCCAGTAAAAAAATGACCTTGCCCAGTAATAAAATGACCTTGCCCAGTAAAAAAAGACCTTGCCCAGAATAAAATGACCTTGCCCAGTAAAAAAAATGACCTTGCCCAGTAATGACCTTGCCCAGTAAAAAAATACCTTGCCCAGAAAAAATGACCTTGCCCAGCAAAAAATGACCTTGCCCAGCAAAAAATGACCTTGCCCAGAAAAAAATGACCTTGCCCAGTAAAAAATGACCTTGCCCAGTAAAAAGATGACCTTGCCCAGTAACATTTTTACTGGGCAAGGTCGCTTTTTACTGGGCAAGGTCCTTTTTTTACTGGGCAAGGTCGTTTTTTTTGGACCGAACGACCTTGCCCAGTAAAGAAATAACCTTGCCCAGTAACAAAAATGACGTTGCCGAGTAAGAAAATGACCTTGCCCAGTAAAAAAGCAACCTTGCCCAGTAACTCATTAACATTTAAATTATAGATGAAAGAGAGGTTTAAGGTTTAGGGTTTAGGGCTAGCAGCTCCCGAGCACCAGGACCCGCAACGGCGAGGGCTCCAACAGCCCGCAGCAGCCTCGACCTCTGGGAGGGCGCCATGGAGGCGGGATTCAGGACTTCCCAACATTAGGTTCAGGGTTTCGGGTTGAAGGTTTAGGGTTTCGGGTTGAATGTTGAGGGTTTAGGGGGTTTAACCAGTGTGGCGATAAAGGGCACCCTGCTAAAGTCGGGGCACAGAGGCAGGTTCCCTGGTATACCTCAATCCTGACCTTTGAACCCTCCAAGGCCCGAAAGCCTACGACCTTAAGCTCTAAACCCCAAAGCCCCGAAACCATGAACCCTGAACCCGTCAACAACATATCCTAAACCCTAAACCCTGAACCCTAAACCCTAAACCCTAAACCCTAAACCCGAAAGCCCGCAGGCCGAGAAGCTTTTAGGCGGCCCCCCGATGTTTGGGGTTTTAGGGGTTCGCAAATTTGTTGTTGGGCTTACAGTTTTGGGGTTTGAGGGATGAGGGCACCTTCTGTGTTAGTTGTTTGGGGCTTTGGGGGGTCTATGGTGTTAGGTCTGTTCCCGGTCTCATGCGCTGCGAAGATGGGAACCCCAATGCTTTAGGCAGGGTAGATTCCTCGTCCTTGCGGGGTTCCGAAGGGCCCAAACGTAAATAGGGGATCCGAAGTATGGGCCCTTAATTTGGGTCCCTTGTTACATTACTTATATATATATATATATATATATTCATATATATATATATATGTATAAATTCAGGGCCCCTACTTCAGATCCCTATAAACAAGGGTAAGGGACCACGCTAGGGGCCCATGGCTCCAACCTTAGAGTAAAGCAGCCCGCGTTTGGGATTTTGGGGTACGTGGTCAGGAGGAAGTCGAAGACAGGCCCATGCAGACGCGCGATCTATGGGAGGCCTGGTGAGAGCTTTCTTGGGTATGGGGTTCAGGGTTCAGGGTTTAGGGTTTAGGGTTTAGGGTTTAGCGTTAGGGTTTAGGGTTTAGGGTTTAGGGTTTAGGGTTTAGGGTTTAGTAGGGTTTCGGGATGTCAATGGCCCAGCCGAGGCCCAGCAACCCTGTCGTGTCGATGTCGAGAAGTCAAGCCACACTGCCCAGAAGCCTTGAAGCCTGACCTTGTATGGAGGTTTACCGGAATAAGGGACCCGAATATAGACCCCCAAATGCATCTCCTTTTAATAAGGACACCAATAAGCCTCAATTCACTCTGAGCAGCGATGTTCGCGCAAAAGGTGATTCCGGATTCATGATTTCTTGGATTTGTCATGTTCCTTTGCCCAGCTTCATGCCACGTATCATGCCTGTGCGCAATGCTATGCTCATCGGATCGAGGTGATACATGGGGGATTCTCTAAATTGGGGTCCCTCTTGTGATGCCGATTATATGGCGGCCCCGAATATTTAGGGTATCCCAAGAAGGGACCATAATTTTGAGAAATGACCCCATGTATCTGTGCACCCCCGCCTGCTTGCTTGCGTCGGAATGTGGCTTTCTTGTTGTTACTTTCCGATGCAGAGACGCAGAGGTTCGAACTCAGGGACCCGAATCACCAACATTCTGAACCCTGTGAGGGAGCCACCATCAGATCATCACTCATCCCGGAAACCCCAAACCCCAAAACCCCCAAACCCCAAGACCCAAGACCCTAAACCCAAAACCCCAAACCTCAAACCCCAAACCCGAAACCCTTTCCCCCTAAACCCGAAACCCTAAACCCTAAACCCTAAACCCTAAACCCCAAACCCTAAACCCTAACCCTCAACCCCCCCCGAAACCGCCAAAAGGGCGCCGAGCGGGACCTGCAATCCGAGCTGCGGCGTGAGAGCTTCCGGGCCCGGCCTTTGCCATGCAGGGTTCAGGTTTGGGGTTTGGGGTTTAGGGTTGAAGGGGCTATTTCTGCCGAAGCGTGCCGAGTCAGGTTTTCTTTCCTGTTGAAAACCAGGACGCTGGATGCCTGCATGCGCAGCTGTGATCCGTCCCGGCAGCATTTCGGCGCAGCCTCCCTGCTTTTAGATGCCCGCCTACTCGTAGATGGGATGCCTCCCCGCTGGTGAGGTGGGTTTCTCTGAGATAGGGAAATTGCGTGTCCTACGCCCACTGCTGGCCGCCCCAAGGGATGGGAAAACGCAGTGGGCTCCAGCGACGCAGATTTTTCATGCCTTCCTCGGGATCTTCGTCTCCAGCCAGGCTGTTCAGAAACAAGTGGCGTGGCCATCGGTTGAAGCTTTGCAAGAGCATTAAAGCAATGCTGGAGCAGGCGACGGCAAGAAATACGGGTGCCCTCAACCTTGACACAAGCCGTGGGTTTGCATCTGTGGGTTTTGCTGCGTTTATATCAAGCTTCTTGACAACGTCTGCGCTTCCACTTGCTGTGACTGCACGTGATGTTTTGGTTGGATCAGCCTCGACAGTGTTTCCGCGGCGTGACCTTTTTCCTTTGCCACGCATCTCCACTTGGCCTGCGCAAGTTGACACAGGCATGCAGTCTGATGGTGGTCTTCTGGTGCTGGCAAACACATGCGTGGCTGCTTTAAACCATCTGGAGCAAGGCATGCCCAAGTCAGCCACGACCTGTTCCAGGAACACGTGCACGACAGCGAAGCTTTCTGTCCAGTTGCATGTGTGTGGGCGCGTTGCGCGGTTCTGCGACCGCCTCAATGACATGCTGGGTGAGAACTTTGACTACATAGGGGCTTTTCAGAAGTACGAGAAGACAGCTACTGGCTCATCCTACGAGCAGCTGCGTGGAGACGACGTGGATTTGCCAAAGAAAGCAGCAACTTGCGACCCTTCCACCTTGGTGGATCCAGGTTTGTGGCAAGAAGTATGCCGTGGTGGGACTGTCTTTCCGGAAAACGCAGGCGGTCACAACCATTGCCCGCTCAGCACCTTGGGGTCGGCTAGAGGCGAGTACATCAAGTTGACGTGTCGTGAACTTCGATGTGGCAAGCTGCGCCTCAGGCTGCAGGCCTGCGGCTCAGCGAAGGTGTTCACTGCGCCCAAAAGCACCCCAGGGCACCAGCGGAAGATTTGGGACGGTTCGTTGATCTCTACGTGGGCTGCAACACCTCCCAAGCCACACCGGCTTGCCAACCCGAGCGCTTTTCTGGATATCCGAGTTCAGCCTGGCGAGGCGCTTTACCTGTCCAAGCGGGATGCCTCCACTTTCCTTGATGTGCTTGCGGTCCCGCCGGTGCTCCAGCCATGGCTAGGCCAAGAGCCCATTACACTAGCTGAACTGGTCCAGTATGGGGGATTCACTGCGAAGGAAGTCGTGGCTTTCGTGGACGATTTGCAACAAGACAGCGAACTCACCATGGCACTTTCTTCGGACAGCCTTCTCTTCCCGGTCCACAGCGTATGGCCCATGGGTTTCAGCTGGTCTTCGTGCATTGCTCAGTCTACCACGTTGGGAGTGCTCAAGCAGGCGGGTGTCCACAGCAGCCAAATTCTCAGCCTGGAGCATGACCTCCCAGCCTCGCAGCGAGAGCTCTGCGCAGTGGCCACCGACGACACGCTGTTCTTCCATCGCAGCTTTCGGCACGGCAGGCGAACTTTGCAGAAAGTTGACAAGGTGTTTGAACAACATGGCATACCCCGGAACAGAGCCAAAGATGTTTCTTTGGCCAGCAAGATGACAGGCCTCGGTTGCGACATATCCAGCAGACCTGCTCTTGTCGAACCCGCGAAGGACAAGATCTCACAAGCTGTTCTGGGTTTGTGTGATGTACTGGAACGAGGAACAAGCAGCCCAGCTGGCATGAGTGCCATCTTGGGTGTCTTGCAATGGTTCTGTCTGTTGCAAAGGGGCATGTTCAGCATCTTCGACAAGGTGTATGGCTTCATCGTGCAAGAACCCCGCGCGGTACAGCAACCCTTGCCTGCGAGTGTGCTGGACGAGCTATTCACCTGGCTTGCAGTGGCGCCGCTACTACCGGCTAGCTTGGAGCGCCAGTATTTGTCTGACCTCCTGGCTTGCGATGCTGCTCCTGAGTTCGGCTTCGGCGTCAGCGCGTTGTCCTGCGGGCCAAAGCAAGTGGAGTCAATCGGCCGCTTATCCGAGCGCAGAGGAGACTACGTCAGGCTGCTTGTTGATGACAACGATGAGCCGGAGCAGCCGCGTCTCGGTACTGCGCACAGATTGCCAGTCAAGAAGTCTGCTTTCAGAACGCTCATCTCGAAAAGATTAAGGTGGCGGCGCACTCAGGCTTGCTGGAGTGTCACGGGGTCCTGCTCACGTTGAAATGGATCTGCCGCAGCAAGTCACGACATCACCGCAGAGCAGTGGTGCTGGTTGATGCTAAGACGGCGCTGGGTTGCATTTCCAAAGGCAGGAGCTCGGCGCGTGCGCTGAGGCGAGTCCTGCAGAGCACGGCAGCCCATGGCCTAGCTGCAGACATTTTGCTTCGACTCGTTTACGTGCCCTCCGAATCAAACCCAGCGGATGCGCCGTCCAGAGGTCGCGCGTCAAATCCCAAAAGGAAGGCCTGATGATGATTGCTGATCCGGTGCATGCTAAAGGTCACTGACGCCCGCTGCTGCATTACCGGGCTCTATGCAAGCGGAGTATGCTTCTGCGTGTTTTCCGTGTTTGACTTGCTTTGGACGGAGCTTGGAGCTGTAGTGCAGTAGTGCCGGGCCTGCGATCTGCGTCCATTCGCAGCCTTGATTTCTGTCAAGATCGGTCTTTGTTTCTGCAGCGCTGATTGAGAGCGCTACTTTTTGCCATCGGCCGCTCATGAGATTCACGGCCAGTGCGGGGTAGTGGGTCTTTTGAATATCCTCAAGCTGAAGGCTTGGGGTGCTCACTTCTTCGAACGAATCTCCAACCAGCAGTGGCCCGAATTCAAAACAAGCCCGTCACTGGAGTGCCCATACGTCGGCAAGTGCAGGCAAGCTGCACGGCAGCAATTAGGGTTTAGGGTTTAAGGTTTAGGGTTTGGGGTTTAGGGTTTAGGGCTAAGGGTTCGGGGTTTACGTTTCAGGGTTTAGGGCTAAGGGTTTACTGTTTCGGGTTGGGGTGTAAGGGTTAAGGGTTTAGGGTTTAAGGGTCAAGCAAGGGCTTAAGGGTTTCAGGGTTTGAGGTTCTAAGGATTGAAGGGTTTAAGGGTTGAAGGGCTCCCAAAGCCCTACACTCTACATCTAAAGCAATTCGGCCCTCAACCGCCCAATGTGCTCAGAACATCTCAAAAAGCAACCCTAAACCCTTAACCCTAGCCCTAAACCCTAAACCCTAAACCCCAAAACCTAAACCCTAAACCCTAAACCCCAAACCCTAAACCCTAAACCCTAAACCCTAAACCCTAAACCCTAAACCCTAAACCCTAAACCCTAAACCCTAAACCCTAAACCCCCAAAAAGAGTTGGGGGTTTAGGGCGCCAGGACAGCCCGACTGCGAGCTCCCGGTCTCAGCCCGTCCCTACGCCCTGTCGTTCGAACGTCAGCCCGGGCAGCCAAGAAGGGCGCCACCTGGCGGGTTTTCGACTGGGGTTTCGGGTTTAGGGGTTTAGGGGTTTTAGGGTTTCAGGGTGTAGCCCTAAACCCTGAGCCCTCAACACTAAACTTAAATTTCAAACCCTCAAACCCTAAACCCTAAACACTCCGAATTTGCCTCCTCTACCCTGATCCGCACTCCTGACCCCGTGAGGATCGTGGCGAGTTATAGGGTTTAGGGTTTTCGGGTCTCGGGTTTACTGGAGGGTTTGGGGTTCCTTTTGGAAACACTGATGAGTGTCTGTGTCGGGTGTCCTTTTGGGACACAAGGAATATAAACCCCACTTCTCATACCGAGGAGTACACCCCAGCCAAATATCCCTGATTTCCTGACATTCCTCAAGTTGCAGTTGAGGATTTACCGGAAGACTCCTTTCTCACGTTCAGGGCGAATAGGCTAGCTTCTGAGACCCCAAAGCCCCAAAGCCAACAAGCCTCAACCCGAGGCTCAGGCTTCAGACCAAGTCCTGCGGCGCTGGCAGAGCCGCTGGGAGGGCGTTGTCATGGGTTCCCCTACTACCCCCCTCTTTACTACCCCTAGGTTCCCCCTTACACAACTTTAATCAGGTGTGAATCTCCCGAAAAAACCCCGTATGTTATGGGCTAACCTAGGGGGGGTGGTGTAGAGGGGGGCAGCCTTGGAAACACAGGGTTTAAGGTTGAGGGTCTGTGGCTTCTTGGTGTTTTTTGCGAGTATTTCGGGTGGCTCTATGGGATGTCTGTACGCGACAAACGGATGTGCCTTCGGAAAAAGGGGGGCGCGTAACTTGTCTTCAATCCTTAAGCCCGAAGCCCTGAACCCTGAACCCTACACCCTGAACCCCTCTACTCTAAGCCTTGAAGGTTTAGGGCTTGGTAAGAATGCCTTGGCATGTTCCCCCTTACACTACCAGTCCTTAAGGGGGATTATAATCGGGGTACTAAAATCCCTATGAAGGACGGTTAGTACAAGGGGGGACATCCCACCCTTAGCAATAAGCCCTAAGCCCCAAACCCAAAGCCCTAAACCCTAAACCCTAAACCCTAAACCTTAAACCCTAAACCCTAAACCCTAAACCCTACACGCAAAGAATACCTCAAACAAAAAGATCGAAGCACAGGTTGCCCATGTCCCCCTTGGGTGTGGTGGGCGCCTTTTCCACATCGTAAGTGCCGCTGTGCGCCGACAGACCAGAAGCCCCGAACCCCAAACCCCAAGTCCCAAACCCTAACCCTAAACCCCAAACCCCAAACCAAAAAAAACAAAACCCTAAACCCTACACCCTAAACCCTAGCTACAAACAACGGCAGTCCCGTACCAACTTTACTCCGCTTCTTTGAGGCCGGCGCCGTCGGCCATCTTTGTCGCAGAGCAGGCCGCTCTGAGAACTTGCTTTGCAGAAAATCTCAATGCGTCCGCATGAAACTCCAAAAACATGCTCATGACGCTTGCTGATTGCCGACCTCCCAGCCCTGTTGTAAACCGCCGAGCCCGGTCGAAACCCCACAAGGAGCCTCCGGCGCCCCGATTGGTGAGAGAGGAAGGGTCTTGCGTCGGCTTGCCGAAGCATGTGGGTCCCTCTGCCAGCATGGTGTTCGCACCACCGCCTGGTGCAGCTTCGGACGAAGCACCGCAGGTGGGGGGTTTGGCTAAAGGTTTGGGGAAGTTGGGAAGGCTTCGCTTGTACGTTCCAAGAACAACACGAAAGCACCACGAACGCCAACCGATTGTGGCCAGCGTGACACAAAGGTTGGACATGAAGGTGGCTAGCCTTGCCGATCTGCTACAATCCTGGTCATAAGTAACATGTCAGTGAGTGCACTCTAAACATCTTTAAACTGGCAAGCCCGGTCGAAACCCCTCAAGGAGCCTGCGGCGCCCCGATTGGTGAGAGAGGAAGGGCCTTGCGTCGGCTTGCCGAAGCATGTGGGTCCCTCTGCCAGCATGGTGTTCGCACCACCGCCTAGTGCAGCTTCGGACGAAGCACCGCAGGTGGGGGGTTTGGCCAAAGGTTTGGGGAAGTTGGGAAGGGAAGTTGGGAAGGCTTCGCTTGTACGTTCCAAGAACAACACGAAAGCACCACGAACGCCAACCGATTGTGGCCAGCGTGAAACAAAGGTTGGACATGAAGGTGGCTAGCCTTGCCGATCTGCTACCTGGTCGTAAGTAACATTTCCGTAAGTGCACTCTAAACATCTTTAAACTGGCAAGCCCGGTCGAAACCCCTCAAGGAGCCTGCGGCGCCCCGATTGGTGAGAGAGGAAGGGCCTTGCGTCGGCTTGCTGAAGCATGTGGGTCCCTCTGCCAGCATGGTGTTCGCACCACCGCCTAGTGCAGCTTCGGACGAAGCACCGCAGGTGGGGGGTTTGGCTAAAGGTTTGGGGAAGTTGGGAAGGGAAGTTGGGAAGGCTTCGCTTGTACGTTCCAAGAACAACACGAAAGCACCACGAACGACAACCGATTGTGGCCAGCGTGAAACAAAGGTTGGACATGAAGGTGGCTAGCCTTGCCGATCTGCTACAATCCTGGTCGTAAGTAACATGTCAATGAGTGCACTCTAAACATCTTTAAACTGGCAAGCCCGGTCGAAACCCCTCAAGGAGCCTGCGGCGCCCCGATTGGTGAGAGAGGAAGGGCCTTGCGTCGGCTTGCCAAAGCATGTGGGTCCCTCTGCCAGCATGGTGTTCGCACCACCGCCTAGTGCAGCTTCGGACGAAGCACCGCAGGTGGGAGGTTTGGCTAAAGGTTTGGGGAAGTTGGGAAGGCTTCGCTTGTACGTTCCAAGAACAACACGAAAGCACCACGAACGCCAACCGATTGTGGCCAGCGTGAAACAAAGGTTGGACATGAAGGTGGCTAGCCTTGCCGATCTGCTACAATCCTGGTCGTAAGTAACATGTCAGTGAGTGCACTCTAAACATCTTGAAACTGGCAAGCCCGGTCGAAACCCCTCAAGGAGCCTGCGGCGCCCCGATTGGTGAGAGAGGACGGGGCTTGCGTCGGCTTGCCGCAGCAGGTGGGGGTTCCGGTGAAAGTTTGGACTAGGGTCTAACAACCCTAAACTCTGAACCCCAAACCCCTGAAACCTTGAAAAACCTGGCCTTCGAGGCCTGTGTTAGCCCACAGCGGTCAACGGGAGAGCCCGAGGAAAGCTGCTTGGAGGACCAGTGTAGGGTTGAGGGTAGGGTCAGGGAGATTGAGGAGAAGTAGCCCAAATCCCTATAAACCATGTACTTAATCTGAGCCCAGCGCAAGACATTCATGTAACAAGCCCTTAACTTCCTGTGGGTGACAGAGCTTAGGCATCTAAGGGGTTTCGGGTTTGGGGCCCCCCCCGAGCTCCAGGTTCGGGGACTACCGTTTCGAGTTGTACACGTCATTGATAGCTTACTATTGGGATGTAACAGTCCTTAGTAGGGATTCCCTATGAAGGACTGTTCGTATAAGGGGGAACATCCCAACCCACGTAGAACTACTTATATGGGCTTTCCCAAGTAGGATCCCGACGGGTCGGGCGACGCCCAAGAAGATGCCGACGCCGAGCAGGGCGACGAGGCAGAGACTTTCGACCCGCAACCCCCTTGCAAAGCCCCAATGCTGAAGAGATACAAGTTAGGGTTTCGGGATGTTTCGGGTGTAGAATCGGTTGACGTGAATGTGGTTCACAAAGCCCCAAAGATTATGGGAGGTGTCTCAGGACGACCTGCCGATTCTCGAGGTCGTGGGGAAGGCCAAGAACCCCAGCCCCGAAGCCAAAGCCCGCTCGACATCTGAAGCCATCGGCCAAGCACCGAGTACACCTTAGCTAGGACCCGGGGTAGGCCCTTATTCCCTTCTCCTAGGGTTTAGGTTCCAATGGTTCCATTCTAAGCCTCTTAAACCAAAAAGGGCACCCTCTTTATTCCTTGGTTACTCTTGGGTCTAGCTAACCGGCAGGCATTGTAGCGTGTGGTTGAGAGGCGCTGCCCTCGAGGGCTTGGAGTTTCGGGAAGGTTTGGGGGTTCGAGTTTAGGTTCTGACGGTTAAGGGTATTGGTTTCGGTTAAGGCATGGTTGGATATAGACAAAAGGGGCAGTGTTAAATCTGAGACTTAGAGTTTCCCTTCAGACTCCACGCCCGAAGTCCCCTAAACCCACAAACCCCACGAAGCCCTAAACCCTACACCCCAAACCCTAAACCCTAAACCCGAACCCTAAACCCTAAACCCCAGAAACCGTAAACCCTAAACCCTAAACCCTAAACCCTAAACCCTAAACCCTAAACCCTAAACCCTAAACCCTAAACCCTAAACCCTAAACCCTAAACACCGGTCCTTGAATCCCTTCAGGCCCCCCTTAAGGGCATACCAAGCCGAGAGGCTCCACGACCGCCCACCCGGACCCCGAAGAAGGCTTCGAGCAGCCGAGGTGGCAGCTGGGAGGGCTTAGAGGCTTAGAGGGTTTAGGGTTTAGTGTAAATTCAATGAGATTTCGCAGGCTCTCAGTCTGCCAGTGAGTATGTGCACAGATGCTACTCGCTGACCGAAGGCACAAGGGTTCGAGTTGTCATGGAAAAAGGTACGCCTTTGGTCATCGGCTGAGTCCGATCTTGACGATTTCAGATTGGTAGCGGAGCCTTTGCGCTCTGGGGTTGTTGTGATGGCCGACGCCGGCTCGTTCTACGACTCCGCTCGTTGGCATGATGGCCGTCATCGTGTACATGTTCCTGAAGAAGGTGATGTTCCACGACCCTTTGAGGTGACGAACAAGGGCCCCAGCGGCGGCACCAATGACGACGGGAAGGCCGAGGCCGAGCCCGTTGATCCGTGGACAACTGAGGACCCGTGGTCCCGAGGTGAAGACGAGAATGCCAGCCGTTGTTCCGGCGGGAGTGAACGATGGCAATCTGGACATTCTGCTTGGGGGCCTCGATGGGCGGAAGCAGACGGTCGTTGGGAAAATTGGCGACACGGCAACTGGCGTCGCCAGCCAGACGGAAATGGCTGGCAGAGAACCTGGAGCAACGGAGACACCTGGGGTCTGGCCTCCACCGGCTCCCACGTCGGCAGTGGCTCTGGGCTACCTGGCGGCAGCGAACGCGTACATCTCGGAGGAGGCGATTCTGAGCTACGTGACGGTCGAGCTGATGGTGGTGAATACGACGGCGGTGCACGGCTTGCTTCCCAACTTGCTGCCTCCCAGTCTCTGAAGGTGATGGATGCACCGAGCTTCGCCAAGACCTCACCAGCTGTCCGAGGGACCCCCGATGAATCAGTTGGGGAAAAGGGGCCCAGTGAAAAGCTGGTGGTCCCTGCCTTCAACGGCGCCATCGCCGATGGGGACGACGATCTCGGTGCTTCAGCACGCAGTTATCTTCGCCAGGTCGCAGCATGGATGAAGATGACTCGAAGTCCCAAGAGCAAGCAAGGCCTCATTCTCTACCAGCACCTGACTGGAAAAGCTTGGGTCGAGGCGGAGGGCCTCGACATCGAACGTCTGGCTTCGGAACAAGGAGTCGAGTACTACCTCGAATGGGTGCGTGACAGGTACCTCGACGTGCAGGTGACTCAAGTGGGGAGGAGCCTGTCTGAGTTCTTCCGAAAGCTCCGCAAACGACCGGGCCAATCGATCAGAGACTACGTGGGCGAGTACGACAGAGCTCATGCACGTCTGATCGAGTGTGGGTGCCGACTTCCGGATTTGGCTGCGGCTTGGGTCTTCGTGGACAGGATGGGCTTGGAGGAGAGCGCGGAGCTGAACTTGCTGGCGTCGGTCGGGAACGTGTACGACTTGAAGAGGCTCCAGCAGGCGGCGATCGTTCAAGACCGAGCCCTTCGTAAACCATGGGAGAGCCAAAGGACTTCGACCACAGCGAGAAATGATGACAAAGGAAAAAGAGAATGGTGGGGGCGAAAGACGCCTCACAGTGCCCTCCTGGCTGGTGTTGATGAAGGTGAAGAAGATGATGGCCGAAGCACCATCGTCGGTGACAATGAGTCCGAAGCCGTTCCGGAGGGCATCGCTGAAGAGCTCTACAACGCGTACATGACTTGTGAGTCGGCAAAGTTGAAATACAGAGACCAGTTGAAGATGAGGGGTACCAACAGCGAAGCATTGAAGGAGGTGGCCGCAGAGCGCCTACGCGCAGCAAAACAAAAGTCGTTCTGCGCTGGGTGCCGTCGCCGCGGCCACTGGCATCGAGACGCAGAGTGCCCTTTGAACCAGGGGCGTGCCAAAAGCCCCAGTGCAGGAGAACGAGGAGGTGGTGCAGGACAAGGGGATGGCCAAACGAAGACCTCCTACCAGTGCCACGTTGTTCATGTCACCTGGGACATCGAGAAGGAGAAGAACGGCCGCCGAGGACAACTTGATGCCATCACCGACACGGCTTGCTCACGAACGGTTGCTGGAGCTGGTTGGTTGGATGCCTACGTTGCCGAGCTTGATAAGATCCACGAGAAGCCGCAAATCTTCCACAACGATGAGCACTTCCGCTTTGGTGCTTCTCGGATCTTCCACTCGACGCATGCTGCCGTGGTGACCTTCCAGCTCGGCCAGGCCGTGATCGAGGTAAAGGTGGCCATCGTCTACGGCGAGCTTCCGCTGCTCCTGAGTCGCCCCGCTTTGGCCAAGCTGGGAATGGTCCTCGACGTTGCCCGAAATCGGGCCAGTTTTGCCAAGGTAGGTGTCCAAGATCTTGCCCTGATGTACACGAACACTGGCCACCCCGCAATTCCCTTGCAGCCGGTGCCAAATCCCAACCCGACGAAAGGAGTCGAGGATTGGCGTGACTGCGAGCTGAAGATCCACATGAGCGATGCGCAATACATGGAGGGTTGTTCGGGATTACCATTTGGACTAGGAAGGAGTGTTGGACAACCCATCTCAATCCTCCACAACGTTTTTACTGCTGACCAAATCCCTGTTGCGCAACCTGAAGTACCCAAGAATGAGCTTTTCTTCCCGAAGAAGGTTGGGGTCTGCGTTAAGAACATGCTCCTTGGAGACACGCTCAATGTAGAGACCTTTATCTCGTGGTGGAAGGGGACCAACATCTCGAACGACTTCTGGGTTGAGGGAGGTTCTGTCCTTGCGAGAATCCACGTGATCCCCCGTAAGAACTTCTTCAATCCTGGAGCTTGGGAGACACAAAGTGAGGATCACAAGATAGCACTGCTTGATCAATTGGGGGCGATTCGGAGCACATCAGGCATCTCATGCAAGACGTACCGTGATCTGACACCGGTGCATGGACCATGGAAGACGCATGCAGACTGTGGCCATTACCCGGTGCTTTGGATCGGAAGAACCATGTTCGCTAGGCGATTGGGACATGATCAGCCATCCTCCGGAACCACAACCGGGAACTGCCTACGTGATTGGAAGGACCGCTCCAGCCACGGGTGTAACCACGAAGGCCAAAGCTCAACCCAAGGCAAAGCGGACTGGATACCCGGAAATCATGGGCATGAGGGGGCCAGCCTCCGAGCCACGAGGCGGAGTGGGGAGCACTCGGGCGACGGGAATGGTGAGAGCAAGATCAGACACCGGGTCCATTTCGTCGATGGAGTTGACCGCAGACCCGGAGACCATGGACGAGATCCAGTTCCTCGAAACGCGCCTCGCGATACTACGAGATCGACACGGCCTACCTCCACATCCCTCGACGGCGCAGTAGATGGGAAGGGGCTTCAAGGAAAGGACATGATTCACCGGAAGTCCCTCGACGAACTAGACAACACGATTCCCCAGAAGTCCCACAACGCGACCAACAGCACGATTCTCCAGGAGCTGCACGTCGAGCCCTACGACACGATTCACCAGAAGTCCCACAACATGACCAACGGCACGATCCTCCAGGAGCTGCCCACCGAGCCCTACGACATGATCCACCGGAAGTCCCTCGACGAGCTAGACAACACGGATTCCCAGAAGTCCCACAACGTGACCAACGGCACGATTCTCCAGGAGCTGCACGTCGAGTCCTACGACATGATCCACCGGAGGTCACCTGGCGAATCCGACAACACGGTGGTCGACAACATCAACCTCAAGGAGCTCTTCGACGAGTCCGACGACAAGTTCCCCCAGGAGATCGGCGCGGTGTCCCACGACGAGGAGAAGCTTCACTTCGATTCGGATCAATGCATCGGAAGCGAGGATGAGGCCCCATCTGTATGTACTGAGGGGGAGGCTCAGATGGCACAGTCTTTTTCCGTGTGCGAGGTTTTGGCAGATGAGGTGAGATGTACAGTGGACGTGAAGGAGTCACCCGTGATGGGAGACCCCTCTTCGTTGAAGTATATGCTGGTGTGGGACGTCTTGGGCAAGAGTTTGCGAAGAAGGGATACCAGGTGATCCGTGTTGACAGGCCGGAGTGGGATCTTGATGAGTTGGGACAGAGAAAGGAATTGATCTGTCTCCTGAGGAGATTACGACCGGATATCCTCTGGTGCGCACCGGAATGCAGACTATGGAGCTCCCTTCAGCACCTCCGCACGGAAGAGATCCGTGAGGAACGTGCAGAGACCCTTTTTCAGGCCCGCGAAGAACATCACCGCACTCATCTCGCCATGGTGGCCCAAGTCTTTGATGAACAGCGCGAGCGTGGCGGGATCGGTGTCGTAGAACATCCTCATGGGTCAGCTGCCTGGAAAACCCCATCCCTTGGGAATCTTCGAGGAGAAGATGTCGTTGTAAACCAATGTGCCTATGGAACATTTCTTCCTGACCGGAATGGATTCCTTGGACATGTGCGGAAGAGGACGAGACTGAAGGTGACCCATCCGCGGATTAAGGAGCTCGTCCAGAAGATCTGCACTGGAGGACACCATCACGTTCATCTTGTCGGTGGAGGACAAGGGTGCAGTTCCCGATCGAAGGCTGCTGGAGCCTACCAACAGGGTTTTTGTGACGTACTCGCGGATGGGATCGATGCGGTCCTCCGCGATAAGCCAGCGTCGGGGCCCATTGACTCATCCACCAGTTGGTCCGCCGAAGACCTCGCCAAGAAAGCCCTGAAGGAGAAGAAGTTCGACTACAACGACCTTCTCGAGATCGTACGCCATCTCCCCATCAAGAACAAAGGGAAAGAGAGAGAGTCGGTGAATGTGGAGGACGGACAACAATCCTTTGGGTTCATCGGCGGTGTCTGGACACATGGGGGAATGCAAGGAATATCTCGCGTCTCCTCGGAGTTTCCTTGGACGTGCCGATACATCAACATGTGGGGAAGAAGCAGACTGTCTGGCAGCTGGTCCTCTTTCTGCCTGGGATTGAATCGAGATCTGGCGATTCATACCGACCACCATAACTTGGAGAACACCCAGAATGCGACCACTTCCTTCGGTGAGTTCAACGGAGGAAACCTCTGGGTCGAGGATAGGGAGGCCACCCGCCAGCATCAATGGAACGAGGAGACCGAATATGTTTGGAGACCTGGCCCTGATGGAAAGAATAGGGCCGGAAGAGTCGTGGACACCAGGGAGACGATGTACCTATTCGACCCCCGCACACCTCACGCAACACAACCGTGGACGGGAGAGCGATGGGCACTCATTTTCTACACAACCCGGGGCTACAGCAGAATCGAGTGGAAGGAGAAAGATCGTCTGCGCGACCTACGTTTTCCTTTGCGTGATCTTGAGCAAAAGATCAGTCGGCCCAAGAAGAGTGTACGACAATGTCTCCGGAGGACCACCCAGAGACTCGGAGCACTGGCTGCATGGACGGCTTTCGCGACCTCAAATTACATCAGCCAACATCTTCCTCCAGCACCACAACCCGGAAGAGTTCAACTTCTTGAGATTGGAGGCCTCTCAGAGACTGTCACCGCGGGCACCTTCGGATGTGTGACATCAGAACCACTCACCAAGGAGGACCTCCTTTGTGAAGACGCCCTCGGACAACGTCTTGTTCGAGAACTACAACCACAGACGGTGTGGATACACGGCGAAGGAGTTCAGGGAGTCGAAGGGGCCGTTGAAGCGACCATCAGGGAACAGGCCGAAGGCGGAAGACGGCTTGTCGTGCAGGCCCAGACCAATCATGGATTCTGGACAACTAGCCTCGGATACTACCTAATCAGAGTCCTTCCTGGTGAAGTTGGGAAAGATCGGTGCAATGTGATCGAGAAGAACGGAACCCGAGTCTATGAACTTAACGGCAGCATGGCTGAATGGAACGAGGCAGTCAAAACTGTGGATGGCGGCGCCTTCGAGAGTTACATGGCTCAGGTCGGAAATCGGCCGGCAGATGATCAGGTCGTCCAGCAGGGAAGCAGAGCGATTTCTTTTCCGGGAGATCCACCCATCAAGAACGAGGTCGCGGCCGCCTTGAAACGACTCCGTCAAAATTTGGGTCATCCCTCTGAGGGAGATTTGACACGTCAACTACGCCTCGCAGGCGCCAGCACTGAAGTCATCAACGCCTCAAAACGCTTGAAGTGCCAGACGTGTGAAAGATGTGCAGGCGGTGGAGTCCCTCGCCCAGCATCGCTTCCGACAGCCCTCTCTTTTAACCAAGTCGTCGGGGTTGACGCGTTCACTGTGGTGGATTCTACGGGGGAGAAGATCGAGATGCTCTCTGTCTACGATCACGGCACCTCCTACCACCTGGTTGGCGAACTCGACGGGCACAGCACCGAGGCCATGGAGAAGACGTTCTGCAGGGTGTGGGCCAATACATTCGGGGCCCCGGCCGTCTTGGCGATCGACCTGGAGACTGGCTTACAAGCTGGACTGGCAAAATTCGGCGCATGGCACGGCACCAAGTTGCGGAACGTTGCGGGACAGGCTCATTGGCAACTTGGTGCAACCGAACGTCACAATGGCTTGTGGAAGGCGATCTGGAGACGTGTTTGTGATGATCGGAGCCTCACGGCCAGCGACCACGAGATTGGAATAATGGCGGTGAACACGGCCAAGAACGAGTTGAGGAGAGTTGGCGGATACTCACCTACCCAGGCCGTCTTTGGCAAGGACCCCTACGTTCCTGGCGATCTCCTTGACACCCGTGATGACCTTCAACAAGAACACGTACTCACGACTGATCAACAACGGGCCCGAGAACACAGCATACGCTTGGCGGCAAGGACCGCATACCTTCAATGCCAAGGGGATCAGAAGCTACGCCGAGCTCTTCTCCAACGGGCTCGTGTCTCTAAAGACGAGTTGGTGGCCGGCGACGTGATCTTCTTCTACCGCAAGCCAAAGAACTCCAAGGAATGGACATGGAAGGGGCCCGTGGTCGGGAGGGAGCATCACAACCTATGGGCTTCGTATGGGGGCCGTTGCCATCTGATAGCTCCGGAACACGCAAGGCGAGCCACCAGTGAGGAGATTGGGTCCGCCTTTTCACTGCGGCTCACCAAAGACGATTTGGAAAAGTTGCTGTCGTATGACCCAGGCGATCCCGATCTTTATGAGGATGATCCCCAAGAAGATGCGGATGAGATTGGGGGCGAGCAGATCGAGATTGAAGACGACGGACCGTATGGCGATGAGGATCATCAAGGTGAAGAGCAGGGAACGACAAGTCTGGACTCAGACGGTGGAAAGAGGAATGATGAAGGAAAAGTTGGAGGACCTCGTCGACGCTTCCGAGGAAAAGGGCCCTATGGACGAGAAGATGGTGTCCACGAGGTACATATGATGCGGAAGGCCACCGCTCCAAGAGGACGTGAAAAGCAGCTGGAAAAGGAGTTGCCGTGGAACATGATCCCGTCCACACAGCATGCTGCTTTCCGAGAGGCAGAGTTGAAACAGTGGCGCGAACACGTTGATCACGATGCGGTGAAGGCAATGAGCGTGGAGGAGAGCCGGAGAATACTTGCAGACCGTCCAGAACGAGTCCTCACCAGCCGGTTCGCCTACCGCGATAAGAATTGGTCAAAGCGCAAGAAGAATACAGCCCTCCCGTGGAAGCACAAAGCGAGGTTAGTGATTGGAGGGCATCTTGACCCAGACCTCCAACTGGGGCTGAATACCTCCGCGCCCACTGTCTCGAGACAAGGAGTGCTCCTCTTGCTCCAGATCCTGGCCTCGAACCTGGAGAACAACTGGACGGCGTCAGCAGGCGACATCACTGCCGCCTTTCTCAACGGAGAAAAGCTGGAACGGGAGCTGTATATCCGACAGCCCCGAGGAGGTATCGGGAACCTCCATCCCGAACAACTCATAAAGCTCACCAAAGGAGTCTTTGGGCTCGTCGACAGTCCGAGGGCTTGGTGGCAAAAGCTCTGCAAGGAGATCCTCGACCTGCGCATCAACTTCGACGGGAACAAGAAGGGGAGATTTGTCCAATGCGAGTTGGATCCATGCATTTTTCAGTTCTGCGAGATACTGGACGACGGGACACACTCCCCACCGCTCTCCTACGTTGCGGTTCACGTCGATGATTTGCTCCTTGTCGGAGACCGTGGTCTGGGTCTTGTCTTGAAATCGGCACTGAGCTCAGCTTTTCCCGTTGAGGACTGGGAGGACGGGCAATTCGAGTATATCGGATCCTTTGTGGAGGTCGATGAAGAGAACCTGGAGGTAAGGGTCACCCAGGAGAACTACTCAGAGACTCGGTTGTTCGAGATCGAGCTCGAGCGTGGACAACATGACGATGACCCTGCCTCGTCTGCCCAGAAGGCCGATAACCGATCGCTGGTGGGCGCTCTATCGTGGTTGGCTGGCCAGACAAGACCGGATCTTCAGACTGGGGTATCGATGGCGCAACAGCTCCAGAAGGACCCGAGCGTGTCTGACATACGCTTCACAAACCTCCTGGCAAAACGGGCACGACAACATGCTGCCGAAGGCGTACGTCTCCGGCCCGTCAATTTCAATCAGGGAGTCCTCCTATGCTACCACGACGCTGGGTGGTCAAATGCTCCTCAAGATCCCGAAGATCCCCATTATGCCCTGACAATGGAGGAAGAAGAGGCCGGACGCATCAAGGAGGGACCCTTCAGTGTCAAGGAGAGGAAGGCCAAGAGGGGAAACTCGAAGGTCTCTTCACAAATTGGTGGAATGTATTTTCTGGCTGATGAGAAGATTCTCCGTGGCGAGAAGTGCCGCATGAGTCTGCTGGACTGGAGGAGTTCGGCCTGTGACCGAGTCTGCAGATCCACCTTCGCCGCTGAGACCATGGGCTGTGCCGGGGCAATGGAGAATGGAGAGTACGTGCAGCTCTTTCTGGAGACCCTACTTCAAGGACGCCTGGTGCGTAGGCATGAGACCGGCCGGGTGAAACTTCGGTATCTGAGCGATTGCAGGTCGCTCTATGACCACCTCCGCAAAGAAGGGGTCCCGAGGGTGCCTTCCGATAGGCGCCTGGCCATCGATGTGGCTGCGATCCGACAAGACCTCCGACGTCAAGGACGATTGGCATGGGTTCCGACCGACCTGCAGTACGCCGACATCGCGACAAAACCAATGAAGGCGGATCTCTGGTGGGAGGAGATCACCGGCGCCGTAAAGCTTCCGTTTACAGAGGAGAGTTTGTAAGCAGTGTAAATTCAATGAGATTTCGCAGGCTCTCAGTCTGCCAGTGAGTATGTGCACAGATGCTACTCGCTGACCGAAGGCACAAGGGTTCGAGTTGTCATGGAAAAAGGTACGCCTTTGGTCATCGGCTGAGTCCGATCTTGACGATTTCAGATTTAGGGTTCAGGGGTTCTTAGGACTTTAGGGTTCAGGGTTCAGCAGGAGTTTAGGGTTTAGGGTTAGTGGGTTTAGGCTTTGGCGTTTCGGTTTTTGGGGTTTCGGAGATTCAGCCATCCAGTATAGGGTGCTTGAGTGCAGAGGCTTTTTGGGTTCAGGGCAACAAACATGCATGGAGTTCGATGGCTTCCCAACATCACGGGCCCCTGCGCCGCCCCACCTTTTTCACAACGAAAGGAACCTTCATCTTTCTACAAGCCCTGCCACCCTATCAAGCCAACCCCCCCCCCCCCTTTGCCAGTCACCCCAAACAGGGAGACTCCTCAACCCGAACTGCAGGACAGGCTCAGGGCACGAAGACGCAGACCAAGCTTCCCCCTTCCATGAGGCCAAGTGAGGTTGAGGGGTGTGGGGTTGGAGCGTTCAGGCTACCGCCCCCAAACCCCCGAAACCCTCTAAACCCCTAAAACCCCCTAAGCCCCTTAGTAGACTTCCTATTCCTGAACCTCCTGACGCCCCTAAAGGCCCTAAACCCCTTGAGCCCCCCAAACCAACCCCACTAAACCCAATCTCAGCCAGTCTCCTAAAGGGCCAAGCCCTTCACTTTTGGGAGTTTCCTGGCCCTGGACACCCATGGGGTTATTTTCCCTTATTAGGTTCAACAGGATCATATTTAGGAACATGTTTCAGAGCGCTTTAAGGGCAATTCTTGCTGGAAAAAAAGGGTTAGAGGGCGTTCTGTATGCGTCTACAGGCTTGGCTCTGTACAATCCACTGCAGAGAACAGGGTTTCTGATGCCCGGGGTGACTTCTGGGAGCCCTTTGGGCCCCTTTTTGCGCGCTCAAATGGCCAGGCTTCCCTTGTCCTTCGACGCTCATGCCAGCACCTGGGGCGTTGCTGGAGAGAGGTTGTTTCTCTGATTCTCAAGCCCAGCCCCTGCATCGTAGCACCAAGAAAAAGCGCTTCGATCTGCGGCCCTGAAGCCTGAAAGGCCCAGAAACCCTGAGACACTGCGCACCCTGCAGCCCTAGCAGCGTTCATCTCCCCTCTTAACCTCTAAAAACCTTAAAACCCCCCCGAAACCTTAAACCCTCATCCGCAACCCAGGCACGCCGGCCCTGACCTCTGGCGCAGAGTACTGTGCCGCCCGGCTGGGGCAGTTTGTTTCCTCGGGGGCTTTTGTGTTTACGGCTGAAAAAGGTTTGAGTTCGGGCTTGGCGTAAGGGTGAGCAGAAGGGGAAGGGGCCACCTGCTGGGAACCCGAAACCCCAAACCCTAAATCCCGCGGACCACCTTTTGGCGAGGCTTACTTCGAGCACGCGCTGTTGACAGCAGCTTGGCGTGGGATTTAGGGCCCGGCAACCCTCAAGAAGCATGTAGGGCTTAGGGTTTGGGGGCTTGGGGCTCGGGGGTCTAGCAGCCCTCACTAGGCCCTAAACCCCAGGCGGCCCCTAGACCCCAAAGCCCTAAGCCCTACATAGGGTTTCCGAAATCAAGGTACCTTCTTGGGGTCGTTATCCTAAGGGGATCCTGCTATTTGGGGTCTATGTTAGGGGCCCCCTATTTTCGTAAACCCCTAAATCCGCAACCTTTCAGGGTTCAGGGTTATTCAAGTTTAGGGTCCTTCGCTGTACACCATCCTTCAGCGTTCCTAAGCCCGAAGTTTCCACCCCGCGATGCTCCAAACCTTTCTCCTGCCTCCACACCCTATGCCCCTGATGAGGACTTCGGAGGGCTTACTTGAAGGTTCATGGTGCTTATTAACCAACTCTGATTGTACTAAAAACCCACATGAGAACCATATCAGGGCACTTAAGGGGCTTATAAGTGGCAGCGGCAATTGGTCAATAAGTACCCTGAACCTCCAAGTAAGGTTGAGGATTCACGGGCTTAGGGGTCGAAGGTGTTTTTAGGTTTTTCGGGTTTAGGGGTTTAAAGGTTTTAGGTTTTAGGTTTTCGGATTTAGGGCTTTGAAGAGTCCTGTTTGGGCTTCCGGGCTTGGGGGTTTTAAATGTTTCAGGGTTTAGGGGCTGACGATATTTGTTATCGCATGGAGCCCGAAGTCACAGAGCAGGCCAACAGGTCCCCATTCTTTAAATGCATACAGGGCACAGCTGGTTCCTTCCAGGGACTAAGGGTTTAGGGGTTTAGGGGTTTAGGGTTTAGGGTTTAGGGTTTAGGGTTTAGGGTTTTAGGGTTTTAGGGTTTTAGGGTTTAGGGTTTAGGGTTTAGGGTTTAGGGTTTAGGGTTTAGGGGTTTAGGGTTTAGGGTTTAGGGCTTGGGGTTTTAGGGTTTTGCCCTTTAGGGGAACTGAAACCCATCAAGCCCGGAAAGCCCCCAAGCCATAAAACCCTACACCCTAAACCCTAAACCCTAAACCCTAAACCCTAAACCCTAAACCCTAAGCCCTAGGCCCTAAGCCCTAAACCCTAAACCCGAAACTCTAAACCCTAAGCCCTAAACCCTAAACCCTAAGCCCTAAACCCAACAGACTCCCTGCCAAGACTCAGCCGGCAGGAGATGCAGCGACGGCTGGGGCAGCTCAGCAGCGCATGGAAGCGTTCCGCGCACGAGGCTCGTTCCATAAGCTCTCTAATATAGTGTTTAGGGTTTAGGGTTTAGGGGCCAGCATGATTAGAATGGGGTTTTCGGGGCATGCGGACCGAAGTCTGTGCGATGAAGGTGAAACAGAGTGTTTTTGTACACTCACAAGAATATCATTCAAGACTCATGCTTTAAAGGAAGTGAAGAATGCGTTGTAAATAATCCTCCATAGCAACGAAAGAGTTGTGCCATTCGCGGTAGGTTGAATCAGCAAGGTCAGAAGCCCGATGGCAAGTTCTCATGAGTTCGTGGCTCAACAGAGAACTGCAAGAGTTTGCAGCAAAAATAACATTGCTCATTTGCATTCCAAGTAGGCTGTATCACGTGGGGTCTTTGCGTGTTCCCCAGCAGTTGCATTTGATGCGCGTATTCTAAAGCGTGGGGTTTCGGGGTGATTATAGTGTAATTACAAAGGGGCCGTAAGGGAATATGATTAGTAGTTATTCCGACCCCGATATGACCCTGTGCCTGCGTGCGTGCGTGCGTGCGTGTGTGGGTGTGTGTGTGTGTGTGTGTGTGCTCCACCACCCTCAAGCCCTAAGCCTCAGCCCGAAAAAACCCCAAGCCACAAGTCCCCCAAACCCAAGAGTTTCTAATGTTGTCGTCCAGGGCGATCTTTCCGTGGCGGTGTCGCTCGCCGCAAGTTCCGACAGTTCCAGGTCCTTCATTTGGTATAGCCGCCCAAAACCTTGTTTTAAGTTTTAAGGCCCCTTACAGTACAGACTGTCGGTGGTAGCCGAAAGGTATACAGTTTCTGCGAAGCACGTGTTCTCTGTGTGCTTTTGGCTTGAGGGTGTTAGGGTGTTAGGGTCTTTACCACTAGGCCAGCTTCGCAAAACGGAGTCCTTTCTCCAAACGCTCCCCAAAAGAGAGGGCATGGGGGGGCGCAAAGAGCAGGGTTGCTGGTGCGCGGGCTTCCTAAGTCAAGGTTTCCGAGTTCCGAAGCCCTCAACGAACTCCCTCAACCCCCAAACGCGAACACACCCTAAAGCGCCAAACCCGAAGCCCCTGTAACCCTGAGGCCCTCCAGCAGCCCCTAAAACCCCTAAACCCCTTAAACCCCTTAAACCCCTTAAACCCCTAAACCCCTTAAACCCCTAAACCCCTAAACCCCTGAAACCCCTGAAACCCCGAAACCCTAAACCCTAAAACCCTAAAACCCTAAACCCTAAACCCTAAACCCTAAACCCTAAACCCTAAACCCCCAAACCCCTAAACCCTTCTCAACCAACCCTAAAGCCAAGGAAAGGGGCTCGGATCGGTCGGGCGAAGGCGACACCATCTTTGAAAGATTTTTTGGGGGGTGTTTAGGGTTTCGGGTTTAGGGTTTAGGGTTTAGGGTTCAGGGTTTAGGGGTTTAGGGGTTTAGGGGTTTAGGGGTTTAGGGGTTTAGGGGTTTAGGGTTCAGGGTTGAGGGTTTAGGGTTTAGGGGTAGAATTTCTGCTAACACGCGCTACTTGTCGCTGTCCATGAACCCCCAAGTTGGCTCGAAGCCCTAAAGCCCTCAATCCTAATTCCCCAAGATACTGAAACCCTACAGCCGTTACGTGGAAGTTTAGGGTTTAGGGTATAGGTTTAGGGTTTAGGGTTTAGGGTTTAGGTTTAGGGTTTAGGGTTTAGGTTTAGGGTTTAGGGTTAAGGGCTTCATGCAGAGGAGGACCCGGATGCTGTGGCTCTGATCCTCGGCCGGACCCCATCCGTGCTCCAAGGTCGGGAAGCATTCGTAAACAAATCTGTGCGGGGTTTAGGGTTTAGGGTTTAGGGTTTAGGGTTTAGGGTTTAGGGCGATTATATGCCAGCGTAGACCCCAAACGCCTCGGATGTGAAGGTGCGTACTGTTGTTGCGCTAGAGTAGAGCCTGGATGCACATGTGCCTCGTCTTGTTCTTGTGTGATGAGTTCAAGGGCCGTGGGACCCAGGGTCGTGCAAAAATGGCATGTAGGAGAGTCTGTGCGGGATTTGCGAAAGAGCCTAAGCCCCAAAACATACCTTTTCAACCCTTTCTGTGAGCGCCGCTAGTTCAGGGCTACAGCTGCTTTTCGAGGGGTTGGGTTCAAGCCCTTTTAGCCCGAAACCCGAAACCTAAACCCATGGGGCTTGTCAGGGGTTTTTGGGCGTGCGGGTCCTGGAGTTTTGTGCTTGGGGTTCAAGGGTCATTTCCGTCGTTTCATTCGAGGTTTGCAGTAGCAGCTTCGCAAGAAGAGAGCCGTGTAGGGTTCACTCTGACTGTGCCCGCAAAGGAGAAAAGACTCTCAACGCCCTGAGTTTGGGGGTAGGGCTTTGAGTTTTAGGACGTACCTCTTCTAAGCCCGAAATTCCGAAACCCTAAACCCATTGCCTGCGTTACTTGTCCTGCCCCCAAATTGTCGCGCAGGGGACGTGAAGGCGTGCGCAAAGAATGACCTGTGGTGCCCTGACAGGCTTTTTTCGGGTGGAGGGGTTCCGGGTCCAAGGCTCTGGGCCGTCGTGTTCAGGAGTTTAGGCCTAAGCCAAAAAACCCTAAACCCTAAACCCTAAACGCTAAACCCTAAACCCCTTACTTTACTTACCATGTCTACGAAGCGAAAAGAGTGCCAAGAGGGCTTGGGTGCTTCGGCTTTTGAGTCCGGGTTTGGGGTTTAGGGTTTAGGCTTTAGGGTTTAGGGTGACCGTAACTCTGACCAGCAATTCCCGACTATCGCGGTTCGGAGGCTACGGGACAACGAGCGCTACGCGCAACTTCTGAGGGTATATACACGAACCCATCGTTCGCTGTTAGGCAAAGTATCCTCGGGAATCAGACCGGGATGTCCACTCAGTCCTTGTTCATCAAAGTTCCGCCTGCAGATTGTCACAGACCACCAGTCGGTCAGCAAACCGTTTTATGATATGGAATACTGACGCAGAGTGGGCAAGAGACGAACGGGTGGCCCCCGAACGTGTACGACCGGGGACAAGGTGCAAGGTAGCTACCGCGCTACAGGCCAAACAGCTGGGCACACAGATAATGGTCGCTACCAAACACTGCATCGGCAAAAGCAGCTGCGGGTTTTCTCGAAACTTGATCATGTGGGGTGTAGTCGTAGTAGGACATGGAAGGC
The DNA here is from genome assembly GCA_905221605.1 of Symbiodinium natans. NCBI lineage: Eukaryota > Dinophyceae > Suessiales > Symbiodiniaceae > Symbiodinium > Symbiodinium natans. The sequence goes on along the minus strand of CAJNDS010002138.1, from coordinate 466,283 downwards.
TCGCTCCAAAATTTCCAGTCCTCCATACTACCGTCCTCTTATATGGGTTGGACACAGCGCCACTTGATAAGCAGCATCAGCGCACCATTGAGGGGTGGTGTTTTTAGGCACCTGCTCCGAGCGCTAGGTTTACAGGTGTCGTCGTACTACTTTAGAATTACACTGAAACCAGACCGTGTGGAGGGCGGCAGGCATTCCGGTGCTTGTCACCTGGGATGTACGGACAGGGTTAGGCTCACAAAGTCAAAATCCAGGTGGCGCCCACTAAGACTTTGTGGTTCCAGCTGTGAGTGAGGAAGTCGTCAGGTTTCTCAAGCACCTTGATGGGGGGATTCAAGCATGCGCTGCAAAACCTACCGCAGTAAAAACACCCTGCAAGTTTGCCGCTGTATAGAAGGAGTATTGGAAGCGCATGGCCTAAGAAACCCTCGGACCCCAAACCCTAAACCCTAAACCCTAAATCCTAAATCCTAAACCCTATGCCCTAACCCAACTTTCTCCCAAAAGAGAACTCTCCGAGGATCATCTTGATCAAGGGCTCGGCCCCTCTGTTGCTTCGTTCCGTTTGGAAGGGCGCCGCCTGGTAGCAGTTGCCGGAAGTGGGGTTCGAGGCTGATAGGGGCAATTAGGTTTTCAGGCCTTGTATGGTACAGGCCCAAAACTCTGGGGTTTGGAGAATTTTGAGGTTTAGGGTTTCTGGGCTTAAGGCTGAAGGCTTAAGGGTTAGGGCTGCCAATCAAGACTCTGTGCAAGACGGTGCTCGAATGCTGTATAGGGGGGAATCCGGAACGGTAAGGCTCTAAATCCTAAATCCTACATCCTAAATCCTAAATCCTAAATCCTAAATCCTAAATCCTAAATCCTAAATCCTTAACCCTCAAACCGCCACGCCACTTACATGTCTTGTGGAAAATTGCTCTGGAGACCCCTTGAGCCCTCTATAGGGCTGGGGCTTTTGGCCAGGAAGCCCTTGAACTAGTAGAGGGTTTAGGGCTTAGAGTTTAGGGTTTAGGGTTTAGGGTTTAGGGGTTTAGGGTTTAGGGTTTAGGGTTTAGGGTTTAGGGTTTAGGGCTTAGGGTTTGGGGTTTAGGGCTTAGGCCTTAGGTCTTAGGGCTTAGGTTTGGGGTTTCGGTTTTAGGGTATACCCATCCCCCACCGAAGCGGAATATGAAACAAGCCCCGCCTCCACGGTCGCGATTGCACGGACTGAGCTGGTATCCGATCGCGACGTTTCCAACTATTCACGTTACGAGGCAGTCTAGACCTTAGCACCCCCCCTGTGCAAAACAGCGCTGCCACCCCCCCTCCCCAACCCTGAGAGTTGTGAGTTGTCGGTCTTGAGATGGGTGAGTCTGCAGACTGCTGCGCGCGCTGTGGACCCGAATTCTCGAAGTGCAGGTCACCAAAACACTTTGCTGACAGTTCCTGGATCACTCCCAAGCCCAGACCCCTGGGAGGATCCAAAAAGTAGGACCCCAAAATCGTACCCTCTATTACTGGGTCATTCTTAGGAACCCTTAAGGGGATCTACTTGTTGGATCCTCCCAGTGGCCTGGGAGTTAGGGTATATGGAGCCCTACTTCCAACATCTTCCAACTATCTCAAAGCCTTCAGAATTTAAAGGCTTGAAAGGGGGCCAGCTTGAGTTGTTTTGGGACCTTGGTGCGTTGACGCTCAGGGTTTTGTGGCTCAAAATCTGTGCAGCAACCGCTAGGTCATTAAACCGTGAACCGTGAACTGCAAACCCTGCACCAACCCTAGGTACTACACCCTAACCCTAAACCCTAAACCCTAAACCCTAAACCCTAAACCCTAAACCCTAAACCCTAAACCCTAAACCCTAAACCCTAAACCCTAAACCCTAAACCCTAAACCCTAAACCCTAAACCCTAAACCCTAAACCTTGAGGTCTGTACCCGAAAGCGAATACCCCGAGCCCTGCATCGCTCAGGTCAACCCCAGCGGCAGGGTCTTGTGCGTCGCCGTGAACGAAGCGGCCGCCACATGGCTGGAGGCTTGCAGCAGCAGGCCCCTTTGCTTTGTCATAGTTGGGTAACATGTTACATTTTTCAGGGTACTTAAACCCAATAAGGAATAAGCGCTAAAATTATTCATGCTATCCCAAGCATGAACTAGTTTGGGGTTTGAGGCGGTTGAGATGTGGGTTTGGACCACAGAAAATACATTGAAAGCCCTCCGAAAAGCCGTAAGCCCCAGCCCCCCCCTCCCCAAAGCCCAACACACCCTAAACCCCCCAAACGCTCAAACCCCCAAGCCCCCAAACCCCTACACCCCCAACACCAAACCCTGGAGGGGCCCCCCCACCCCGCTTCCCGCCCTTGGAAGGCTGACGACGGTGACAGCACTGGCCTCGGGGGCCTTCTCCAGCGAGCTGCTCCAGGCGGGTTAGTGACTCGGAGTTTGGGGTTGGGGTTTATGGGGAGTCTAGGAGTTTGGGAGGTTTAGGGTTTGGGGCTAGGGGTTTGGGAGTTTAGGAGTTTAGGGGCCAGAGTTCAGGGATACAGGGTTTAGGGTGACAGCTGGTTGATAACTCGAAACCCTACACCAGCCTGAAGTCGTCGACCTGGCTGGGAACACGCGCCGCAGGTCGAAGCCCTGCGGAGCCTGCGCAGCGAATCTGGCGGAAGCGGAGGCGGGGGACAGTTTTGGGGGTTCGAGGTTTGCCCTGTAGGATTTAGGGTTTAGGGTTTAGGGGCCTGGGGTGCCAGAGTTTCGTGGAGAGCCCGAAACGCCAACCTCTTCGAGGCCTCGAAGACCGGGGTTTGGGAACAAGCCTTTCGGCTTTGGGGTTTGGAGCTCGAGCCATGCAAGGTCTGCAGCCATCAGCAAACTTGTACGTTGGGCCCCCATCTGTACTGAGGGTTGCGCGGGTGAGCGGGCGCAGGTGTTGTAGGGTGCTGGGGTATCAGGTCTACCGAAAAGCAAGGGGCCGTAACTCATCATAATCGATCTATCAGGCTGACCATCTGATGTACCCATCTGACCTCAGGGTTTAGGGTTTAGGGTTTAGGGTTGAGGGTTATAGGGTTTAGGGTTTAGGGTTTAGGGATTAGGGCAACTCCAAGCCCCAAAGCCCAAGCCGTAACCGCCGAACCTCAAGCCCTAAGCCGGAAACCCTCAACCCCGAGACGCGAGTCCGACCAAACCCTAAAGCCCCAATCCTTAAACCCCAGACCCCTAAACCCTAAACCCAAGCCCTAAACCCTAAACCCTGAACCCTAAACCCTAAACCCTTAACCCTTAACCCTAAACCCTAAACCCAAACCCCAAACCCCAACCCCAAACCCGACAGAGCCCTTGGGCCACAGGGGACCACGGCTTTGCCAGACTTCTCCGGGCCCTCCCGGCGCCGCGGCTATGTGGAACTGTGCTGAAACAGGAGGGTCTCTCAACTTCCTGCGGTTTGGGTTTAGGGTTTACGGTTCAGGGTTTAGGGTTTAGGGTTTAGGACTTTAGAGCTTGGGATTTGGGGTGTAGGGTTTAGGGTTAGTAGAGCTTGGGATGTAGGGTTGGGGGTTTCGGGCTTAGGGCTTAAGACTTTAAAGAGCTTGGGGTGTAGTGTGGAGTATTAGAGAACCTTGGGTTACATAAACCCCTTAAGAACCGTCCTAAGCCAGGGGCTCCGCGTCCGTCCCAATGATGCTCCCAAAGACTCCTCCATCGAGGGCTGCCAGTTGCAAGCCTGTGGGTGATTGGGAATGCAATTTTGAAGTTCTATGCCCACAACAAAAAACAAGGAAAACCATTGCTGCTAGCAACAATTATTTGCAATCAAGCAAGTCTGTAGAAGCCCCCCCCAGTTACGGTTCAGGACGTAGCACTCTGATGAGAGGGTTTCAGACCCTTTCGGGATGTTCCCAGCCGTAAGCCCTAAACCCTAAACCCGAAACCCTACACCCTAAACCCTAAACCCTAAACCCCTACCAGGTGTTGACCTGTGGTACTCAGGTCACGAGCCCGCAGCCCGAGGTGGAGCTAGCGCCTCTCCCGGAGGCGCGAGGGGTGTCGGGGCTTGAGCCGGAGTGTACAGGGTGTGGAGAGGGTTTGAGGGTTTAAGGGTTTAAGGGTTTACAAGTTTAAAAGTCTAAAAGTTTAAAAGCTTAAGGGTTAAGGATTTAGGGTGGTCTAGGGTTTAGGGTTTAGGGTTTAAGGTTTGATTGGCCGTGAAGCCGCAACCAAAAGCAACCTCGAGCCCAGCTTATCTCCAGGCCGCGGAAGCCCCTGAGTTGGCGTCGCTCAGCGCTGAGCAGCGGAAGGCCAGTTTGGGGCTAGTTTAGGGTTCAGGGCTTAGGGTTTAGGGTTTGGGGTTTAGGGTTTAGGGCCAAAGTTTAGTGTTTAGGGTATAGGGTTTAGGGTATAGGGAACTTAAGTGGGGTTTGAGGTGCTTGGGGGGTGGTATAGGTAGCAGGGCAGCCCTCCCTTATCTTATCCTTATCTCACTCTGAACCTCAAACCCTAAACCCTAGCCCTAAACCCTAAACCCTAAACCCTAAACCCTAAACCCTAAACCCTAAACCTTAAACCTTAAACCCTAAACCCTAAACCCGAAGCCCTCATTCCCCGTGTAGGATTCCTTATGAGCCCCCTGTGACCCTCGCTGCAATCGGCAGAAGCCCCGGCATGGCTGGTTTGGCGTACGTTTTTGAAGGGCAGGCGGCTTGGGTCTAGGGCTTAGGGTAAGGGTTCAGGGTTCAGGGTTCAGGGTTCAGGGTTCAGGGTTTAGGGTTTAGGGTTTAGGGTTCAGGGTTTAGGGTTTAGGGTTTAGGGTTTAGGGTTTAGGGTTTAGGGTTTAGGGAATAGGGGGGTTGCTCAAACGGGATTGACAGTGTCAATGGTTCAGGGTTGAGGGTTGAGGGTTCGGGAAAGCTTAACGTTCCGGAGTTTCCTCTGTCACACCCTGAGACCCTGCGAACACCTGGTCTGGAGAACAGTAAGCATTGCGCTCATGACCCCACCCTCGACAACCCCAACATCAGGTTCTCCATTCATGTTGTACCAAAACCTCCGTTCAACTAAGCTCACTTCACGACTCCACAGATTACAACTTCGACTGACAGAGAAGGCCATAAGTGGCGGTCGCCCTATGAATAACCCTAAACCCTAAACCCTAAATCTCTCAACCCTAAACCCGAAACCCTAAACCCTAAACCCCAGAACCCTAAGCCCTAAACCCGAAACCCTTCCACCCCCAACTGAGGCCTTAACCCGAAGCCCCTCTGAGTTCGTTTAGGTCGCCGGGCGCCTCGCCTCCTGGGTATCCCGTCCAGGACCTCCTGGCTTTGAGGGGTTTAGGGTTTAAGGGTTTAAGGGTTTAGGGGTTCAGGGTTCAGGGTTCAGGGTTCAGGGTTTAGGGTTTAGGGTTTAGGGTTTAGGGTTTAGGGTTTAGGGTATGTGGCGGAACCCTGAACCCTGAAACTGCCCGGGAGCTGTTTATTCCGCTACGGCGAGGGGTTTGGGGGGAGGTGCGCTGAGGGTTTCAGCTTTCGGATTTCAGGATTTGAGTTCTTTCTGCCTCTTGTTTTCGGAGATGCCTGCAAAAAATGCCGAGGGTTGATGCACATTTTTCAAGGTTTTCAGGGGTGAGTACCCTAACGTAACAATCGCCCTCAGCCCTGCTAAACCGTTCCAGGGCCGTGTCCTACTTGGAAAGGAAGCCTGAAACCCGAAGCCCTTATTCAACGCAGTCCCAAGGACATAGCCTGAAACCTTTGAGGTTTAGGGTTTCGGATTTTGGGCTTACTTGGAGGTTCAAGTCTACTTATAACCTACTTAGGGGACTCAGGGGGCTGATAAGTACAGTTAGAACTGGGGTTTCAAGTAGTCTGAACCTCCAAGTAGGGTCTAGCAGCCATGTCCAAGCCATAGGACCCGCGCCAGGGCATGTGCAAGGGGCCATCCGTCAATGCGCTCGAGACCCTTGATCCCCCCGACCCTAAACCCTGAACCCTAAACCCTAAACCCCAAACCCTAAATCCTAAATCCTGAACCCTAAACCCTAAGCCCTAAACCCTAAACCCCTAAACCCCTAAAACCCTAAACCCTAAACCCTAAAAACCCTAAGCCCTGAACCCTAAACCCTAAACCCTAAGCCCTTCGCCCTAAAACCCTAAGCCCTAAGCCCTAAGTTCTAAGCCCTAAGCCCAGTTGGGGTGCGGAAGCAAGATGTTTGTCGCTCGCAGGTCCGTCGGGTGGCACCCCGGTCCTCGTGAGGGGCGTCTTCGGCTCGGGGAAGCTGTGGCCTTTGAAGTTTTTTTTTCAACACAAATATTCATAATTATATTGTAGCAATGTAGCAATATGGTAGTATAGTAAAGAAAGATAGTGATATAGCAATACGGTAGTGTGGTAGTATGGTACTATGGTAGTATGGTCATATGGCAGTTTTGAACTTTCTAATCGCCTTGCACGAGGGGTCCTCAGCCTAGGAAGAGTCGGACCTTGGCAGCTTGCATCGTCTCCCTGGACAGGCGGGAATTTTAAGGATTAGGGTTTAGGGTTTAGGTCAAACTAACCTTGATTTTTGAACCAATGTATAACTGCAGTGAACCTTTAATTGTTGGTTTGGAGTTGAGGTTGCGGGGTTTACTGCAGGGTTTTGGTTTTTGCATGTGTGACGGTAAAGCTCGTCTGAGAGGTGATTGTTACGGGAGGCTTCGTGAGTTTTGCATCTTGGCGGTCTCCTGCATGTTCCCGCCAAATTCAAGACAGCGGCGGGCCCTGCCCCCAGGGATTCGCCACACCCACCGCGCATTCCCTGCACACCGGTGGTCGAGTGTGAGGGCAGGTCGAAGCCGATGCCTCGGTATGCTCCCGGTTCTTTCCTTTCCGGCCAACGTGTCCTGGTGTGGGATGCATGACAGCAGGACAAATGGGCCAACGTGCCTGCTGGGGGAAACGGCTGACCAGAACAGAGGGGAGGCCCACTCTTAATGAATCGGCAATGCAGGTCGCCAATTAAACACCAGAAATCCCTACGCCCAATCCCGAACGATAGAGGCAACACAGATGCATGAACCCGAACGCTGGTGGCAAAGTTTTGCGGTTACCCGAAATCTCAGAATCCCGGCAATTTCTGGTGAAACGCCCCCATGACGCTTGGATTGGCACCTGCTTTCCTTGCAGGTTGTGGTTCTGTATGCAAGACAGGGGAGGCCTTACCCACAGGGATTCGCCACACCCACCGCGCATTCCCTGCACACCGGTGGCCGGGTGTGAGGGCAGGTCGAAGCCGACCGGTGACCGCGAAGCGTGCATGCCTCGGTATGCTCCCGGTTATCTCCCTTGCGGTCTAGGCAACACCGATGCATGAAAACACCTACCAAGCCCTACCCCTCCAACCTTCAAGTCCAAACACTTCTGCAATCCTGTGTCTTTTTCCCTGTGGGCATTTCAACTTTAACCGAAGAACCCCTGAACCCTCTTTCCCTGCGCATGAGTCGTTCAGGGTTTCAAGGGGTTGTTGGGGTTTTCGGCCTCCGTAGGCCATCAGAAAGCATGGCTTCAACCCTGAGCGCTAATCCCTAAGTTGGGTCGCAAAAGGACCCCAGGAAGAGGGTTGAGACCGCGCTCAGCAGGCACCGCAGCAATCATCGGTGCACGTTCTTTCGAGTTTAGGTGTCTTCTTGCTTTCTGCATTTTTACCAGGTTCCTGAATGTAACTTATTGCTCTAGTTCGATTTTCGTGGGATTTTGTTTAGGGTTCAGGGTTCAGCGTTCAGGGTTCAAGGTTCAGGGTTCAGGGTTTGGAGGTTTGCTTTTTCCTCGTCAGGGGTTTAAGTCGCTTGTTGACTTTGTCGGGGGATGCGGCCCGTGTGGAACCTCCACGCCCTGAACCGTGTGCTGTGGTTCTAGGGTTTCAGGCTCGGGCGGTCTGAAGGGTTTCCGGTTCAGAGTGTGGGTGTGCGGATTCAGGGTTTGGGGTTTCGGACGTAGGGTTCGGGCATAGGGCTGAGAATGTAGGATTACAGGGTTTAGGTTGTATAGGATGTAGAATTCGCAGCTTCGGGTCTACCCCAAGCCCCCTGAATCCCTAGTCCCTAAACCCTAATTAAACCCTAGACCCTAGACCCTAAACCCTACACCCTACATCCTACACCCTAAACCCTAAACCCTAAACCTTCTTCCAGAGGCTTCTGCGAGCCACGCGGGATCCCCGGAGGATCCTCTTGGTTTGCCAAACCAACGTGGCGGTGGACGGTGTCCTTCATCACTTGTGGCCCAACCAGAATTTCAGGGTTCATGCTCCCTGCCCTAAACCGGTAAACCCTCAACCCCTAAATCCCCTAAATGCTCTAAATCACCCAAAATCCCGTAAACCCTAACCTAACCCCGAAACCCTGAACCCTAAACCCTAAGCCCTGACCCCTAAACCCTAGACCCTAAACCCGAAACCCTGAGCCCTGAACCCTGAACCCTAGACCCTAAACCTAAGCCCTAAGCCCTAAACCCTAAACCCTAGACCCTAAATCCTAAACTCTAAGCCCTAAACCCTAAACCAAAGACCCATAAGACCACACAGTGGGTTTAGGGTTTAGGGTTTGGGGCTAGGCCCCAAAGTAGGCCCTTATTCCCTTTTCTTAGTGCCTGGGTTCCCTTACCAGCCTTCAACAAGGGCATCTTTTTCCCAGGCTACTCCTGGGTCTAGTACCAGTCATTATTCTTTTTTTTGCGAGATGTGTTTGGTTACGACCATTGTGATTATTCTTACTCTTCTGATTATTCGGATTATTCTGATTCTTCTGATTCTTCTTGCTATTCTTCTTATTCTTATCCTTCTTCTTATGCTTCTTCTTATTTTTCTCATCTTCTTATTTTTAAACTTCTTATTTCTGATTAGCCATGCCTTTTTCGGCTTTAAAGCCTTCAGCCCCTAAACCCTACTTCGCATGTCGACTCGGTAGGCCTTCGGGGGATGGTTTCTATGCTCCTGCATTGGCTTTTCATGCCGTTTTTTCTCACGCTTACAGAATATGTGTCAGAAGGAGTAGAGGGCCAACCCTAAACCCTAAACCCTAAACCCTTAACCCTAAACCCTAAACCCTAAACCCTAAACCCTAAACCCTAAACCCTAAACCCTAAACCCCAAACCCCAAACCCCAAACCCTAAACCCCAAACCCCAAACCCTAAACCCCAAACCCTAAACCCTAAACCCAGCCGAGGCTCTCGCAGTTCGGTTGGGATGACTTCTCGCGCCTGGGCAGCTTCCGCAGCGTGGATCCCGTGCTGCTCTACCGCACAGCGGCTTGGCGACGCTTGTGGGGTTTAGGGTTTAGGGTTTAGGTTTAGGGTTTAGGGTTTAGGGTTTAGGGTTTAGGGTTTAGGGTTTAGGGTTTAGGGTTTAGGGTTTAGGGTTGAGGGGTTTCAGGGTTTCAGGGTTTCAGGGTTTCAGGGTTTCAGGGTTTGGGGGGTTTACGAATCAGGGTTGACCGTGAACCCTAAGCCCGAAGCCGCACCGCACGAGCCCCCCAAAGCCTCCGCACGCTCCTGCCCTTAATCCGTCAGTCTTCTAAGGCTCATTCCTGATGATTCCCCCGCGGCCCCTCAATTTCAACGTTGAAGATTCAGTCCATGGACGCCCCAAAATTGGGCGTGGGTACTCCTAAGGCCTTCGAACGTCCATGAGAGCTCGCAATTCGAGAAATGGTTCTTGCCTAAGTCCTGAAGCCCGAAACCCTAAACACGCCACCTACACGACGCGGGAACTAGGACCCAAAGTAGACCCTGATTCCTGTTTTTTTGCGGGGGTTAGGTTCCCCTACAAGCCCCTGTAAACCAAAAAGGGCACCCTTTCTATTCCCAGGTCACTCTTGAGTCTAGAGAAATAGAGAAAGTGAGCAGGTTGCTGTGCCCCATGATTCCGGCCCAGGTGAGCCTGATGGCTTCTCGCACGGCTGCAGCCAAGGAAGTGGGGTGTGGGGTTTGGGGAATTCTTGGCAGCCCAGTGGCACCCTTTGGCCCCTTTCTTTTTCGGTTCTCGGTTCCCTTATAAAAGAAACCAGCCCCAAAAAGGGTACCCTTATTTTATGTGGCTACTGGGTAGGGGTTCAAGGCTCATTGCCCATGAGTTTGCAGGGATTCTAAGTAGGGGGAAGACGGTCATCGCAACCCAGTTTTGGCACGCTTGGAAGCCCCCGCTACTTTTCCTGCTGCAGGTTCGGGGCGCAGGGCGGGTTTAGGTTTAAGGTTTAGGGCTTCAAAGTTCATGGCGTTCTGTGATGAGCAAGGTGGTCTACATACCCCGGGGCAAGACACTTCGTATCTTCCGGTAATCTCAGCAGCCGTGCTTCCTCGCATGTGCGGATAGGAGCAAGCAACCTCCTTCCTTGGAGCCCGAGAACTCTTCCCCTGAGATCCCTGCAGCACCCTCGCCCATGGCATGCACAGTGGCTTGAAGTTTTGGCTGAAGTTCCCTGAACTCGCAACCTTAAACCCTTCCCTAAGCCCTAAGCCCTAAACCCTTCCGCAAGGTCCGGGTTTTGTACAAAGTTGTACTGCGTTAGACTATACTATACCTCTATTCTACTGTACCCTAGCAGATCATACCAGATTGTATTAAGTTGTATTCTAATGAGTATACAACCCTAAACCCTAAACCCTAAACCCTAAACCCTAAACCCTAAACCCTAAACCCTTAAACCCTTAAACCCTTAAACCCTTAAACCCCAAACCCTAATTTAAACCCTTCACCCCCTACGGAGGAGCTCTCGGAGGCACTCCAGCGGAGGCCGCCAGAGGTGAGGGAGGTGCCGGGGGTGCAAGGAGTAGGGTTTAGGGTTTAGGGTTTAGGGTTTGGGGTTTAGGGTTTAGGGTTTAGGGTTAAAGGTGTGTCAGAGGAGGGCGCGCTCGGGTGGGAAACGCGCCCGGGCTGCGCGCTCGCGTTGCCTGTCAACCCACCCCGGCCACCCAAACTATGCTCCATTAGGGTTCAGGGTTTATTGACTTTATCTTCTTATGCACCGATGCTTGTTTCTATCTTTTTAGAGTTGCGGTGCTCAGGTTTAAGCTGGGCTTGGGGCTAGCCTCGGCCCTTTGCGGGCCTGCGTGTCAAGGCTCGTAGAAGCCCTTGTTTACTTGAAGGTCCCAAAGGGAAGCCCTAAATTTTCAATCGAAGTGCCTACAGCCTAGTCCCTTAATCTTCGTTCCGAAATCCTAAATCCTAATTCTTAAATCCTAAATCTTAAGTCCTCCTCAAGAACTTTCTTGGGAGGGGGGGCGCCCGTATTTCTATCGTTGAAGTTGCTACAAGCTGGGGTCGGGGGTAGCCTCGGCCTTTTCGGGCCTTCGGCATGTCAGGGCCTGTAGTGGCCCGCATTTCCTTGAAGACCCCAGATAGAAATCCTAAATCTTAGATTCCAAAACCTTATTTCTAGTTCCTAAATCCTAAATCCTAAATCCTAAGTCCTAGGTCCTAGATCCTCAATCCTAGTTCCTAATCCTAAATCCTAGATCAGCTTAAATGCTAAAGAACTTCCAACAAATGGGGGGACCCCATGATGTGGCATGGCCCATCGTATGGAACTAAACGGTTCTGGGGAACTTTTCGTCTTTGGCCCTGGGCATCCTAAATCCTAAATCCTAGTTCCCCAATCCTAAATCCTAATCCTTATTCCTAGTTCCTAATTCCTAATCCTTAAACCAAGATTTGGGTCATCCTTTGCCTTTCGTCAGGCTTCGAAAACCCTGGCAGGTGAATGGGAAGTCCTTGTTTGGGACCGTTTGGACGGCAGTGGCCCCACGGGCTCAAGCCCTCAGTGTGCGTGGTGGGACCCTACGTGTCGGCTTTGAGGCGCCGCGCGAAGAAAGAAATGACGCCGACGTCCCAGACCGAAGCATCCCGAGTCATGTGGCACCCTGAGGTCCCACGATAGTCGCACTCCCAAGAGCTCCTTCACAGCTTCCGGGAGGCACATGGAGCAGAGCTGGACTGGGCCGACGTGCGGCGTCACCTCCAGCGAACGGAGCCGATGTGGGAGCTGCGGGACATGAAGAAGAAAGAAGCCCCAGCGTCTGGTCGGAAACGACTTATAAGGCTTTTGGAACACGCTCCAAGCAGAGAGCATGTTGCAGACGGCCCGGAGGCTGCACGTTCGGGCATAGTTGTGCATGTGGAGCACGGGCGAAGCAAGCGCGCGGCAGAGCTCAGGCCATCTTTCACCGCGCAAACGCTGCGCGCCATCTATGAGTTCGTGGTGGGAAACGCAGGCGGGTAGACGCGCGAAGTAGCATGTAATATGACTGCCAGGCCACGGAGCTGCGCTGCGTGCGGGAGCTGGAGGAAGCTTGTCCCGAGAAGGCCGAGAACAAGCTTGCGGCCCGTCGGGCGATGGAAGCCGCGCGGAAGCGCCAATGGCGCCAAAAGCAGCTCGCTCAAGCCGCAGCTGCTGCACGCCTGCAAAAAGCGCGAGTTGCCCTGCTTCCGCCTGTGGAATACATACACACATATAAGAGAGAGAGAGAGAGAGAGAGAGAGAGAGAGAGAGAGAGAGAGAGGGAGAGAGAGAGAGCGGGAGAGAGAGAGAGAGATATATATATATATATATAGCAGGGATGGTGAACTTGAGAGTGTCTCCGCTCCGTCTGGGGCATGCGGGGAAAATCCAAAAAACGAGGTTTTGTGGATTTTGAATAAAAATCCCGCCAACATGTGTTTTTTTGATTTTACTCTCCGCAGGGTTGAAAATCCAAAAAAACACGAGGGTTTTTTGGATGAGTGAAAATCCCAAAATGCCATGTGTTTATTTGATTTCTGAGGCCAGGAACACCTGACATCAACAAAGCACATGGTTTTTTTTGGATTTTTCCAAAGAACCCCCAAAAAACCTCGAGAAAAAAAGAGCAAAAACAAGCGGTGTCCCGGCTTCATGGTTTGTTTTGAGTGTTTAGGTTTTTGGCTTTTTGTTTTTTGGGCAAAATGTGCACAGAAAGTGTTTTGTTGCATACTCTGTGTTTATAGTCTTGCCCTATATACAAATAATTTTCACAGATGTTCACGAAATTACACTTTCGTGCTTTTTTTGATTTTAGGTGATGACGTGCAGATAGTGCTAAACACACGCGTTTCGTACTATATACAGGTTTTCAAACATAAAATTAGACTTGCTGAAAAGGACTTTGCCGTGCATGCTCAGCATGTCATTTTTATCCGTATTTACGAGGGTTTTCATAGGGAAAAAAAACCTAGATCATGGGCGGGGGGTGACCATATATATATATATATGTATGAAAATGTGAAAGAGAGGCTGAGGGTTTGGGGCAAGCTTAGGGTGTCAGGCGCTCTGCGCTCATGCGCCCTGCGCACGTAGACGCAGGGCGTGTGGTACCCTTGTCGTCTGACATTGTTCACTGCCGCCGCGACATCAAAACAAGCCTCCAACCCTGAAGCCCTAACCCCCAACCTTAAACCTTTAACCCTCAACCCTGAAACCCTAAAAACGCTCAACCCTAAACCCCAAACCTTGAACCCTGAACACCCTAAACCCTAAACCCTAAACCCTACGCCCTAAACCCTAAACCCGAAATGGAGCCCTGAGCTGCGCGAGGCTTTGCAGTCAGCCATCGACCGCGGGCTTCTTCCTCCCAAGCGCCTCGGGGAGCCGAACGGCGGGTTTAGGGTTTAGGGTTTAGGGTTTAGGGTTTAGGGTTTAGGGTTTAGGGTGTTGGGGGTTTCCGGGTTCAACTTTTGAGAGTTATTTTTAGGGGTTGTCGGGTCGAGGGTTTTTTTGGTGGTTTGGGTTGTTTTTTGGGGTTTTGGGGGTTCTAGGGGTTTCTAGGGGTTTTTAGGGGTTTGATGGTTTAGGGTTTAAGGGTTATCACATTTGGGATTTCGGGGTTGGTGACGCTCTTAAAGTTAAGCTTTTGGTGTACGGGGCGTTCGAGGGGCAGGTGGGGGGAGGGGGGTTGGCACGTTTTCACATTCAGGGACGATCAAGGGTAGGACACGCCCAAACCCACAGAACGATAAGACAACGTTAACCGCCGAACCTGCCGCTTTTGTTGCGGGTTACTTGAACAAATCCGTAGCTAATCCTAAGTTGCCTTAGGGCCGAAACCCTAAACCCCAACCCTAACCCCGATGGTTTGCACCATAGATATCTCAGGCGATCAATCAAATTCAAGTCATCTTACTGCTCAAGAATCTTAAGCTGCAAGGTTTGGATTATGACAGGAAAGCCTCCTCTCCCCTCCATTGTTACCGAGTCCCATAGATGCTCACACCGCAGACCCAATACACCAAGTAGTCTTCTCTCCCAGATACAAAGGCCGTGTCAAATTCATTAAATCACGACATAGAGGACGCCCCAGCAGATACTGGTTCGAGCTAGTCTCAGAAGAAGCAAAAAGATGCTACAACCACTACCTCAACCACACCGCCCCTGTTCCAGAAGCCCGAAAAGGCGCCAGACATTTTTCTTGTGTTGCGAAAGACAGTCGGCAGCACACAAACGAAAACCCTGAGGCCTAAGCCCTAAGCCATGAACCCTGAACCCTGAACCCTGAACCCTGAACCCTGAACCCTAAACCTTAAACCCTAAACCTTAAACCTTAAACCCTAAACCCTCAACCCTAAACCCTAAACCATCCCCAGGCCCGCAGCTTGGAGGCGGAGGCAGCTGCAAGGGCAGGGGGCAGCCGGGGGGGGGGGGGGGGGGGGGGGGGGGGGGGGGGGGGGGGGGGGGGGAAGGGGGGGGGAAGGGGGGGGGGGGGGGGGGGGGGAGGGTTTAGGGTTCAGGGTTGAGGGTTGAGGGTTGAGGGTTGAGGGTTTCGGGTTAGGACAGGCCACTTCTTCTCTCGCGCACTTTAGTACTTCGGGCCTTTGGGTTTAGGGTTTAGAGTTTAGGGTTTAGGGTTTAGGGTTCAGGGTTTAGGGCTTGAGGGCTTGAGGGCTGGAGGGCTCGAGGGCTTGAGGGCCTGAGGGCTTGAGAGCTTGAGGGCTTGAGGGCTTGAGGGCTCGAGGGCTTGAGGGCTCGAGGGCTTGAGGCTTGAGTATTTCAGGGTTTCGAGGGTTAGGCTGTAGTTTATGGCCCGTGAGGGCGCCAAAGTCTTCAAAATCTGGGAGCCTGCCTCGACCATCCTTGAACCTTAAACTTTAAGCCCCTAAACCCCTAAACCCCCTAAACCCCTAAACCCCTAAACCCCTAAACCCCTAAACCCCGAAACCCCGAAACCCCGAAACCCCGAAACCCCAAACCCTTTCCTCACGGCGAAGCCCCAAACCCTACAACCCCCCACGCCATACCCAGTCTAATCCCAAGAACCGAACGCCAAGAATCCCCCCAAACCCCTAAAGCCTTTAACGCTCCAGAAAAACCCCAAAACCCAAAACCCAAAACCCAAAACCCAAAACCCAAAACCCTAAACCCTAAACCCTAAACCCTAAACCCCCAAAACCTTGAAAGAAAAACCCTAAGATCCCCCTTCCCTCACGTCGAGCGCGGAGGCGCCTGGTGGCCGTGACGACGGCGGCATTGGAGGCGGCAGACCTCGGCGCAAGCCTCGGGGGGGAGGTTGGGCATCCTTCGTTGCTTGCGCTCTTCTTCCATCCTTCCTCCAGCTGATTTTTTGGTAACAAAAAGGGAAACTCAGATACTTGTCGTCCCTCGCTTCTTGGTAACTGGATATAGAAGTCAATGTGTGTGTACGGTTCCTTACGAAGAGTGTATGCCTGGGGTGTCTTTCTTCTTGGGATGCTAGAACCCGAAGCCTTCAACCCCAAAGCCCACTGTAAACCCCAAGCCCTCGACTTAAAACCCAAACCCGAAACCCGAAACCCTAAACCCTCAACCCGAAACCCTCAGCTTTTCTCAAGGCCAGGAGGCTCTGCATTGCCCCTTCGTCCTTGTGGACGAAGCCTCACAACTCACGGAGCGAGCTTCTTCTGGGCGGGTTAGCGGGGGGGGGGGGGGTTGGGTTTGTTTTTTTGGGGGGGGGGGGGGGGGGGGGGGGGGGGTCGGGGTTCAGGCTCACCAAATATTCTAAGTTTTCCCTGCCCCCTCCCTTCCCCTTCCCCCCCCCCTCCCCCCCTAGAGGCCGCAATGCTTTCAACCTCTGAGAATCACGCAGAGATTAATATCCCTAGAGCACGCGACCTCCGAATCCAGTAGGGCCCAGGGAGCGCCAACATTAGCTTTAGGGTGGGCATGTTAGAAGATCCGAATGGTTTTGATGAGTGGAGGCAGTGTTCCTTACAACTTACGGGGAGTGTGTTTGTGCTCCGTGCCCCTGTGGGGATACCAAGAGTAAAGCCTCAATCCTCAACCCTAAGCCCTCTTAAAGCTCCTACGGCCCTTAGTCGTGCCTGGCTCATGCTGCCCTCTCTGAACTAAACGGACTTCTGGAAACCGCAGAGGGCAAAGGGCCCCACATACAGACCCCCAACCGCAGGAGCCGGCTGTCTTCTACGCTTTGTACAAGGCTGTCCAAAGACGTCCTCCGCTGGGGCTTGTTTTTTTTTTGCCGCTTTCAGGATACTTTCAACTGGAGTTGGGGGGGGGGCGACTGAAACACTGAGAATGGCACGGGCTACACAAGATCAACAGTGTCCTGAGGACACTCACTCGGGGTTTGGTACTCAGCTTTCATAAGGGTGCATGAAGCGTAGCCTGCTACCGCAAGAGGAGATCCTGAGTCAAAGGGTGAAGGCTTCTAGGGCGTGTAAGTTGTTTAGGGTTCCGGCTGTCACAGGCAAGGCTCCAAGGTTCTAGCAGCCACGGTTTAGGGGTTGAGGGTGTAGGGCTTGAGGGTCTAGGGTTCAGGGTTGAGGGTTGAAGGCAAAGTTTGGGGTTTAGGGTTTTCGGGCTTTAGGGTTCAGGGTTTGAGGCGCGTGCGGAGCAAGTGATGCTGGTGGGGGATCCGCGGCAACTTCCACCGAGAACACTGCGCCTCGGCGTGCTTTGGGCAGCGCGATAATTGTCGGCCCCCTCACAAAACGTCGTCTCTCCTACGTTTTTTTCTATGGACGAATATTTTGAACCGTTGTATAATATTGTCACTACGATTATTGTTCTTGCTGGTGCTGTTCTTCTTTTTGCTACTCGTATGATTCTTATGATTCTGACGGTGATGATGATGATGATGATGGTGGTGGTGGTGATGATGATGATTATCATGGTTCTTATTGCTATTTATTGTGTTATATTATCTTTATTGTTATATAGTAATGTTAATGCAGATGGTATTGTATATTCCTATGCATAGGGATACATCTTCATACGTTATGGATTCTTCTCTCAGAGACCCTAAGTCCCCCGCAGCTGCAGGCACGCGCCCTTGCAGCAGTCGGCCTTGGAACGGTGCCCTGGATCTTGCTGTCGGGCGTGCTGGGAACTTTAGGGCGGTTTAGGGTTTAGGGTCAGGTTTCAGGGTGGTGGCCTCTCCTTGCAGAATGAGGATTCGGATGGGGTCATAGCCACAGTTACCCTAGTTCTTACCCCAGTTAAATTGCCCATGAACCTTCTGGTAAAGCCCTAAACCCTGAACTCATGAACCTTCTGGTACAGCCCTAAACCCTAAACTCTAAACCCGCCCCACACCTTGAAACTCAAAAGCCCAAAAACCCAAGAACCCCAAGACATTTGACCTTTAACACCTAACACCCTACAACCCGAAAACCCCAGAACCCTAAACCCTAAACCCTAAACCCTAAAATTCTGAAGACCAAACACCCCCACAAAGCCCTCGAACGGAAAGCCCGAGGTTGCGCCCGAATCACCGAAAGCCTGAAACCATTAAGAAGCAAACCTGAAAGCTATTGCACTAACATAATGACATAGTAATTTTCTTAACAAAGTAGAAAGGACATACCATGCATATATATATATATATACTAATACAATGGTGAAGTAATACCGAAGCCCGAGTCCCCAAACCCTGCACCCCAAATCAAGAAGCCCCTAAATTTGACCCTGAAGCCCTGAAGCCCCAAAGCCCTCAGACCCTAAACCTTTTTTACCCACCCCAGTCCCCTAAAAAATCCTACGCCCCTTCGACCCGAATCTCTTATAAACCCCGCAAGCCCTCAGACCCCACTTCCGAAAACTCGGAGCCCGAAACCTCAAAACACGCAGCCCCTTCAAGCCCTCTTAAACCCCTATGGACCCCTAAGCCCCCCTAAAGCCACCCACATAAAATGAGAAACGTTCTTCCTCACAAGGGTAAGAGGGGGATGATTTATACTTTTTTTGGGGGGTTCTTAAGCAAACAGTAGGAAAAAAACCTGTTTTTTTTTTTTTTGGGGGGGGGGGGGTTCTTAAGCAAATAGTCGAAAAAAAAAGCCCAGGCTCTGGAACCCAGAAGTCGCGATCTGCCTGGAGCTTGCGACGCAGTTCAGGCAGATGGCCGCCGAAGGGGGTTTAGGGTTTAGGGTTTAGGGTTTAGGGTTTGGGGTTTAGGGTTTAGGGTTTAGGCCCAGAGACACCAAAAGCCCCGCCGGTACACAGGGCCTTGGGGGTTGAAGGTTTAATGTCATTCTTCCTCTTCTTGCTCTTCTTCTTATTACTATACATATATATATATATATGATGCGGGTGCGGCCTGCCCCCCCCCCCCCCCCCCCCCCCCCCCCCAATGGTCCCCCCCCCCCCCCCCCCTGTGGTGTGGTTGTGGGTTGGTTTTAGGGGTTAGGGTTTAGGGTTTAGGGTGTAGGGTTTAGGGTTGTTTTAGGGTTTTTAGGGTTTAGGGTTAGGGTTCCCCCCCCCCGTGGTGTGGTTGTGGGTTGGTTTTTTTAGGGTTTAGGGTTTTAGGGTTTAGGGTTTTAGGGTTTGGTTTAGGGTTTAGGGTTTAGGTTTTAGGGGGGTTGGGGGGGGGGGGGGTGGCGAACCGAGAACCGGGATCATATATATGTGCGTGTGTTTTTGTTTTTGTGCTTGTGTGTGTGTGTGTGTTTTTTTTTGAGGGGGGTTTGGTTTTGTGCGTCTGGTTCAGAGTTCACTTTTTTGGGGCTTTGAGGCTTTAGTTTTGGGATTTGGGGGTTGGTCTTATTTGGAGAACCACCTTCAATTTATCGTACGGAGGCTTCAGGGGTCGTTACAACAGGCGCCCTACTCTGATCTAAGGAAGACATGTTTCTTAGGGGCATTAGACCCGAAACCTTCATCAAGGCGCATTTGAGTCTGTGGAAGATTGCGCTTTCTGTGCGCTTGTATATGTTATTGTGTGGGCTTAGGGAGTCCGTACATGGTCCTCATAGGGCGTTTCGGGTTTTCGTGGTGTTACGTGTTCGCCTTAGGTTTTGGTAGGGTTTGTGGCTCACCCATGTCAGGTGCCACCCTGCCATCGCCAGCTTCTCGGAAGCCTGGTGCACTTTTTTTCATTATCTTTGATTTTGAAGCTTAGGTTTCGGGAGGTTCCCCCTTATACTAACACTAGCCCTAAACCCTAAACCCTAAACCCTAAACCCTAAACCCTAAACCCTAAACCCTAAAGCCTAAACCCTAAAGCCTAAAGCCTAAAGCCTAAAGCCTGAAGCCTAAACCCTAATCCCTAAACCCTAACCCCTAAACCCTAAACCCTACCTAAACCCTAAACCCTAAACCTTAACCCCTAACCCCTAAACCCCAAACCCTAAACCGAGGCTTGTGCAGCCAGCTGTTCTACAACGGCGCCCTTCAGTCGGGCGTCACGGCCGAGGCCACAGCAGATTTCAGGGGACAACTTCCCGAGATGGGCAAAAAAAAGGATGTTACCCCTTAGGGTTTAGGGTTTTGGGTTTAGGGTTGGGATGTTCCCCCTTATACTAACAGTCCTGAATAGGGATTATCGTACCCCCTACTATAATCCATATGAAGGACGGTTAGTATAACGGACGTCCCAAGCTATAGGGTTTAGGGTTTTGGGGTTCAGGGTTCAGCTTTTCCAGGATTCAGGGCTCGTGGGTTTAGGGTTTTAGTCAAGATCGGGGCTCAGATGCTAATCGCGAAGCTGCTTGCGATCGTATGCGTCGTCTCTTCACTCCATTATTTTCTGCTACCTCTCTGCACACTACCACTACCATCACCACCGCAACCCGCGCCAGACCCCTAAACTCCCAAAGCCCCCACTGCCTGCGGGCCTCTAACGGCTGCCCCTTCAACCCGAACCCCCCCTAAAAACCCTAAGCCGCGCTCCAAGCATGGGGCGCCTCATTTGGGGCCCAACTTACTCTCTAGAACCCTTATAGACACTACACAGAGTAAAGGGGCCCCTACTTGGGATCCCACCAAAAAAAGGGGACCAACCTAAGGGCCCAATGGCTCCAACCATAGGGTGCCCTGTAGGAGCGCACCTCGGGCCTCGGCCCGACAGCTGCGCCCTTGGCGGTGGTTCTCAGCGAAGGTGCTCGGAGTCATCTCAAGGTTTTGATAGGGGGTACAAGGGTTTGTGAGCTTAAAAGGGCTTGTGAGGTTTAGTAGGGGCTTATGAAGGATTTATCTATACGATTTTTAGAAGGGTTTACGGGCGTTGTAAGGGTTTATGCGAGGTTATAAGGGTTGAGTGGTGTATTGTTCAAGGTTCTCGGGGCTGCGCTGTTCTAGCTCCAAGAAGTTCTTTCAGTGACGCAGCGCGACCCCCACTTCTGAACCTACTTGAAAACCAGCCATGCCATGAGCTTTCAAGCAGAGCATCCTAAAGCTCTCGCTGGAGGCCCACCCCCCATCCCGAGAGAGAGAGAGAGAGACCAGAGAGAGCGAGAGAGATAGACAGACCGACAGACACAGGCCCAAACACCCTGAGCCCGACACGATTATGAGCCCCACCCAAAGCCCGAAAAGCCCGAAACGGGAGGTCCGGAGACGCGCGTGGGCCAGTCCTTTCGGCACGACACCGAGGCAGCTTTCAGGGCTCTTAGGGTTCATAGGGGTCTAGGGTTTAGGGTTTAGGGTGCGGCCTAAGCTCTGTCAGGGTCGTTGGGGTTTCCCCCAATACTCAGTGACCAACGACCCTGAGAAGCTTTTTTCGGCCCCAAGCCTGAAGCCCCTGAGCCCGAAACCCCTAATCCATCCCACCCCCCCAAGTAACCCTAAACCCAAACCCTAAACCCTAAACCCTAAACCCTAAACCCTAAACCCTAAACCCTAAACCCTAAACCCTAAACGCTAAACGCTAAACCCTAAACCCTAAACCCTAAACCCTAAACCCTAAACCCTAAACCCTAAACCCTAAACCCTAAACCCTAAACCCTAAACCCCAAACCTAAACCCTAAGCCAGAAGCTTTGCACAGGCGCAGTTGTGCGCCGCCTGGCTCAAGCGCGCGGCCGGCTGCGGGCGGTTGCAGCCGAAGGCGACGATG
>CAJNDS010002138.1:389998-434998 GCA_905221605.1 Symbiodinium natans | reverse complement strand
TGGGGTTCTTCGGTGCCCTCTCCGGCTCGTGACGGTTTGTATGTTTACATGAACCCAAAACCCTGAGCCCTAAAAGAACCCTCCCCACCAGTCGAAAGGGCGGATGGAACCAGGAAGGGCAGTCCGGACTTCGCTCTTAGGGAATGAGGGAATTAGGGCCCTATATATACCCTTTAAGGGATGACACAGGGTACCTCATGCCTCCATTCCCTGCTAACCGACAGTAAGTGGTGTTGATGACCAAGAATCAGTTGCTCGCCAAGCCACCGCTTGAGAATCGTGAGTATACTGCTGAGCAAGCCTGTGCTCAATATGATGATTACTGTTGCTATTTGCATATACTTACTGTTACCATTACCATCACCATAACCATGACCATGACCATTTCTATTACTATTACTATGACTATTACTATGACTATTGCTGTTACTGTTACTGTTACTTTCATTGCTACTGGTACTGTTGAGTGTTGGCGCGGTCACGGTTCAGGACCTCTCCAAACCCTGAACCCTGAGCCTTCACATCCCGAAAGCCCGAAGAACGTGTCAGCCCCAGGTACAGTCGAATCCTCTTCGAACTGAAACTCCCCAAAAGCCTTGCAAAATATCTCCAAGCCAAAGCTCCAAGCAGCTCCTGAACCCCCCCCCCCCCCCCCCAAAAAAAAAAGAGAAAACCTGCCCCCGACCCGTACTTGCGCGCTCAGTTATAAATTTTTCCTAGAGCCTTCCCGAACCCCCCACACACCCGGCACCAACCCTAAACCCTAAACCCTAAACCCTAAACCCTAGACCCTAAACCCTAAACCCTAAACCCTAAACCCTAAGCCCTAAGCCCTAAGCCCTAAACCCTAAACCCTAAACCCTTGCAGTCGGTGGCGACGGAGCCTGCCGCGGTTCAGCGGGGTCGGGCAGAGCCAACGCCTTGGACCGATGAAGACGGCTGAGGTTTGAGGGTTCAGGTGGCTCGGGTGGAGAGAGGTTTAGGCCGGTTTGCGGTTTAGTAGGGGGGTTTTCAAGGGTCTAGGTTTAGGGTTCAAGGTTGGGCTTTAGGCTCGATGGGTGATGCTGAGGGTCTAGGCACTAGGGTTGGGCTTTAGGAGGTTCGGGCTTCGGGGTCAAGCCTTGTGGAGGGGTTAAGTTTTTTCAGGAGGTTCAACCGGGCTGATGAGGTGAGGGAAGGGCCTTAGTTCAGGGGTTGAGGGTTTAGGGTTTAGGGTTGAGGGTTTAGGGTTTAGGGGGGTTGAGGGGGGCAAGGGTTTCATGGGACTGCCAGGAACTTGTGAGGTGTTAAGGGTTGGTTTCCCTTGTCTCCTGAGGCGCCGGTGAATCAGGAGTGTAGGGCGCCTCAACGGCATCCGCCAAGTGTATCCCTGGAGGGCGTCACGCCCAGAGAAATGTTTGGGGTTTAGGGTTTAGGGATCTGTGCCCGTGAGGGGAGGGGGAGGGGGAAGTAGCCTCAATTACTTCTCCTACAAGTGCCGCTGGGCGAAATGGGTTAGCTTTAGGATTGAGGAGAATCTGCTGATGATTCTAAGCCCCCGTAAAATCCCCTAAGGGTCCCAAGCCCCCCGACAACCCTTGCCCCAAACCCCAAGCCCCAAAACCCCAAGCCCCAAGCCCCAAGCCCCAAGCCCCAAGCCCCAAGCCCCAAGCCCCAAGCCCCAAGCCCCAAGCCCCAAGCCCTCACCCTAAACCCTAAACCCCAAACCGAAAACCTAAACCCTAAACCCTACACCCTGAACCATAAACCCGAAACCCAAACCCTTGATGAACACCCCTACACCCCCAAGGTGGAACGCCTCGCTCGACATGACCTCCACCCTCTGCCGCAGTGACCGGGGTGCCAGCTCCGGCCAGGCCCCCGTGGAACAGTTTTGAAGAGGGTTTAGGGTTTAGGGTTTAGGGTTAGGGTCAGGGGTTTAGGGTTGGGGTTCAAGGTTTCGGGTTTCGGGCTTAGGGTTTAGGGATTAGGGCATCCAGTACACGAACTTTAGGCTTTTCGCTTCTTCTGATTATTCAGTAGGAACAATTTAGGCTTTTCGCTTCTTCTGATTATTCAGTAGGAACAACAAAGTTGAACAATTTTCTATTCCTTGGCTGTCTTCATTCAGAAGTAAGGGAGGCCTTGGGGAGGTTTCTGGCAACAGCCTGCCACGGCAACGGGAAGAGGTGGGCGTCGGTCGAGCGCTTGGGTCAGACCCTGCGAGGGGGACCCCAAGCCGGCCAAGTTCCAGAAACTCCAACAAGGTTGAGGCTGGGGATGTTCCCCCGCCCCCTTTTTTCTCACAGTCCTTAATAGGGATTGCAGGACCTTAACAGGGATTGTACTATGGGGGGTACTAGAATCCCTACTAAGGACTGTTCGTACAGGAATGGAGCATCCCAAGTTCAGGGACCTGAGCTGGCCCCTTGGAGAAACCCGGCAGGGGGGTTCAGGGGTCAGGGTGGCCATATGCTGCGGAGGCCCATGCAGGGTCGATGTGGAGGCCCTAAACCCTAAACCCTAAACCCTAAACCCGAAACCCGAAACCCTAAACCCTAAACCCTAAACCCTGAACCCTGAACCCTGAACCCTAAACCCTACATCCTGAACCCTAAACCCTAAACCCTAAGACCCTAAACCCTGAACCCTACATCCCAGTTGCACCTGGCGGTCTTGGGGTGGGTCGGTCCGTGGCGAGCGCGCGCATAAAGCTCGCTTCCTAAACCCTAAACCCTAAACCCTAAACCCTAAACCCTAAACCCTAAACCCTAAACCCTAAACC
The DNA here is from genome assembly GCA_905221605.1 of Symbiodinium natans. Lineage (NCBI taxonomy): Eukaryota > Dinophyceae > Suessiales > Symbiodiniaceae > Symbiodinium > Symbiodinium natans. The sequence goes on along the minus strand of CAJNDS010002138.1, from coordinate 432,234 downwards.
CTAAACCCTAAACCCTAAACCCTAAACCCTAAACCCTAAAGAGGCCTTGAGGGCATCCTGAGGCTTAGTAGCTGAATGAGTCCACTTTGCACTCTTTTGGGATGCAAGAATTACCATGGAACTGAAGGTGTAACACTTTTTGGGGTTTCTGAACTCAGCAACTAAGTTAGGGGTTCGGGTTTTCTGGGCTCAGATGGTCGGGTTTCGGGGCTTTGGAGATTCTCAGCTGCGAATGCGCATGATACCAGGTTCTCAAGGTCAGTTGTCCAAAAGCAGGTGGAAGGTTTCCAGGGTTTACAGGGCTTAGGTTTTGGAGACTTGGAAAGTCAGTCTGCGAGCGCGCGCTCGTGGTTAAGGCCGCTGGGACGTAGTTCGGATTTCGGGTTCACGGCTGGGGTTTGGGGCTTAGGGTCTAAGGTTTGACCAGCTCCTGTTGAGAGCTTAGGACCCCGAGTCCAGAAGCGATTTATCTGGCCGCAGCTCCACAGTTACACTTGGCTGGTTGTCAAAATTATGGTCCTTTTTGGGGTCCCTAGTATACTACGGCACCCAGTAGTTTAGGGTACCCCAAAAGGATCATAGTTTTGACAACCACCCACTTAAAGGCCCTTCTAGACCAACCGTACATATAACCCAAATTAGAATCCTATTAGGGCGCTTAAGGGGCTTAGAAGGGGTATCAGTACAGTTATCATTGGTTCATAAGTACCCTGGAACCTCCAAGTCGACCCCCTTAGCTTCCCAACCCTGACTCGAGCCCCCAAAGCCTGAAACCCGAATGGGGGCCCCTGAGAGGCCTGAGGGCAATCCTGGGTGCCCCGGGAGTGGGTTTAGGGTTAGGGTTTCGGGTTTAGGGTTTAGGGTTTAGGGTTTAGGGTTTGGGGAGGTGCAGACGAAGCTGATGTGGCTCCAGGCGTGCTTCGGGCTTGCGGAATGGGGGGGGGGAAGGTGTTGAAGGGAACGGATGGGCTCGGCTCGGCGTCCGGGCTCGAAGGGGGGGGGTGGCCCACAAGGGTCCACAGCTTGAGTGCTTCTCTCTCATCCTTTAAAGGTAGTTTCATGGGTAATATGGTCCCTTACCCTCTTCAACGGGGTTTTGATGCATGGGCCCATTGTCCCCGTTTACGGGCCCAGACCTAAGGGACCATGAAACTACCCCAAGTCATCTGCCAGCTCTCCTGCGACGAGACGTCCCTGGGCCACGCCCAGATCGACCTCAGCAAGTATTGCGATGGGCAGGCCCGAAATTGCGGTTTTAGTGGTCTCTGTGCCCCTACTCAACGTAAGTGCAAAAAGAGAAGCTTGCACTTCTTGAGCTTCAAAATCATGCAGAGGTGTTTCTTCCGCCAGGGGATGTACAACGGCTCACGTTTCTCTCAGAAGGAGAGTAGAACGGGCGGTACAGCGTGTATAGCATCTCATTCCCGACAAGAGCTATTCGGCTAAGATCTCGGAGTTGTCGGCTTACTAGCACAGACTGCTGCAATCCCCAAACCCTAAACCCCAGACCCCAAAACCCGTAGCCCCCAAAGACCCGAAACAGAAGAGATGTGGAACCGACACCCCTTTAAACCATCATCTGTTAGGCCTTGAACTTGACCGACATTCCACGTCCAAGCATTAAACCCAGACCCCAAACCCTGAGAGTTTAGTAGGGAAGCCCTACAAAAACCCTAAACCCTAAACCCTAAACCCTAAACCCTAAACCCTAAACCCTAGCTTTAATTCCAGGCGCACGTGCTCAACCTCCAGGTCATGAAGGTGCGGCCTGGGTGGTTCAGGGGGAAACTTATGGTTTAGGGTTTAGGGTTTAGGGTTTAGGGCTTTAGTGGCTGTATGCGGCTTTATAGAGACCTGTAGGTCTTAGCCTTTAGCCTTTCGGTTGAGGTTTGAAGGCTTGGGGCGTTGCTGCATGCAGGTGCTACCTTTAGGGTGTAGGGTTTGGGTTTGGGGTTTAGGGTTAGGTTTCAGGGTTTTAGTTTGTTTTTTTTGCTGGGTTTGGGGCTTAGGTCTTCCTCTTGTTTCTTAACCGACCACACAAAGCTCAGCAAGAAATCGACCAAGTCCGGACCACGCAACAGAAGCTGTAGGGTTAAGGAATTCTCCAAAGAAGCCAGCGTTGAACCCCATCCCATATCCAAGCCGACAAGCCCGCCCGACTCCTATGCGGCACATACATCCTGGGCCCCCCATAGACATAGACCCTAAGCTCGAAATGCTCTCAGGTGCTGAAGTGACAGTTTACGATGCCTGCTGCACTCGCTGTCAACGAACGTAGGAGTTAGGAGTTAGGTTGCAGGGGTTTTGGAGGGGCACCGGAACGAGGCAAACGTAGGGAGAAGGATTTCGTGTTGAGGGCAGCTTGGAGGGTCTCTTGGGCTTAAGGTCGGCTGCGCTCGGAGACTTTGTTGGAGGGGGTTGTGCCTTTTCTTTGCGGAGGCTTCTCCCAAACCCGTCTCAAGCCCCAGCCCTCAAAGCGCCAAGCCCTCTCTGAGCCCTGCGAAGACCTGGAAAGATTCCTTTTTCGGCTTTGCGTGGGGAAGGGTGACGGTTGGAGGCTTGGAGTTTGGGGTTCAGGGTGCCGGAAGCCCTCAACAAAGCCGCCGCCCGACCGCCCGCAGCTCATAGGCATAGGGCAGAGGCGGCACAGCAGCAGATGTACAGCAATGTACAGCAGAGCACGCTGGCTCCTTGCTATGTGGGTTTAGAGGGGTTGAGGATTTTTTGGTGTAGACGCGCAAAAGCATCCTTGAGAATTCTCAGGCACTGCAGGGTTTAGGGTCTAGGGTCCGGGACCCTTGGCATTGACGGGTCCATCCCACTCGATACTTTCACCCATAGCCCCCCCTGTGTGCACCAGGGAGTAGCTTTGGAGCGGAAAAGACGCCAATATCAACCTCCTGCGCGGGCCGGCGCCCTCTGCCTAGCGTTGCGGCCTCTGTGGGGGAGAAGAGGGGTTTCAGGGTTTTGGGGTTTGGGATCGTTTGGGCCCCCCCCCCAAAGATCAGTAAGGGACCTGCCCAATTAAGTCTAGAGTCCCCTTCCGGTATAACTCCGGTCTATCAGACTCGTCTCCGTGGCGGGACTCTCAGCCTGGGTTTTGGAGCTCCAAAGTGGCGAAACCCTCAACCCAAAGTCCTGATCCCCAAACTGGGTTTAGGGTTGAGGGTTTAACTGCCTAATTTCATGTGTATGTTGTTGGTGAGTGTCTACAGGCTTGCTTCTAAACATTACTGGTGAGTGGGAGTAGCTGTCACGATCAAGAAAAGAATAAGACAGCAGGATCTTTCTGAGATTTGCCACTTACCCCCTTCAGGCACGCCCTGAAGCCACCTTTTTTAGGTTTTAGTGTTTGAGGTTTGGGGTTTGGGGTTTAGGGTTTAGGTTTCAGGGTTTAGGGGTTTACGGTTTAGGGTGTAAGCTTCAGGATTTAGGACCAGGGACCTCGAGGCTCGGAACCTCTCAAGCCTTGCATGCCAGACCTCGAACCCTCCGGCCTTGTACCGACCTTAGGGTTCAGGGCTTAGGGTTTAGGGTTTAGGGGTTTAGGGGTTTAGGGGTTTAGGGTTTAGGGTTTAGGGTTTAGGGTTTAGGGTTTAGGGTGTAGCCAGCAGCTGTGTCACTGAGGATGCACCGTGGGTGGCGAGCTCGGCATTTGTGGACGGTTGGGGGCAGGTCTTAAGGGCTAGAAGGAGGGATCCCCTAGAAGGGACCCTGAATCTTATTCCCCTATATAACCCTACTTGCCTTACATAGTCCCTATACATGCCTAAGTAGCCCCCCCCTGAACCCTAAACCCTAAGCCCTAAGCCCTAAGCCCTAAACCCTAAACCCTCAACCCTAAACCCAGAGCTCCGATCATGGTAGGAGACCCGCGGAGCACAGAAACCCGATTAGGGTTTAGGGTTTAGGGTTTAGGGTGTAGGGTTTGGGGTTTGGGGTTTAGGGTCACCCTAGTCAGTAGCTTCCTGGTTCAGGGATTTGGGCAATGAATACGTATCATCCTGATTCAGGGGTTTCAAAGGAATAAAAGGTGGTACCTCTCACCCCAATTTCCCTCTTGAGAGCTCGTTGTCTGTACTACGTTCTATTCCTTAAGCCTTGAGCCCTAAACCCTAAACCCTAGACCCTAGACCCGAAACCCTAAACCCTGAACCCTAAACCCTAAACCCTAAACCCTAAACCCTAAATTTTAAACCCTAAACCCTAAACCCTAACACGGGGGCCCCGCCCGCCATCTTGCAGCTCTAGAGGGTCCAATCTCTGAGCCCCGGCCCCAGCATCCTCTGGCTCCGATTAGGGTTTAGGGTTTAGGGTTTAGGGCTATTTAGGGTTTAGGGTTATTTAGGGTGTAGGGTTTAGTTTTCAGGGTTTAGGGTTTAGGGTTTAGGGTTTAGGGTTTCGGAGCGCCCCTAAACCGCGCTGCGAGGCATCCGCCCGCGAGGGTACCCCATGTGGTCGCTGGGCGGAGAGTCCGTGGTGTCGGGGTTAGGGTCTTGCGAGAGTTTAGGGTTTAGGGTTTGGGGTTTCGGGTTTCGGGTTTAGGGTTCAAGGTTTCGGGTTCTCAGATTTCTGAAGGGGAGTGCTTGGCAAGTCTGGGCGTCCCGAAGCTTTACCCTAAACCCTAAACCCTCAGCCTCAGCCCTAAGCCGACACCCGAAACCCTAAACCCTAAACCCTAAACCCTAAACCCTAAACCCTAAACCCTATTCCCCGACCTGGTATGGCTTTTGACTCTTAAGTTTAGGAATGTCGAGGTTCAGAGTAGAGTCTTCGCGAGAAGCTGCCGGAGAGCTTAGTGATACCCGGAAAGCCGATTTGAGGGTTTAAGGGTTTAAGAGTTTAAGGGTTTAAGGGTTTAAGAGTTTAAGGGTTTAAGGGTTTAAGGGTTTAAGAGTTTAAGAGTTTAAGGGTTTAAGGGTTTAAGAGTTTAAGAGTTTAAGGGTTTGAGGGTTTAAGGGTTTAAGGGTTTAAGAGTTTAAGAGTTTAAGAGTTTAAGGGTTTAAGGGTTTAAGAGTTTAAGGGTTTGAGGGTTTAAGGGTTCAGGGTTTAAGAGTTTAAGAGTTTAAGAGTTTAAGGGTTTAAGGGTTTAAGAGTTTAAGGGTTTGAGGGTTTAAGGGTTCAGGGTTTAAGAGTTTAAGAGTTTAAGAGTTTAAGGGTTTAAGGGTTTAAGAGTTTAAGGGTTTGAGGGTTTAAGGGTTCAGGGTTTAAGAGTTTAAGAGTTTAAGAGTTTAAGGGTTTAAGGGTTTAAGAGTTTAAGGGTTTGAGGGTTTAAGGGTTCAGGGTTTAAGAGTTTAAGAGTTTAAGGGTTTAAGGGTTTAAGGGTTTAAGGGTTCAGGGTTTAAGAGTTTAAGGGTTTAAGGGTTTAAGGGTTTAAGGGTTTAAGGGTTTCAGGGTTTCAGGGTTTGAGGGTTGAAGGGTTTAAGGGCTTGAGGGTTTCAGGGTTTGAGGGTTTAAGGGTTTAAGGGTTTCCGGGCTTAAGGGTTTAAGGGCTTAAGGGTTTAGGGTTGAGGTTTCGGGTTCAAGCCCTATACCCCCTAAACCCTAACCCTAAACCCTAAACCCTAAACCCTAAACCCTAAACCCTAAACCCTAAACCCCAAACCCTAAACCCTAAACCCCAAACCCTAAACCCTAAACCCTAAACCCCATTCCGCAAACCCTAACCACCCAACTAATAACCGTCTAGCTGGCGACTCCTCGGTTCTTTGGGACTCACGGCCCTTAAGCCCAGTTTGGGGTTTAGGGTTTAGTTTGCAGTTTAGGGTTTAGGGTTTAGGGTTTAGGGTTTGGACGGTTTGGGGTCTAGGGTTTGGGGCTCTGCCAAGCTTTGGGGCCCAAAACCCCGTGTCCCAAATACAGCCAAGACCGCGAGCCCTGCCGAATCCGAGGTCCCAGCGCTTCGCGCGCCCCTGCCGGCAGGCCTCGCAGTCGTGTTTTTTTTTTTTAATTTCCCAGGGGCTTAGGTTGGGATGTTCCCCCTTAAACGAAGAGTCCTTAATAGGGATCACAATAGGGGGTACTAAAATCCCACCCTAAACCCTAAACCCTAAACCCTAAACCCTAAACCCTAAACCCTAAACCCTAAACCCTAAGCCCTAAGCCCTAAACCCTAAACCGACTGCTTTAGGGGGGAACATCCCAAGCTACGATGTTCAGCATGCCGACTGGAGTCCATCAAGAAGGTCCACCTGAAAACCCAGATCCGCAAGGATCCTTCCCTTCCTTGCAGCCACCTTCAGGTGGTTTAGGGTTTAGGGTTTAGGGTTTCGGGTTTAGGGTTTAGGGTTTAGGGTTTAGGGTTTCGGGTTGAGGGTTGAGGGTTTAGGGTTTAGGGGTTAAGGGCTTAGAGGGTGTAGGGCTCCAGGATGTTGGGGATCTGGGGGTTTCGGGGCTTTGGTGTTGGGTGTTGGGGTTTCGGTCTTTCGGGTGGATCCTATACACCACCCCCAGCCCACAAACGCCAAGAGCCAAGAGCTTCCTCCAAAACTGAGGCTCCCTACGAAGGGGGTACTCTAAACCCTAAACCCTAAACCCTAAACCCTAAACCCTAAACCCTAAACCCTAAACCCTAAACCCTAAGCCTAGGATCCCTGAGCCTTCGAGCCAAACCCGACCCGCGACCTCGAGCTCTGAACTCCAGCCCCTTCCGACAAGCCTTTGGAGCCCTGGGAGAGCTTTCTGCCAGAATCGGTTGAGGGTTGAGGGTTGAGGGTTTAGGGTTTAGGGTTTAGGGTTTAGGGTTTAGGGTTTAGGGTTTAGGGAGTTTAAGGTTTAGGGTTTAGGGAGTTTAAGGTTTAGGGTTTAGGGAGTTTTTCATGTTTAGGGTTTAGGGTTAGGGGGGGGAACTGAGATGTCGGAGCCCTGGGTCTGAGAAAGGCCACAATCGTAGGCGTCATCACCCACCGTCCGCCCCGAAACCCTGAAGCCCTGACACCCTGAAGCCATAAACCCTGAAACCCTGAAACCCTGAAACCCTGAAGCCCTGAAACCCTTGAACCCTGAAACCCTGAAACCCTGAAACCCTGAAACCCTGAAGCCCTGAAGCCCTGAAACCCTTGAACCCTGAAACCCTGAAACCCAGAAACCCTGAAACCCTGAAACCCTGAAACCCTGGAACCCTGAAGCCCTGAAACCCTGTTTCCCTGAAACCCTAAACCCTAAACTCTAATAATCCTTGAACCCTGATCATCTCCCATCCCGCCCTGCTTGCCCAGCGCCGATGGCCGGCGGCCAAGACTGGCTTGTTGTTGTTCTGGTGGGCCAACGCACAGGTTCAGGGGTGCTTATTAACCCCCATTATGAGTATGCTTATCACCTACTTAGGGAACATGGGTACTTACTAACCCCTAAACCTTAAACCCTAAACCCTAAACCCTAAAAACCCTAAACACCCTAAACCCTAAACCCTAAACCCTGAAGCCTAAACCCCAAACCCTAACCCCGGGATCTACCTTAAACTATAACAGGGATTTCAGGTCACGTTGGCTCAAAATGTCAAGAGCGCCATGGGCAAGCTTGAGGGCTTTTGGGGTTCCGGGAGGTTGGGGTCGGGGTCGAGGTTGGGGTCGGGCTCGGTTGCCGAGTGGCGAGGGTTTGTCTTGCAGGGGCTGTCCGATTTGGGTTTAGGGTTTAGGGTTTAGGGTTTAGGGTTTCTCGGGCGTTTCGGGTATTTTTAGTCTTTGGGAGCAGTGCGGAGGCCGGAGTTTCAGGGGTCAGCTGACCCTCTGAAAGCCTCAGTGACTCCTCGCGGTGGCTTTAATGCGTGTTGGGTTTGGATGTAGGGGTTTTGGGGTCAGGGGTTGGGGTTTAGGGGTTTTAGGGGCTTACAGGGTGCAGGGGTTTAGGGGTTGAGGGGTTTAGGGCCGGGCGGGGCTGAAGGTTTCAGGTTAGGGCTTCAAGGTGTTCCAGGCTCAGGAGCACCATTTGCCTTGCGCCCGGAAGCCTGGTCTCGATTCCTTCCACCGGGCCCCGAGCGCCCCCCCTGAACACTTCCGAAAAAGCCGGCGCCCAATCGGGCATTCGGGGTGTTGGGGATGGAGCGACAAAAGGGCTTAGCCCTGTTGGGCATTCCGGGATGGAGGGCTGGAAGGCGGTTGGGTCCAAATCCTAACAGCCCCAAGCCCCAAACGCTAAACTCAGACTTGTTGCCTCACCTAGGCCCAGCCTGGCCAGCAGGTTCCGGACGCTGGCATCTTAGGATTTTCAGGGCCAAGGGTTCTGGACGAAGTCGGGGTTGAGGGCTTTGGGATCTAGGGGGTTTGGGGTTAGAGGGCTTAGGGTTCGGGATGGTTCAGGGTTTTTGGGGGATTGCGTTCTGGGGGTTTTGGGTCTTTGGGCTTTGGTGGTTTAGCGCTGGGGATTGGGGAGTTGGGGTCGATTTTGGTTTTCTTCACCTCGAGTCTAGGAGTCCCTGAAGCTAAATCATACTAGGCCTAAACTCCCTGAAGGCCTGAGCTGCTGAGGCTCTTGCGCTCGGCCTGCGACATGCTTCTGAGGCACTGCTGTTGCCTGCGCAGGCCCTTGCTTGGCAGTTGGATGCGGAGGCGGAGGATGTGCGAGGCGCCACACATCAGAGAGTTCCGGGACCCCGGGGACTAGTGTGTGTGGTTGCTGGGGATGGTCTCGGGAGAGCGCGGACCCCCGGGCCGCGGCACTAAGAGTCTCCCCGCCTTCAGTGCGCACTCGTGCGACAGCGCCGTTAGTCGCGAACTCGCAGCGGACCTTCTCCAAGCGAAGCTTGTTGGCTTTCGGGGTATCCATCCCCCCGGGCTTGGCGGGTGCCTACCCGCGTGCTGCCGTGACGACCTATTCAATGCGAAGCTTGCTTCCTGTAGTTTGCCATTTTGGGACATGCTTGCCTGTGCTTCTGTTGGAGCACGTCGTTGTTTTTGTGTTTGCTGTGCTTCTGCGGCTTTATCCTCAAGCCTTCGGGCCGGAGGTGATACCGCCTTTCGACCGGACTAATTTGTCCTGGTCACTTTCCACTCCCTAAATTCTAAACCCTAAACCCCTAAACCGGATAAGGTTCGGGCGCAGCAGCAGCAGATGGCCTCAATGCAGGCGGCGGCAGCATGGGACTCAGTTCCTTGTCAGGGCGTAGGGCCTCTGAGGGTTCTGGGTTTGGGGTTTAGGGTTCAGGGTTTAGGGTTTTATGTTTAGGTTCGACGTCAACCCGACACCCTGGAAATGAGAAGCATTTCCCCAAGTCTACAAGCCACCACGCCTCCGTCCTAAATCTGAATGAGCATTCATAAATGTACGATAGCAAGGGACCCTTGGAGGTTCGTGGGTACTTATAAACCCATGTACAAGTCTGCTTATAACCTACTTGGGGCACTTCAAGGGCTTCTAAGTACAGCTATAATTGGGGTTATAAGTACCCACGAACCTCCAAGAATAATTTCGACCCCAAAATTACTAGGATCCCCTTCTGGCAAGTCCCCCAAACAACGTACCTCCAATTTTTTCGCCACTGGCTCGCTCGGTCTTCTTGCCACTTGGCGAAGGCCGCGGCAGTTTCAGGTAATATGCACCTCCGGTACTTTACGGTTCTTGGGTAGTAGAGCTGTACTTCTAAGCCCTTGATATCCCCTAAGCAGGTTATGAGTAGACTTATAAATGGGGGAATAAGCCATAAACCTCCAAGTGCGCCTTTGCGGTGGGTTTAGGGTTTCGGGTTTAGGGTTTAGGGGTTCGAGAAATAGAGCATAGGGGCCTATTGAAACGTCCGAATTCAGCATGCTAAGGCTGCATGTTGATAACGTACCTCCTCGAGCCGGAGCACCCCAACCCAGAACAATCCTTCAGCTCAACCTCTGCTACCCCCACAGCCCTCCCCCCCTGGCCCCAAACCCTCAACCCTCAACCCTCAACCCTCAACCCTCAACCCTCAACCCTCAACCCTCAACCCTCAACCCTCAACCCTCAACCCTCAACCCTCAACCCTCAACCCTCAACCCTCAACCCTCAACCCTCAACCCTCAGCCCTCAACCCTCAGCCCTCAGCCCTCAGCCCTCAGCCCTCAGCCCTCAGCCTTCAAACCCCCTAAACCCCAAACCCTAAACCCCAAACCCCAAACCCTCAACCCTAGTCCCTAAACCTTAAACCCCCTCAAACCCCAAACCCCGAGGCGCAGGCGGCCCAGGTGCAGGCTGCGCAGGCGCAGGCCAATGCGCAAGCCTTGGCGCGGGACCTCAGGGGGAGCTTGGGATTGAGCTTTCGGGGACTTTGGGGTTTAGGGTTTAGGGTTTCGGGTTTAGGGTTTAGGGTTTAGGGTTCAGCATCTCAAGTCCGAGCATTCACTAGTCAAGCTCGTGACTTTGGTATCGAAAATCTACCCACCGACCCTTTGGATCCCGCAACATAGGACAGTGTCATAGTATTAATTATCAAAAGAACGGAGTTGTCGACCTTAATTTGTCTCAGGACAAATCATTTCTAAAACGTGCTTAAACCCTTGAGACCGTAAACCCTTGAGACCCTAATCCCTTGAGCCCCTAAATTGAGACCCTAAACGCTTGAAACCCTAAACCCTTGAGACCCTAAACCCTTGAGACCCTAAACCCTTGAGACCAGGCAACATGCCCAGGAAGCAGGCAAAATGTCCACGAAGCCGGCAACAAGCCCACGAAGCGGGCAAACACATGCCCACGAAGCAGGCAAAAATGCCCACGAAGCAGGCAAAAATGCCCACGAAGCAGCAAAAATGCACATGAACCAGGCAAAAATGCCTGCGAATTAGGCAAATTTGCCTAGTTCGTGGGCATTTGCCTGGTTCGTGAGCAAAATTTGCCGCCCACGGGGGTTCAAATAATAATAGGTAAGAGGGGTTTTTGGGCTTGGGGCTCAGGTTTATGGATCAGAGTTGGGGGGTGGGCATCGGGTTTAGGGGCTCTGAGTTGCTCGTCGACCGGCCGCCCAGCATTTTCGGGTTGTCACACAGGCTGATTTGGGTATATGAAACAGGGTTTAGGGTTTAGGGTTTAGGGCTTAGGGTTTAGGGTTATGTTGCTGTATATCAGGTCCCTTTTAAATACAAACCCTACTTCATATGGGCAGGATGAGTGTTCTCATTTTTCCTCTGTCTTGGTGGGGAAGATGCTAGACACAGCGATGACCTTCGAGCCACGCAAGGGCGATGCCAGGTTGATGGGTTCGAGACAAGACGTGGAAGAGCTGCCACATGCCCATACCCTAAACCCTAAATCCCAAACCCTAAGCCCTAAACCCTAATCCCTCAACTCCCCAATGCATCCGCAGCCCTTGGTTGGCACGGAGTCGTTTAGGGTTCGGGAGGGGTGGCCACAAGTTCTTCCTGGACAACCTTCTTCGGGGTTTGGGGGGTTCAGGGTTTAGGGCTTAGGGTTTGAGGTTTAGGGTTTTAGGGTCTAGGGGTTTTAGGTTTCGAGTTTTTGGGGGTTTCAGGGATATCCGGACGTCCCTCAACGCCTCCCAAGAATCTGAATGCGGGTGTTCGAATTCGGGCCATGTGGCTTGACAGGCCTGAGAGTTTCGGAAACCCTAAACCCTAAACCCTAAACCCCAAACCCCAAACCCCAAACACCAAACCCTAAACCCTAAACCAGGGCTTGAGGGGTCTTGGGAGTGGGGCTTAGCCATGACCATCGCCAGGGAGCAAAGCTAGTGACATGAAGCGCAACATGGACAGACCAGCAGCCAGGATTGCAGCTTAAAAAAAGGTCGTCTCGCCAAGAAGCAGCAAAAGAGAAGACTTGCTCTTGGGGTTTAGGGTTTAGGGTTTAGGGTTTAGGATTGCAGCAGGTACCCACCCTCAACCCTGAACCGCTGGAGGCATTTGCACAAGCAGCACAAGCACAGGCGCTGCAACTGGCGCAGGCGTTCGAGTCAACGTGCATAGGGACAGGGTGCCATGTGGTCTGTGGGACCCTGTGTAAGGTTGAGTGTCACGGCTTTGGGGTTCAAAGGCGTTGAGATTTTTGCGTTCGGTTTGGGTTTTCAGACTCAGAAGCTTGGTGGCGGGTAATGGGCCAAGATTCGGCGTAGCTGCAAGTCAATTCAAAGTATCTTTGCTGTCCAACTAGCGTAATGCGGACCCGAGGGTACACCACTTCACGAGACCCTTGAACAAAATAATCCACCAAATCCTCCAAACAAGCCAGGCATGACTAAACAAAGATCCAAATGCTTATAGTCTCGAAGTTCTTCCTGGAGACAGTCCTATCTCCCCATGAACCGAGTATGTTATTGTAAGGGCTGATATCTGTCTCCGGAGATGCCAGAGATGACATGAGAAGTTCTAAGCCTAAACCCCAAAGCCTAAACCCTAAACTCCGTTAACCTTCGCAGTCACGGGTTCTTTTGCGAGTTCTTGTACCCGGAACCCATCACTCGGACAGGTAGGAAGGTACCAAGTGAGTCTGATGGTCTTAGCGGCGGTCCTGTCAGGTTTAGGGTTTAGGGTTGAGGGTTGAAGGTTTAGGGTTTGTGCTGTTCGCTTCTTTATGCACTTCGCTCACAGGTTAACGCAAATAATGCCGGCCTAATATTGTCTTAGTATTTTCATACACTACATGTTAAGGAGTTTAGGCCAAAAGGCTGCTTTAACGAGTTCATGAACCCCAATTACTGATAGCACCCAATAGTGACAGAAAAGCACCCACAAGATCCATGTAATTGCAAGCGTTCCTTGCGCCCACTCTTCTTAACCTTTTTTGATTGTTTTCTCTTCTTGTCAAGAGCCCCGCATGAAACGTACAATATCTGTAGGCTCGCGGATTCTTTGTACTTGTGTTCGCCAGAAAGCCCCATAATGATCAGAAAAGAATGCGGGTCTTTTCTGCCACTAATTCACTACGCTCGTTCACTTCTTTCACTCTCTTCTGTAGTACCTCCCGACAGGGTTTAGATTGTAAGAGAGAATAGAAGTAAACTTGTTGGGCGTCGGTTTCTGGGGCTCAGAGCCTGTTGGCCCAAAGCAATAGGCATAGGGACTATACAAGACTCTTGCAATGCAAGAAGGGTCTATTTTGAAAGACCCTAAGCCGAGGCCTAGACACCAATTTCCCATGTAGGCAGAACCCTTGGAACATCCCGAGGCCGACAACAGTCAAAGCCGACCCTAAACCCCAAAGCCTAAACCCCAAACCCTAAACCCTAAACCTTGATAACGTGCCTCCTCGAGCCCAAGCACCCCAACCCCAACCTTCAATTTTTGAACCCCCACCCCTAAGCCCTAAACCCTCCGTTTCTAAAGGGCAAGCTGAAGCACTGTGTGCTGTCTTGTGGTCAGGCTCAGATGCTTGCACAGGCCCAGGCGCAGCATGTTTTGCAGGGGGCATGGGTTGCTTGCGTGCTTGTGGAAGTGGTGTCAAGAGTTTCGGGTTTTGGGTTTATGGTTTAGTGTTTAGGGTTTAGATTTAGGGTTTAGGATTTAGGGTTTAGGGTCTAGTGTTTAGGGTTTGGGTTTCGGGTGCAGCTGCCACCGTACGTGAAGTGCAGGATCAGGTCTCTGTGTTGACTGCCCTTCGGTTCAGACCCTAAACCCTAAACCCTAAACCCTAAGCCCTAGACCCTAAACCCTAAACCCTAAACCCCTAGAACCTAAACCCTTGCAGGCTTCGAGGCTTCATTGCCCAGAGAGCCCAGCACCCTGTAATCTACGACCACCCCTTTGTGCAAAACAAGGCCCCCCCCCCCCCTGCACATGGGCCGGTTTAGGGTTTAGGGTGTAAACCCTAAACTCCTGGAGCAAGAAAATAGGGGCCTCCCTGGGTAACATTGCAGATGTGTTGGTTTTGCACGTTGTTAAGGTTCAGGTTTAGAACCAAGTTTTGGCCCCCAAGGGTTCAGGGTTTAGGGTTTAGCTTGGCTTAGGGTTTAGGGCTTATGAAAGTTTTGGGGGTAGGGTTTAGGAAAGTTTGAGGTCTTAGGGCCTAAGAAGGTGAAGAGGGCTTGGGAATCAAGGGAATTCGGTGTTCTGTAGGGACTACTTTACATACGTAGGGACTCGAAAACGTGTATCTAGGGGTTATGTGGGGAATAAGATGAAGGGTCCCCTAGAACCCTAGAACCCTAGAACCCTGGAACCCTGGAACCCTAGAACCCTAGAACCCTAGAACCCTAGAACCCTAGAACCCTAGAACCCTAGAACCCTAGAACCCTAGAACCCTAGAACCCTAGAACCCTAGAACCCTAGAACCCTAGAACCCTAGAACCCTAGAACCCTAAAGCCTAAACCCTCCTTAAACCCTAAACCTTAAAACCCTAAACCCTAAACCTAAAAACCCTAAACCCTAAACCCTAAACCCTAAACCCTGAAGCTTAAGACCCTGAACCCTAAGCCCGAACCCTAAACCCTAAACCCTAAGCCCTAAACCCTAAACCCTAAGCCCTAAGCCCGAAGCCCTAAACCCTATTCCATGTCCCTGACAGGTGTTGGCCGCCGCAAAGCAAGCGGCTGAGGCCATTGTTTCTGCTGCTTCGCTGCTGCGGGGTTGAGGATGTATTTGTGCTTTAGGGTTCAGGGTTTACGATTTAGGGTTTAGGGTTTAGGGTTTAGGGTTTAGGATTTAGGGTTTAGGGTTTAGGATTTCAGGGTTTAGGGTGTATTGGGGTTCGGATTTAGGATCTAGGGAATTCGAATGTAGGGCTGCAGCACAGGACTCTGACATAACTTAGGGTCAGGATGTCACAGGTTTCTGCGCATTCGGACCCCTAAACCCTAAACCCTAAACCCTAAACCCTAAACCCTAAACCCTAAACCCTAAACCCTAAACCCTAAACCCTAAACCCTAAACCCTAAACCCTAACCCCTAACCCCTAAACCCTAAACCCTAAACCCTAAACCCTAAACCCTAAACCCTAAACCCTAAACCCTAAACCCTCTAAACCGCTGGACTCTAAAGCTGATGAGCTGCCAAGCTCCTAAAGCCCAAAACCCTGAAGACCGTCCAAAACCTCAGGCCTTGGACCCAACACCCAAAGGGTTTAGGGTTTAGGGTTTAGGGTTTAGGGTTTAGGGTTTAGGGTTTAGGGTGCAGCATTGGGCAGCTGAACGCAACAGCGGACCAAACCGGAGCTGGCCCAAACCAAGCCAAAGCCAGTCAAAATGCACATGTAACAGATGTTTCGGGGACACTTGAGCCACTTGGGACACTGGGACACTTCAAGTGCTGAACGCTGGGCCAGAAGCCAAAGGACCCCCCCGCCCCCCTCCCCTCGATGGTTGCACCGGGCTTCCCATTCCGTTGACGGTAAGCTTCTGGATCAAGCTGGCACTTCGGTTTGCGAATCTCTGAACCCTAAACTTAGCCCCACCCTGCCCTCACCTCCCCCCCCCTCACCCCCACGATAGAGCAGCTTGCCGAAAGAGGCCAAAGCCGCAGAGGAGCAGGCGGTGTGATTTTTTTGGGGTTGGCTGGTTGGCGGAAGTGGAGGTCAAGTCGAGGTCTCCGCATGCGTTGCATATTATTCCTATCTCATCACATTGTTATATTATTGTACCTATTATTTTAATAGATCTTGTGTTTTTTATATCATGTTGGGGGGCGTGGAGGAAAAGATGGAGGCAGCGGCTTTCACCCTCCTGAACTCCAATCCTCAAGTCCAAGCATCTCTAGCTTGACCCCAACCCCGGAGCCCAAAACACGACTCAGGGCTCACAACCAAAGAAAGTCAGGCAAAAAGTTAGGCTTGCTGAGGATTCCAGGGCTTTGGGGATGTTGAGGGCTAGACCCGAGGCCCTGAACTGCCCTAAACCCTAAACCCGAATGAAAGCCCTAAAGCCTGAAAACCTATCTGTTCGGGTATAGGTGCTTTGGGGCTTAGGGGTTTCGACTGGGCTTCGACCATATCAGGAACCCCACGAGGGATCATCGTTGAGAGACCTGCTCCCATGAAGCTGTCAGATCCATATACGTTCAAGGCCCGAAATGCTGCAGCATGGGTTTAGGCGTTACGGGGTTTGACGTTAACAGCTGACAGAAACACAACTACAAGTAGCAGCCGTTTGTTCGTCCAACAGTCGTTAGTTGACCAAAAGTACGTAAACCAGTTGACCAAAAGTACGTAAACCAGAACACCCCCCCCCCCCCCCAAAAATTGTAAGGCCTATGCCCCAAACCACAAAACTCCTAAGACCTAAACCCTACATAGGTCTCTGGCAACTGAGAGGTGTGGAAACCCCCCCCCCCCCCCCCCAACCCCAGTCTCCCAGACTAGTATCTGGGGGCTTTAGTTGTGGTGTAGGGTTTAGGGTTTTAGAGGTTTTTAGGTTTTTAATTTTTCATTGGGGTTTTCGGGCTTCTAGGGTTGAGGCGTAGGGTTTAGGGCTGTTATGGTTTTTAGAGCTTTTTAGGGTGGCTAGGGCTTTAGAGTGGTTCGTTTTTTTTTTTTTTTTCTTTTTTCTAGGGTTTTCGGTTTTTGAGTGTTTTAAGGGTTTTGTTTAAGGGGTTTTAGGTTTATTTTGGGGTTTTGAGGGGTTTTAGGGTTTTAGGTTGTTTGTTTTTTTTGGGGGTTTAGAGGGCCGCTGTACAGCAGGGATACAAAGAGGGACCCAGAATTTCGAGGTCTGACGCGATGTTCGGGGGTATTGGTTCAGCCCTACCTAAGCTTCATGCTAGACCTCAAACTCAACCCTAAACCCTAAGCCCTAAACCCGAAACCCTAAGCCGCTAAGCCCCTAAGCCCCTAAGCCCCCCAAGCCCTAAGCCCCAAATAGTGTGCCTTCTATATAATTGCTGCATAGGCGTTCCCAGATCCCGAGCTCCCATGCAGGCGCAGCAGGAAGCCGTCGCCCAAGCTCAGGCCCTCATTGCTGGAGACCCCAAGCCCTAAGCCGAAACTCCACAGCCTAAACAGAACGCGGTTTGAATTTTAACATAGAATAGATAGTGTATCATACGTAATAACACAATATCTAACACATACTGCATAATGCATAGTGCAGCGTATATATGTATATATATATATATATGTACATATATATATATATATGAGAACGCGCAATCTTATTCTGAATTGGCGCCCTACATGCCTAAGCGTTTAGGGTTTCGGGTTTAGGGTTCAGGGTTCAGGGTTAACCCTAATCTCCCTGAACCCGGAAAGTCTAAGCCCTGAAGCCACCAGCACAGACAGAGCTTGAACCCTCAGGCCACAACTCGAAGCCCACAACCCCCTGACCCTTTAAACCCTAAACCCTAAACCCTAAACCCTAAACCCTAAACCCTAAACCCTACACCCTATTAACCCTAAACCCTAAACCCTAAACCCGAAACCCTAAACCCTAAACCCTAAACCCTATTAACCCTATTAACCCTATTAACCCTATTAACCCTATTAACCCTATTAACCCTATTAACCCTATTAACCCTATTAACCCGATTAACCCGATTAACCCTGTTAACCCCTATTAACCCTAAACCCTAAACCCTCAACCCTAAACCCTAAACCCTAAACCCTAAACCCTCAACCCTCAACCCTCAAGCCCTAGCCTTTTAAACCCCAGACAACAAGAGGCCCTGGCAGCGCAAGCTGCAGAGGAGCCGTCCTTGTTTCGGGTTTGGGGGGAGTAGGTGGGTGGAGGGTGAGGTTAAGGGTTTAAGGTTTGGGGTTTAGGGTTTAGGGTGTAGGGGAGTTTTTGGTGTTCTCCGGGGTTTGTTTGGGTGTTCGGGTCTCTTGCATGCTGATATTAGCCAGTTTCGGGTTTGGGGTTGGATTAGCCTGATTCTCGTTTCCGTTTTTAATTTCATTCTTATTTGTGATTTTTGCTTTGTTTGGCGGGGAGGGGCGGGGCTTAGCTAAGAAAGGCCGTGGGCTTTCATGTTCGGTTGCGCTAAATTCAACCCTGAGTCCCCTAAGCCCGTGTTTTGGGCAGCTGGGCTGTTAAGGTGGGCGGTGGGGTAGTGTTTTGGAGTGCTCGGTTGGTTCGGGGGTCTACGGGTCAGAGTTGGGATGTTCCCCCCTTATGCTAGTAGGGGTTATCATCGGGGGTACTGTAAGACTGTTAGTATCAGGGGGAGCATCCCAAGGTCAGAGTGTTCTCCCACAGTGTTTGCAAGCTTTTGTCAGCAGTTGGAAGTCCCAAACCCACCTAGGTTCGAGGTTCCGGGCGGCATGGTCCTATTATAGGAAAATAAATACAAAAATAAATACATACATAAATTACTACATACATAAGTATAAATATAAATAATAATATGAATACAAATATAAATCTAAATTTACATATACATTTAAATACAATTTTAAATACAAATATGAATATCAATATAAATATAAATACAACTATAAATACAAATATAAATATAAGTATAAAACTAAATTTCAATACAAATATAAACATAAATATAAATATACATGTAAATCCAATTATACATATATATATATATATATATGAATAAATAAGTAAATAAATATATGTTTATATATACACATATATATATATAATATAATGATAATAATAAGAAGAATAATAAGGTATATATAAGAATATATCATAGTATATAACAACCAATAATCGTACATGATAATACATGACCACAATTGACAATGAATACTTTGCAACCCATGACTCGACATGAACCGCCAAGTACTGAAACTCCCAAAGCCTCAAGCCCTAAACCCTAAATCTTAAATCCTACACCCTAAGCCCTAAGCCCTAAGCCCTAAGCCCTAAACCCTAAACCCGCAACCCGAAACCCTAAACCCCAAACCCCCATCCATGTCTTCCAGGCTGCGGAAGCTGCACAGGCCGCGTGGGGCGCAATCTCCCTCCCTGAAGCTACCCACCAGGGTTTAGGGTTTAGGGTTTAGGGTTTAGGGTTCAGGTTTTAGGGTTTAGGGTTTGGGGTTTAGGGTCCAGAGACTGAGGGATGGAGATGAGTCTGCCTGGTGTTCCACATTGAAGTTCTTAGTGCTTTCATTGTTCACGACGTAGCTTATCTTAACAATCCCTGGTTGCTTCCTAAGAACGCTGGTTACACTCGAGAATCCCAGAAGTCATGGAACTATTCTGGCCCTCCGCATGCCCTCGGCAGAGTCGCCCGGGTTGAGGGTTTCAGGGTTTGCCATGCTTAGGGTTTAGGGTTTAGGGGTTTAGGGTGTAGGGTTTGGGGTTTAGGGTTTAGGGTTTAGGGTTTAGGGTTTAGGGTTTAGGGTTTAGGGTTTAGGGCCCATGCGATGTGCTTCGAAACATACGTATCGCGAGAAGTCCTCAATGTTCGGGCACCACCTGCGCATACAAACCACAAAGCCTTAAACCCAATCCCTGAACGCTGAAACCCATGTCATCCACTTTTCAGCCCTCATTGCGGACGGAAGTCCTCACACCGACAAGACACTCGAAGGCTTTGGGTTTAGGCTTTAGGTTTGTGACAGAATCCTAGAACCGAAGCCACAAACCCAAAACCCAGGGGACTCGTGCCTCCTCCCAGCCCATCCAGGCAGCCGACTTCGCAGCGTCGGGGCCCGAGCATAGCAGACCCTCCAAAATCAGCCAGAATCAGGGATACAGGGCTTGAGATGCGGTTCTTGGAGAAGTCCGCGCAGTCACCTCTCGTACTCCCCCCCCCCTCTGAGGCCTCAGTTCAAACTGACTTTATGACTACCAGCAGCCCTCAGCTCCGGGGGCCCTACACCCCAGGCCCGGACATCTGGAGGCCTTGTAAACACCAAAGAAAGCAGGGGGCCTGCGCACCCAAAGGCAGTGGCTCACATTCGCATGGCACGCTGGCAAAGCCAGGCTCTGCGCAAGGAGTGCGCGAGGAGTGCGCGAGGACGGGCTGCGCTTGACCCTGGAGTGCGAGGCCCGTCTGGCCAAGATCATGACCCGGCGCCGACGCGAGGATCTGCCAAAGTCACAACCCTGGAAGGGCAGCTCGGGAACATGAACCGCCTCAACGCCTGGAGGCTTCTGCCGTTCTGCACAGTGCACCCTGAACCTGAAACCACTTTTGTTCAAAGCTGGTCGTATGCCGCCCAAGCCTGGGACGAGCCCAAGAAGCCCAAAATTGCCGCTTGAACACATCCTGGAATCGAGAAGGCTTGTGCGATGAGGCTTTGGGTTATTGAGGTTGGGTAAAAACGCCCAAAACATGAAACCCTAAAGCCCCAACCCCAAAACCCAAACCCTAAAGGGGTTCGAGTTGAGTGGTGGGTTTGCAGCCATGGGTTGGTTCAAGCCCTCCGAGTTTGGAACCTTTAGACGTGCGCACACAAACTCTAGACCCAGAGCCCTTGACGTTTAGGGTTTGAGGCGTGGGGGTTCGGGTTTGGGGCGTACCCTAAGCCCAGAACCCTACAGCTCTAAAGCCGAAGCCCCAGGGTGCCATCGTCCCTTGACACCCTAAACCCTAAACCCTAAACCCTAAACCCTAAACCCTAAATCCTAAACCCTAAACCCTAAATCCTAAATCCTAAATTTCCTCTTGCCCCAATCACGGCAGTTCAGGGCGAGTGGCGGCTATGCCTTGGAGGACGCCGGGCTTAGGGGTTTAGGGTCTACCGTAGCAACCCCAAACCTAACCTTTTGTGTAGGTTGTTGCGGTAAAGCGGCTGATATAAGACCCTTAGGTCACGTACAAAACGGAAGCAGCTCGTGAGTTTTTTAGGTAGGGTTTAGGATCCAGGCGCGCCCCTTCAGGGCGAGGTCAAAGCTTTGGGGCTCTCTCGTCAAGCCTGTGATGGAGGGGCCTTTCTAACTGGAACAGGGATTCTTGGGCATCAGGAGAAAGCTTGATCATTCCCTAAACCCGAAACCCTGAACCCTATACCCCAAACGCTAAAGCCCAACACCCTAAACCCCAAGCCCCAATGTTGACCTGAAGCTCCCGGTCATTTTGGGAAGCCGGGGCATCGCACTGAGTCCAGGAGCCACAGCCCGCCAGGGCAAACCTTAAGCCCAATGCCTCAAAACCCTGAACCCTGAAACCCCAAACCCCTAAACCCCCTCAACCCCCTCAACCCTAAATCCCAAACCACTTATCCCTAATCCCTAAACCCCGAAACCCCTCCTCAACCCCAAATCTTGAATGCCTAACCCCATATCCCTAAACCCTAAACCCTAAACCCTAAACCCTAAACCCTAAACCCTAAACCCTAAACCCTAAACCCTAAACCCTAAAGAGCCCGAAGACGCAACCTCACACGGTCCCCCGAAGGACGCCTCCCAGGGGCGCCTCGGACACGCTCGCGGTGTGGTTTGGGGGTTGTATAGGGTTTAGGGTTTAGGGTTTAGGGTTTAGGGTTTAGGGTTTAGGGTTTAGGGCTTTAGGGCTGTAGGGTTCAGGGTTTTAGGGTTTTAGGGTTTTAGGGTTTTAGGGTTTTAGGGTTTTAGGGTTTGAGGGTTTTAGGGTTTTAGGGTTTGAGGGTTTGAGGGTTTGAGGGTTTGAGGGTTTTAGGGTTTTAGGGGTTTAGGGGTTTAGGGTTTTAGGGTTTTAGGGTTTTAGGGTTTGAGGGCTTTTTGGTTTTAGGGTTTGGGGGCTTTGGGGCTTTGGGGCTTTAGGGCTTTAGGGTTGTCGGGTTCAGTGTTTAGGGTTCAGGGTTTTAGGGTCGCAGGGTTTTAGGGTCGCAGGGTCGTAGGGTTTAGGTCGAAGGGTTTGGGGCTTCAGCATTTTACTTTGTGGTGCTTTACTGTAACTTTAGATCCTTAGCCTTTTTGGGTTTATTGGGTTTCTTAGCAAGGCAGCTAAAAGTTCAATTTATAGCTACCCTCCTAAGTGCAGCCAAGTTTAGGGCAGTAGAGTGAATGTAGGCTTTAGAGTCGCAGGATTGTGAGGTTTAGGGGCTGGGGTTTGAGAGTTGCAACAGAACTTGCAATGCCTTTGATCCGCGTCAACCTTGGATGCCAGTCGATGTTGTTTAGGGTTAGGGTTTAGGGTTTCGGGTTTACCTAAGTTTGCAAGTATCAGATACTAGGCGGGCACCATGGACCAGTGTTTCGTGCTTGGCTCATGCCACGAGTACACCAGCAAGGCCTTTTGGAAGAATACTTTCCTGTGTGCGTGAGTGAGTGAGTGAGTGAGTGAGTGAGTGAGTGAGTGAGTGGGTGAGTGACTGAGTGAGTGAGTGAGTGCGAGTGAGTGAGTGTGTGTGTGTGTGTGTGTGTGTGTGTGTGTGTGTGTTTGTCTGTCTCTCTCTCTGTGTCTGTTCGTTGACCTTCAGCCTTCTGAACCGCATCCGTACCTGAAGAACGCAACCTCGGCCCCAAACCCTGAGCCCTGGGCCCCGAAAGCAAGGTCGATGATCGCGGCCCCACCTCCGGGTGATGAGGCCGCAGACGGGTGCACCCTCGCGCTGCGCTCCAAAGCCCCAAAAGCCGAAGCCCTAACCCCCGGGTAGCCCAGAGGCACCGTTTACCCCACTGTTTTGGGTTCTGGTTCCCTTATAAAGTAACCAACCCAAAAAAGCGTGCCCTTATTTTGATATGGTTGCTGGGCCACCAAGACCCGCAACCCCCTAAGCCTTGAACTCTCAAACCCTCCGGCCGACCTGTAATTTTGGGAAGCACGGCATCTTGCGTGGTGTGTTTGATAATACGGGCAAATTTCCTTACCCCCTCATATAGCCCCCCTATGAGCCTTATTCTAGGAACGCCCAAAAGGGCACAACCTTACTTTGGGAGATGTTCGGAGTGCTACAGTTCTGACTATTCACACTTGAAAGCCGCCCTCCATAAGAGTCAGCTGCCATATTCCTGTATGCCCGAGAGTACTTTGCACGGTAAATCCTGATTCTGGTCGTGCTTGTGGTTCGCGCAGCAGAGGATTCGGACAGCAGGGGATTCGGACGTGGAGCATCTGCACCGGCATGCGCACAGAAAGCTTTGTGCGGGCAAGGGACGAGTGTAAAACTCCTCGGAAAGCTGTTTTGCATGGTGGCACGGCGGTCAAGAAAGCCAGTTTGCACAGCGGGCATTCGCGTATTTATCAGCTGGGCAAGGTTCCACTGTGTAGTTTGCAAGGAATCAGTTTTTGCCGCCCCTAAAGTGCAGAAAACCTCCTGGCCACCATCAACCCAGCACTTGTCAAAACATCGTGGAACCGCTTTCTCTATCTACATCATTGCAGGAAGTGCGCCCTCTCTTACAAACAGGATCCTTCTTTGTGCCAGGAAGCCACAAGCCCCTCAAGCCCTAAAACCCAAAACCCTCCACACCAAGCCCCTAAGCCCCTAAGCCCCTAAGCCCCTAAGCCCCTAAGCCCCTAAGCCCCTAAGCCCCTAAGCCCCTAAGCCCCTAAGACCCTAAGCCCCTAAGCCCCTAAGACCCTAAGCCCCTAAGCCCCTCTAAGCCCCTAAGCCCCTAAGCCCCTAAGCCCCTAAGCCCCTAAGCCCCTAAGCCCCTAAGCCCCTAAGCCCCTAAGCCCCTAAGCCCCTAAGCCCCTAAGCCCCTAAGCCCCAAGACCTGGAAACCCTGAACCCGCGAGAGCCGATAGAGCCTTTCAAAGCGACCCATGTGCGCCAGGAGCCAGCGCCAGCCCCCCCACCGGAGGAGGCCAGGTTTTGGGTTTTGGCTTTGAGGGTTTAGAGTTTGGGTTTCGGGTTTGGTGTTTAGGGTTTAGGGTTTTGGGTTTGGGGTTTAGGGTGGGTCATTAGCGAGATCAGGAAGCCCTGAAAGATCGCCCAAATCCGCCCTACGCCGAGAAATCCACTGCCCTGCGCAGAGTGTGGCTTCCTGTCGAACTCTGGAACCCTAAACCCTAAACCCTAAACCTTAAACCCTAAATCCTGAACCCTGAACCCTGAACCCTGAACCCTGAACCCTAAACCCCACACCCTGAACCCTAAACCCCCGAAAGGTGAACCCTAAGCCCCAAAACGAAGCCAAAACTTCGTCGGGGGGTGTGAGGGTTTCAGGGTGTCGGGAGAAAAGCACATGGCTACACACTCACCGCCGAGTCGGCCCCTGAATGCTAAGCCCGAAGTATGCGCGCCGGCAAGCTATAGGGAGGACCCTTACAACTAAACCGTCAGCCCCAAACCCTATAAGCCATAAACCCCCCCGAACCCCAAACCCTGAACCCTAGCCCTAAACCCTAAACCCTAAACCCTAAACCCCAAACCCCAAACCCCAAACCCCAAACCCCAAACCCTAAACCCTAAACCCTAAACCCTAAACCCTAAACCCTAAACCCTAAACCCTAAACCCTAAACCCTAAACCCTTAACCCTAAACCCTAAACCCTAAACCCTAAACCCTAAACCTCTCTATCTTAGGGTATTTAAACCCTAATTCAAAAGTCGGCAACGGGAAGTTTTCGGGGCTTCAAAAGTCGGCAACGGGAAGTTTTCGGCTTCCTGAGTCGGCAACGGGAAGTTTTCGGGGCCCCAAAAGTCGGCAACGGGAAGTTTTCGGGCCTCAAAAGTCGGCAACGGGAAGTTTTCGGCCTCAAAAGTCGGCAAGCATGAATTTCGGGGCCCCAAAAGTCGGCAACGGGAAGTTTTCGGCCTCAAAAGTCGGCAACGGGAAGTTTTCGGCCTCAAAAGTCGGCAACGGGAAGTTTCGGGGCCTCAAAAGTCGGCAACGGGAAGTTTTCGGCCGGCAACGGGAAGTTTTCGGCCTCAAAAGTCGGCAACGGGAAGTTTTCGGGCCTCAAAAGTCCTGAACGGGAAGTTTTCGGCCTCAAACCCCCCACCCCCCCCCCCCCCCCCCCAACCCCCCCACCCCCCCCCCCACCCCCTCTCCCCACCCCCGCCCCACCCCCACCCCCCCCCCAAATGAAGAAAACCCCAGGATTGGCCCGGGTCCCTACTAAAAATGCGATTTTTTTAGTACTGAAATCGACGCTTCTGGGTCGTTTTCTGGATTTTTGATTAAAACCGAGCCTTCACCGATAGCGACTTCTAAAGCGTAGGGTTTAGGGCCCTCAGAGCATAAAGGGCCTATTGTGGGCCTTAAATTAGGTTTCGGGTTTTGGGTCCGTTAAAAACTATCTACTGGGAATGTATTGAGTGAACTTTGTGTTTTCTCAATGTTATGGGTTTCTTGGGTGGGTGGGTTTTTTTCCAACGCTTGACAAGCTGCTTGACTAGTGAATGCTTGGACTTGAGATGCTGAACCCTAAACCCTAAACCCTAAACCCTAAACCCTAAACCCTAAACCCTAAACCCTAAACCCTAAACCCTAAACCCTAAACCCTAAACCCTAAACCCTAAACCCTAAACCCTAAACCCTAAACCCTAAACCCTAAACCCTACCCCCTAACCCCTAAACCCTAAACCCTAAACCCTAAACCCTAAACCCTAAACCCTAAACCCTAAACCCTAAACCCTAAACCCTAAACCCTAAACCCTAAACCCTAAACCCTAAACCCTAAACCCCAGCCCTAAACCCTAAACCCTAAACCCTAAACCCTAAACCCTAAACCCTACTGAGAGGTACCCATGAACTGTAACTGTCGAGTAACCCGCAGCCCCGGCTCCCGGCTTCAGGAGCCCCGCCCGCCGGGTTCCCATGGAAGGATGGGAGGAAGATGTGTGTGTTTAGGGTTTAGGGTTTAGGGTTTAGGGTTTCGGGTTTAGGGTTTAGGGTTTAGGGTTTAGGGTTTAGCGTTTAGGGTTTAGGGTTTAGGGCTATGGCTGCTTGCGCCGGTACTATTGCTACTGCGATTTTTGTTCTGAGTGGTTGCATTAGGATTGCTATTCCGATGATTAATCCGGTTGTTATTCTTTACTTCGTGCCTGCATACGTATGTACACGTAAGGGGTTGTTCTAGGAATCAGAGTAGGCCCTTATTCCCTCGTTCTACGGCTTAGGTTTCCTCATTTGCCCCTAGAAACCCAAAACAAAGGGCACCTTTTATTCCTAGGTTACTCTTGGGTCTAGATATGCAAAAGATGCAGGGAGCTTAGTGCTCAGGGTTTGAGGGATTGGGGCTTCAAGGGGCGTAGAGCGCTTCGGGTTTCGGGGGTTTCCAGAGCGTGATGAGGGCTAGGGGCCTAAAAAGGCAAGCTTCAAGAAAGTTTCGGGTTTCAGGTCCAGGGTTTAGGGTTTTGCTAGTGGGTTCAGAAAAGGCCATGGGGCGTTAGGGACTTTGGGGGGGCTTTACGGGGGTCCCGGGGTTTGGTTTGCGGGTTTTGAGGGTTTGCGAGAGAGGGTTCTTTAAGGGTTTCTTGTGGATGTAAGCAACATCCAAACCACCAAGACTGCCTAGGCCGGAGCCACCTGCAGAGGAGGAACCGGTGTGCTTCCCCCCCAGGGCCCTGGGGTTTAGGGTTTAGGGTTTAGGGTTTAGGGTTTAGGGTTTAGGGTTTAGGGTAGGGTCTAGGGGCTTCGTACGCCCAGGTATTTGAAGCAATCATGAATAGGACTCATGGTCACCCTTGTAAATGTGCAAATTTTACACATATCTACAGTCTATTGGTGTACACATGTAGTTGCATCTCTCTCGCTCTCTCCCTATTTCTTTTTGGAAGAAGGTGCTTGCATGTGTGTGTGTGTGTGTCCTCGTTGATTTTGGTGTGTGTGTGTGTGTGCGCGGGTGTGTGTGTGTGTGTGTGTGCGTGCGTGTTTCATGTTTGTCTCTTTATTCTTATTCTTATTCTCATTCTCATTCTTATTCTTATTCTTGTTCTTATTCTTATACTTGTTCTTGTTCTTAGTCTTATTCTCATTCTTATTCTTATTTTTATTCTTAGAACTGCGGTTAGTTCTTTTCTATCTTTTTTGTGTGTGCGTGCGCGTGCATGTGGCTGGGTGCCGCCCGCTCAGAGGAGCCGGCGGCGCCGCCGCCGGAGGAGGAGGAGGAAAGAGGAGGCAAGGAGGAGGAGGAGGCCGGGAGTTTAGGGTTTAGGGTTTAGGGTTTAGGGACGCCCTATTGTAGGGAGTTGTAAGGGACAGCCTTGACAGTCCTCCAAGGGGATTCGAAGGGGTACTCTAATCCCTATTGAGGGCTGTTCGTATAAGGGGCAGCATCCCAAGGACAGCCGCTTGTTTTTTGGTGTTTAGGTTTTTCTTTGGTGGTTTAGATTGTTTGTTTTTTTGTTTTGTTCTTAAAGATAGAAGATTTAGTGTTTAGAGGGTTTTGGGTTGAGATGCTCCCCCTCATTCTAACAGTCCTTAATTGGAAATATCATCGGGGGTAGTAGAATCCTTACCAAGGACTGTTAGTACAAGGGGGGAACATCCCAATGGGTCTTCATAGGGTTAAGGGGCTTTGTTTGACAAGGTTTGGGGTTTTTAGGGCGTTTAGTTGTGTTTTTTTGAAGGGCTTAGGCTTTACACTGTTTGGGGTTTGGGTTTTATCGGCTTGGGGTTTAGAATGCTTGGAGTTTGGAGTTTGGGGTTTGGGGGTTCGATGGAGAGCCCAGGTCTGGGGTTTTAGGCCTTCGGGAGCCTTAGGGAAACCCTGGGTGCCATTCTACCCTTGAATCCCCCGCCCTGGTTTAGTTTTAGGGTTTAGGGTTTAGGGTTTAGGGTTTAGGGTTTAGGGTTTCGGCTTGGCTCTGAGTTTCGTGGCTTTTTCAGGTCCTTTTGGTTTTGGCACGAAAGTTTGGGGCTTAGCTGGGTGGCTAGCCGTTTTAAAACAGGCTTGAGGGCAGCAATCCGTATCTTCCCAAAATCCTAAGCCCTAAGCCCTCAGCCCTCTGCCCTAAGCACCGAAGCCCGAAGCCCCAAGCCCTAAGCCCTAAGCCTTAAACCTTATTCCGTAAACGCTGACCCCCTTTAGTTTTTCTACTTTTTGTATTTACTTCTTTACAAAGTCTGTATGCCTTTGCCAATCCAACCGGCAGTGAAACAGCTACCCTTGCTATAAAGTGACCAGTGGTTCCTGTGAACAAAACGCTCCCTCCCCCACGCTTCAATATTTCCGAAACCCTTTTGGGACAGATCGTTGCTGTTCCTAAACCCTAAACCCTAAACCCTAAACCCTAAACCCTAAACCCTAAACCCTAAACCCTAAACCCTAAACCCTAAACCCTAAACCCTAAACCCTAAACCCTAAACCCTAAATACAAAGGAGGACAGGAAAAGGAAGGACGATAGGGACGATGACAAAGATGCCAAGGACCCTTCTTGAGATGCATGCTCTTGGGGTTCGGGGTTTGGGGTTGCAAGGTTTTAGGGTTTGGGGGTTAGGGGTCTAGGGTTGCAAGGGTTGTGGGGATGAGGGTGTCCCTCTGGTCTTCTAAGCTCGTGATCTTGAATTTTTGTGAGGGCTCTCAAGCAAATAGTAGTAAACCCTAAACTAAACCCTAAACCCCAAACCCCAAACCCCAAACCCCAAACCCTAAACTCTAAACCCTAAACCCTAAACCCTAAACCCTAAACCCTAAACCCTAAACCCTAAACCCTAAACCCTAAAGCCTAAAGCCTAAAGCCTAAAGCCTAAACCCTAAACCCTAAACCCTAAACCCTAAGCCCTAAACCCTAAACCCTAAACTGCACCATGTCAGACAGCCCTGGACACTTCGAGATGGCTCTGTCCGGAGAAGAATCGACTTCAGAAGTGTTGTTCTATGTGTTGTAGTCTGTCCCTGGTTTCACCTGCCTGCCGAAGCCTGAAGTGCGGCAAGCGAATCCTAAACCACCCTAAACCACCCTAAACCACCCTAAACCACCCTAAGCCACCCTCAACCACCATAAGCCACCCTAAACCACTCTAAACCAGCCTAAAACAGCCTAAACCAGCCTAGACCACCCTAAACCACCCTAAACGAACCACCCTAAACCACCCTAAACCACCCTAAACCCTAAACCCCGAAGCACTTCCGACACGTCAGGACGAAGAGGATCCGAAAGACAAGGAGAAGCCTCAGGATAGACTGGGCCCCGGCTTCTCCGGTCTCCTCAGGCTTTTTCGAGTTAAACAAAAACCCCAAAGGTTTAGGGTTTAGGGTTTAGGGTTTAGGGTTTAGGGTTTAGGATTTAGGGTTTAGGGTTTAGGGTTTAGTGTCACCCTTTGCTTATGCCAAACTCATGGGGTATAATTTAAATGAGCTTTCTATTCAAGTTCCAAGAAAAAGTACAGGGTTTTCGGCCTTAGGATTTAGGGTTTCGGGCTGTGTGAGATGGGCTTGAGGCATTGGGGCTGGCGCCTACTTCTGCTCGCGGTGCTTTAAAGGTTCATAGGTGCACGTAAACCCGAAACATGCAACCTAAACCCTAAACCTAAATCCTGCACCCTAAACCCTAAACCCCAAACCCTAAACCCGAAACCGAACCCTAAACCCTAAACCCTGAACCCTGAACCCTCAACCCTGAACCCTGGGGTGCTGAGCTTTCAAACTGCAGGGTGTTGGGGGAGGTTTTAGGGCCTTAATGCTTCGAGGGTTGCCTCGTGAAGGACCCCTTCTCGGGGTTTAGGGTTTAGGGCTTAGGGTGTGTCACATGCTCCGCGCGCACCAACACGCAGGGCGTGTGTTGTGGTGTGCGCCAAGAGTCACGTCCTCTCCCAACCCACCCGCCCAATCCATGACGAGGGCAGGAGAGGGTTTAGGGTGTTTATATATCTGCTGTGGGCTCTCCTCTCAAATAGTTGCTCGAATCTTATTCCGAGGTTTGTGCTTTGGGATTTGGGGGACTTCCTAGCTGAGAATTGGTCTAGGAAGGCTGAAAAAAGAACAGAAATGGTTCGGCAAAGATACAAGCAGGCTCAGAAATAGACACAAACAGGTTCAGAAATGGTCTGAAAGGCAATTGGTCCGAGGCTTATGCTTTGGGATCTGGGGACGTTTTTGCCGCGAACTTGTCCGGGAACAGCCCAAATAAGGCTCAGAATGGTCCACGAAAAACTCAGAATTAAACTGAGAAAGGAGGTCTCCCAGGCAGTCCCAGACAGGCCTCAGGCTCCCAAACACTGGGCCTCCCACTCAAAAAGCTCAGAAATGGGAGAAACCCAAAAAAAGCTGAGCAGCTCAGAAATGGTCCGGGAAAGCCGAAAAAAGTAACCGGGAGAAGCCGCTCAGAAAATGGTCCGGGGAGTATCCAAGAAAGACCCGTCCGGGAAAAGCCCCAGAAAAGCTCAGAAATGGTCCGAGGAGCCCGAAATGGTCCGGGAGAAGCCCAAAGAATGGTCCGGGAGAAGCCCAAAAAGGCTCCAGGGTGGGAGCCGAGAAAGGCTCAGCAATGATCCCCTGAAAAAGCCCAAAAAGGCTCAGAAAAGCTCAGAGAGCCCAGAGGCTCAGAAACGGTCCGGCAGAAGCCCAAAAAGGCTCAGAAATGGTCCGGGACAAGCCCAAAAAGGCTCGGAATGGTGAATCTCGAGAGGGCCCTGAACCCTAAATCCTAAATCCTAAATCCTAAATCCTAAATCCAAAATCCAAAATCCAAAATCCTAAATCCTAAATCCTAAATCCTAAATCCTAAATCCTAGGACGGTAAGGTTTAGGGTTGTATGTTTCTTGTATGCTCCAGCACGCCTGTCGCGTGCGCCGGCACCGCGCCGGTGCAGACAACGGAGCTCCTTTGCTGCGCCTGACGCGACAGCTCCGGAGCTGGCAGGGGCTGTCGCCCCCTGCGCGCCCCCGCCCCAAAAAGGGGCTCCAACACCATGCCCTCGACCAGGTTTAGCCTTCTTCAGTATCTAGGTTTGAAAGGGACTGACGCGACCGGATGCTGGGTGGGAAGATGTGGGAAGATGTGGGAAGATGTGTTGGGTCAGCCCGCCGGGGCTCGACAGCACGCGCTCGGCCGCGAAAGCAATGCGCCCTGAAGCGCCCTCGACCACGGAAACAGTGTGGCCTTGACTCGCTATGATGCCGAACTCACTTTTCCTGGCTCCTCGAAAATCACCCACGTAATTTTGGGGAGGGGCGCCAGTCGCCCCAGGCTGTGTGGAAATCTTGTTTCTGTTGCGTGTTTGTGCCACTCGTGGAATGCAACCGGATGACAGCTTTGAATCCGGACTGTCGCCAGGACACACTTGACTCAAGCCACACCTGGTTCGTAGAGAATTACACAACGCTTGCGACCCAGACTTCTCTCTATCCTTGACCTGTCCCCCCCCCTCTCATGCCAAATCATGAACCTAATTACTGTGGGATGCGCTCACGCTGCCGCTGAGAACGTCCAGCATGACGGCTACAGTCCTTGATCCATGCCCGTGCTAGTTTTTCAAAGCCCCAGAAATCCCCACAATCATACCCTTCAATATCTGGTAGCCTGCGTGACCTCTTAGTAGTCTTTGAAGGAAGAAGGGTTCTAATTCAAGGCTGCTCCCCTGCCTGCCCGCGCATCTCCAAGCGCCTCAGCTGCAGTGGAAGAAACGCAAGAAGGAGCAATAAGCAGTGGCAGATGCCTTTCTGTGGACGTGCGCGGCGCTGAAACCCTGGTGCAGCAGGCCGACCGCGTCGCGGCCGAGATGGAAGCTGGCGTGTGAACACTAGTCACGCCAGGCATAGGGTTTTACATGGTTTTACATGTTCAGTCGAGTTCCTTTGGCCGTGGAGGAGAATCTAGGAAGTCTTCAGGGAGATACAAGCAAACCGAAAGGTCTTGGCTCGTAGGAGGGGTCCATACTTGAATCCATTCTTTGTCTTTGCAAGCACGCGGGGAGTGGCATGTTTCACGTGCAGACTGGAACTCAAAAAAGGGGCAAAGTGGCTTTTGCAGAAGCTTAATTAGAATTAGAAGGGTGTCACGAGCAACGTGCTGTTTGAAGAACTTCGGGCTCGTGAATTTGAGAGATCGCCAGGTTCGAGGGCTTGAGTCTTTGAGTCTTTGACGTTTCGAGAGGGCGTGCGTTCGAGGTTTGAGGACCAGCAGATGCAAGTTCCACAGTTCATATCGTGAAAGCCTTCCGCTCCCAATGTGCCTGCGGGCAAACTCAATCTCCAAACTTCCACGGCGTGCTGCGATTTGACGGGGGTTCGAACGCTGCTGAGTTTGAGAACCTCTAGGGATTGATTTTTGAAATGTTGGAGGTTTGCCTGCCATCTTGCACGGATTGTGGCCTTCTGATGCTTTGCGTGGGGTCTACTCACACGCGCTGGATCTTCAAAAACCCGTTACAAGCATTGCGTTGCATGAGGAGGCAAACCCCCGCATCCCCCCCCAACCCCCCAACCCCCCAACCCCTCCAACCCCCCCAACCCCCCCCAAAAAAAAAACCCCCCAAACGCCCCGCAACGCCCCCCGCCCCATTCCCCCCCCACTCCCCCCCCCACTCCCCCCCCACTCCTGCCCCCACTCAACCCCCCGCAATAAAAATGGGAAGAATCCAATGTGATCCCCATGCCTGTAGCAGTTCAACTCAGCGAGTATTCGTCAATGTAGTGTTTCGCTGGGGCCTCCTGCTGACCTTGCAAGGAACTCTTCCGCCTATTTCCGTCATGAGCACATTCAACCACAAGTTCTGATGCCTGTTTACGTTCCAGCCCGGGTGGTTCAGTTCTGCTGGTGACCTCTCACTGTGAACGAATTGCGGAGGCCTCGGTCATCCTCGATCCCAGCAGCCGCTGCTTGGTCGTGTCTTTCGCTCAGTTCTGCGAGAAAGTACCTGTCTTATATAGTCTTGTCCTTTTGTTCGCTGTTGGATGCGCTTCGGCTCCATGGGCACGGGGGCATGTGTGCTCGCGGCTGTTTTGTCCAACCCAGGTGGCGCCGAAGCTGTCGGATGCCCTGTTCGTGCAAAGATCCTGCAAAGTTACCAAGATACATCATGACCTGGCCTTCAGGTTCGCGCAGAAGCCCTCTGTGGGCACTTGGCCCTTAAGCCCTGAAACCTGTACGGCCCAAAAGGCTTGAAGCTGTGGGCAGAAGCCACGGCCCTTAAAACCTGAAGCTTTTCAGGTTTTAGGGCCTGAATGGACCCATATAATGCCAAACAAATCTCCCCAAAAGCTTATGATTATGGCAAGTAGCCTAAGTAGCCCAAACAAACCTACTAAAGCGCATCGGGCTGGCCCGTGGGCTACCTACCAAGCCTTCCTATTCATAACTCTTTTTCTTAGTTGGCTCCCTGGCCCCGGATCCCCGAGACAGAACTTCGCATAGTTGCGGGTAACCCTGTTCAATAGTGTCCCGAAATATCGCGAATGATTTTCCGGAAAAACGCTTCATAGCAGCTGAGAGTAGCAAACCGTTTGCAACATTAGTGCGCAGATTGATTCTTGATTGAATCGCAGCAGATTTCCGTTTGGCACGCGAGACTTTGCCATTGCATCGTTCCTGTACATTTCTTTTCGCTGTCAAGCCGTATAGCTCCGGATCCTAGAACTCCAGCGGACAGACAAGAGCCTTGGGATCCATTGCAGAAGTCTGGGAGGGTTCAGGGTCCCAAGGGTTTAGTTTCAGGGACATTCTGTGTTTGGTTTCCTTTACCATCCTCACTGCACCCCATACAGTGACGTGGGGAATTAAGGCACACATAGAACAATTGAACAGCACACTGTGTTGGCAGTGTCCCTTTTATCTTAGTTTTGTGGTTCAGGGGGTCTAGAGATCAAGCGTTTGCGCCGTATATAGGGTGTAGGACATTACTTGCCTGTCGTCAGGTGCGATCTCTGCGGTCTGCGCCTATGCGCCCGCCTCATAGAGGCGCGCAGGTGTGCACCTCCGCTGGTGGTGCCGAATCAGCCGCTAAGGGGGTCAAGCAGTTTCCGAGGTCGCGTCGCGCGGCGTGCTGGCGGGCAATCTGCCGGCTGCCAGCTGTCGACCTGGGTCGTGGGGACATGGGAGGGTTTGAGACTTCGGGAACGCTTCCAGGATGTCCAGAACTTCTCTTTCGCTGTGGCCTGGCTCCCCATACGTGCCGAGGGTGCTGTCACTGTCGCCTCTGCGATCACCGCTCGGATCCGAACCACCTAAAATTCGTTGGCGGAATCGCCAGCCTGAAAAGCTTTCTGTCACTATATGGCGGCCGTTTTGCGGTGCAATCGCCAGCCTGAGAGGCCTGACATGGCAGCTGTCTGTCCGCCTATCCGTCCTGTTTCGTCTCCGGCTAATATCTGCCCTCTTGCCTGTCCTGCCTTTCCTGCTATCTCTCCTCATATCTGTCCTCCGCATATCTGCGCTCGTTCCTGTCCTAGCCTATCCCCCGTCATGTCCTCCTATCTCGGACTATCTCGCGAAGTGGTAGTAGGGCGCTGTTGTTGCCAGGGATGGTGCATGTGGGCCTAATTTGCCCTAGAAATCTAACAACCCCAGTGATGGTGGGGAATTGACAAAGAAACTCGGGCCCCCGAACCTTTCTGCAGGTGGCCAAATCGTGAAGAAAAGGGGAGGTGGACCCGAAAAACCAAATCCAAGCTAAGACGCGAGTCCAACGAGAAACCCTACACCCTAAACTGCGAAACCCTAAACCTTAAACCCCAAACCGAAACCCGAAACCCGAAACCCGAAACCCGAAACCCGAAACCCCAAACCCGAAACCCGAAACCCCAAACCCCAAACCCCAAACCCCAAACCCCAAACCCTGACCGCAGGGCCGATGCCTCCCCTGAGCCCACCACCGGGGGCCAGGCTTTCCCCTTCAATGAACTTCGCGCCTACTACAGGGGGTCGGAATAATTACAAATAGTGGGGTTTCGGGTTTAGGGTTTCGGGCTTAGGGCTCAGGGGTATTTCCTCATGGCCCCTGTATAACTCTATTAGAATAACCGCCAAAACCCTATTCTAATTGTTAAGGCCCCTATATCACGCGTCGAAGACCGGCCCTGGATGTCATCTGAGCCTCCCCTTTGCATGCTAGCTCGGCTTAGGGTTTTTGGGTTTGGGGTTTTAGGGCTTTGGGGTTTAGGGTTTCAGGGTTTTAGGGCTTTCTGGTTTTCGGGTTTTAGGGTTTCGGTTCGAAAGTGGCTGAGTTAAGCCTCAGTCCCTGAACCCTAAGCCCTCCATCGCTTAGACAGCTGACACTACGGAAATCCCTCGGTCCTGAGCTCTCGATCCCGAAGCTTCTGCGGGCCCAGGGAGCAAAAGCGGCAGCCCGGATCGAAGTCGCAGCGGCAGCAGGAGCGTTTCGTGTTTTTTCTCGTGGTGTTGGGTTTGAGGCGGGCGAAACACCCCAAACCCTGAAAACCCCGAAGCCAAAAGGGCACAGAAAACCCTAAAGACTCGAATCCCTAGAAGGCCGGAACCCCAGAAACTGTCAGCTCCACCAGACCCAAAGCCGCGCAGGTGCGGGTTTCGGGTTTCGGGACTCGGGTCCTAGATTTTAGAGTTTTAGGCTCTCAGTTAAGGGTTTCGGGTAGGCTCCCAAGGTTCAGAGTGAGTCAAGGGACTAGAGGAGGGACCCTCGTAAAAGACC
Organism: Symbiodinium natans; assembly: GCA_905221605.1. Classification (NCBI taxonomy): domain Eukaryota; class Dinophyceae; order Suessiales; family Symbiodiniaceae; genus Symbiodinium; species Symbiodinium natans. The sequence goes on along the minus strand of CAJNDS010002138.1, from coordinate 397,069 downwards.
TGGGGGTAATGTAGGGGCTACTTAGGTATATACGGACTATATAAGGTATGTATAGCGGTTAGACAGGGACATAAACAGAAGATTGAGGGTCCCTTCAAGGCGTCCCTCCATATCATCCCTTACGTGAGGTTTCAAGAAGTCAGGGCCCTCAGGTTTCTTGGGCCTTGGGGTCCCTCCAACCTCCTGAAGTGTTCTTTTTTGTTTTGTGTTATTTTTTTTTGGGGGGGGCCTAAACCCTAAACCCTAAGCCCTAAACCCGGGGAGGGGGGCAACCGTATGAGCACTTAGCTTAAGGGTGCAGCCTGTAGGGCTTAGGTTCTTCACTTTGGGGTGAAGGCGCTTCGGGTCGTGGGCCTTTAGGGTAGGTTTTGGTTGAGGTTTAGGGTTTAGGGTTTAGAGTTTAGGGTTTAGGGTTTGGGGTTTAGGGTTTTGGGGTTTTGGGGTTTTGGGGTTTTGGGGTTTTGGGGTTTTGGGGTTTTGGGGTTTTGGGGTTTTGGGGTTTTGGGGTTTTGGGGTTCTGGGGTTTTGGGGTTTTGGGGTTTTGGGGTTTTGGGGTTTTGGGGTTTTGGGGTTTTGGGGTTTTGGGGTTTTGGGGTTTTGGGGTTTTGGGGTTTTGGGGTTTTGGGGTTTTGGGGTTTTTGGGGTTTTGGGGTTTTGGGGTTTTGGGGTTTTGGGGTTTTGGGGTTTTGGGGTTTTGGGGTTTTGGGGTTTTGGGGTTTTGGGGTTTTGGGGTTTAGGCTGTGGGGTTTAGGGTTTTAGTGTTTACGGTTTAGGGTTATGGAAGTCAGGGTTTAGGGATTGGATGTTTTCGAAGCTGGGGTGTTTGGTTCGGGTTCTGACTCGACTAGGAGCCTTGAGGGCGACAGGCCAGGTATCTACCCGAGGGTTTCGGGTTTCGGGTTTGGGGTTCAGAGTTTAGGGGTTTTAGGGGGTATTGTAATAGGGGATGCTATACTCCCTCTTAAGGAGTGTTAGCATAAGGGGGAGCATCCCAACTCTCAAAAATTGTTACCCAACATGTGGCAGCCCTAACCCTAAACCCTAAACCCTACACCCTAAACCCTAAACCAAACCCCAAACCCTGAACCCTAAACCCTTCAAGTAGAACCTGCACCTCTCCAGGAGCAAGGGCAAGGAGCCAGCCGAGAGGGGTGTCGCATGCGCATGGGTCCGTTAATCCTTCAACCCTAAGCCCTAAACCCTAAGCCCTAAACCCTAAACCCTAAAGCCTATACCCTATACCCTACACCCTAAACCCTAAACCCAAAACCCGAAACCCTAAACCCTAATTGTCATTGGTTCTGACGTGGCTTTGACAATTGGAGGGGGGCTGGTGTTGAGGGAGCTCGGGAACTGGTGCCTATTGGCCTCTTACATTCCTTCCTGTCTCCCTCCTTACAACGAAGCAGCAGGGTTTGGGACCCCCAAACCCAAAACCCCTGTCAATCCCTTGGCACGAAACTTTTAGAACCCTTCCGGGGTTTGGCTTAGGGGCTGTGCTTCTCTCCGCGTTGTCGTGCCTAAACCCTAAACCCTAAACCCTAAACCCTAAACCCTAAACCCTAAACTAAACCCTCCTAAACCCTAAACCCTAAACCCTAAACCCTAAACCCTAAACCCTAAACCCTCAAACCCTCAACCCTCAACCCTCAACCCTCAACCTCAACCCAACCCTCAACCCTCAACCCTCAACCCTCAACCTCAACCCTCAACCCTCAACCCTCAACCCTAAACCCTAAACCCTAAACCCTAAACCCCAAACCCTAAACCCTAAACCCTAAACCCTAAACCCTAAACCCTAAACCCTAAACCCTAAACCCTAAACCCTAAACCCTAAATCCTAAACCCTAAACCCTAACTACACCCTAAGCCCGGCTCAACAGGGACTGTCATGAAGGGACTAGAGAGCATCCTTCGGAAAGCGCGTCGCGCAGGTGGGCCCCCGGTTTAGGCTTTAGGGTTTTAGGGTTTAGGGTTTAGGGTTTAGGGTTTAGGATTTAGGGTTTAGAGTTTAGGGCTTAGGGCTTAGGGCTTAGGGCTTAGGGTTTAGGGCGAAGCCCATGAGCCTTCCAAAGTAGATCCCAGAAAGCCCTACGGCATCTCCAAGAAGTAGAAATCCTCTTGCCTAGGGTTTAGGGTTTAGGGTTTAGGGTTTAGGGTTTAGGGTTAGGGTTTAGGGTGTGTCAGGGGAGGGCGCGCGCTCGGGTGTAAAACACCCCGGGCCGCGCGCTCGCGTTGCCCGTCAACCCACCCCGGCCACCCAAACTATACTCTATTAGGGTTTAGGGTTTATGGAATTTATTTTCTTGTGCTCTGATGCTTGCTTTGATGTTTTTAAAGTTGCGCTGTTAGGGTTTAAGCTGGGGTTGGGGGTAGCCTCGGCCCTTTTCGGGCCTTCGGCGTATCAGGGCCCGTAGAGGCCCTTATTTATTTGAAGGTCAGGGAAACCCTTTGTGTCTGCTCCTGGATTCCCCTTCTTTAAGGGCTGAGTTTTTCGCCAATGAGTATTTCAATCGCTAGGGTTTAAGCTCGGGTACGGGGTAGCCTCGGCCCTTGTCGGGCCTTCGGCAAGTTAGGGCCCGTAGAGGCCCTTATTTGCTTGAAGGCCTTCGCAGGGTTTTGCGGCGTTAGGGTTTAAGCTGGGGTTCGGGGTAGCCTCGGCCCTTTTCGGGCCTTCGGCACGTTAGGGCCCGTAGAGGCCCTTATTTGCTTGAAGGCCGTCGTAGGGTTTTGCGGTGTTAGGGTTTAGGCTGGGGTTCGGGGTAGCCTCGGTCCTTTTCGGGCCTTCGGCGCGTCAGGGCCCGTAGAGGTCCTTGCTGATTTGGGGGGAGCCATCGATTTCAGCACTAAAAAAAGAACATTTTTCATTGCGGGCAGGTGCCTAAAAACAATGTTTTCAATATTCAAAAATCGCATTTTTCATTGTGGGCACGGACAAATCTTGTAGTCCCTTCTTGGCCGGGTTGGCCCAGGGGGGCCCTTTGGCCCGGGGGCCCTTGGCCCGGGGGTGCTTGGCCCGGGAGGCCCTTGGCCCGGGGTCACAGGATTCATGAGAAAGCCCAAAATCACGAAATTGAGCAACCAGCCTGCCTGGACCCCCTCGCCAGCCTCCTGGTCCAGGAATCCAGCTACCAGGGGCCAGGGGGCCCCCGGGGGGGGGGCCGGCAAACCCTGAACCCAAAACCCTGAACCGACCTCCAGAGGCAAAGGGTTACGATTTGGGGTTATACTTTAGCTACGCTAAAGGTGGTCTGGGTGCCGGCCATCCCTTAGCCGAGTACTGACGTTGTCGTAAAAAAGGCCGATGTCCGTTGGCCTGTCCAGGACAGACGGTGAGGCTTAACCCTCACCTTTCCGTTTCTCTTTTCGCTTGGGCGCTCGGGCTGTAAGGCCCTCGGCCGAGCGTTCGGGGTCTGTCGCTCGACGGAAGCGACCCCTCACTTAGTTTAGGGTTTAGGGTTTCCTTAGATGGTCGTTTAGTATGGGCCCTCAAATGGGGACTCCTTACAGTACCCCTTATAAGGGCCCGCACTTCAGAACCTGAAATCCTACCAAGAAAGTCCCCTAAACCCGAACCCTAAACCCTGAGCCCTGAACCCTGAACCCTAAACCCTAAACCCGAAACCTGCATTCAGGAGCGCAGCCGTGGCGGTGGCAAACGGGGGGGCCGCAGCGGTGGGGGACGCGACAGGGCCCGGCGCTCGGGGGCTCCAGTGAAGGAGTCCGGGCTTTAGAGTGTAGGGTTTGGGGTTTGGGGTTGGGGTTTGGGGTTTTTAGGGTTTAGGGTTTAGGGTTTAGGGTTTAGGGTTCAGGGTTGAGGGTTTTTTAGGTTTATGGTCTAGAGTCTAGGGATTAGGGTTCAGGATAGGGGTGTAGGGTTAAGGGGCCTTTAGGGAAACAGATCTGTGAGGCTGGGAGGTAGCAGACGCAAGGTTCGGGCAGCTTCAAATTTTTTTCTTCTACCCTTAAGACTTACCTGCAACCTCCCTACAAATTCCCAGCAGAAGCCCTAAACCCCAAACCTTAAACCTCAAACCCCAAACCCCAAACCCTAAACCCCCAACCCCAACCCCCAAACCCTAAACCCTAAACCCTAAACCCTAAACCCTAAACCCTAAACCCTAAACCCTAAACCCTAAACCCTAAACCCTAAACCCTAAACCCTAAACCCTAAACCCCCAAAAGCGCCAGCGCGGGGGCGACAGTGTCAGGATCGGAGGGACCGAAGCAGAAGCCGAGACAGGAGGGACAAGGACATCCCGGAACCCGGAGCTTCCTCTCAGTGGAATGCCCTCAAAGGGTTTAGGGTTTAGGGTTTAGGGTTTAGGAGGGTTTAGGGTTTAGGGTTGCTTTGGCCATTGCGGGGGGCTTTCGGGCCCAGTTCCATATTTTTTTGGTGGGGGGGGAGGGAGGGGGTGCAGGAGGGGTTGTTAACTCGCAGCCCCGCCAGGACCGTCGCCCGCGCGAGAAGCGGAGTCGCAGGCGAAGCCGGAGCAGGCCTGGCTGCCGTGCTTAGAGTGTGATGGATTAGAATACAAAAAATATTGAGCACATCTAGTATAACATAACAGAATATAATTTCATATAATCAGGTAACACATGGTAGTATACTGCAATAGAATGTAGGAGAAGATACTATAGTATCATGTAACATCGCAAACATATAGTATCATTCAAATGGCCTCATATTGTATAGCACAATGTAATCTTATGTAATAATCTTATGTAATAGAATCTTATGTAATAGACTGTTTTAAGTTATAAACAAGAGAAGTTGGTGGCGCTGCTACAAACCTTCAACTAATGGGTGCTTGTTTGGAGGTCCACCAATAGAGTATGGCGTCCTTGCAAGGATCTTGAATGCCTTTTAGTGGCCTTCTGGTTTTCCGCGACCCGCTGAAGCCCTAAACTCCGAACTCAAAAGGACGAAGCCCTTGACCCCCTAATCCCAACACTTTGAACCCCAAAGCCCCTATCCGTAAACCCCAAACCCCAAGACCCCGAAACTCGAAACCCGAACCCCCACCCAAACCCCCAAACCCCCAGCCCCCAAATCCCAAAATCCCCAAACCCCTAAACCCCCCAAGCCCCCAAAACCCCCCAAACCCCTCAACCCCAAACCCCCCAAACCCCCCAAACCCCCCAAACCCCCCAAACCCCCCAAACCCCCAAACCCAAACCCCCAAACCCCCAAACCCCCAAACCCCCAAACCCCCCAAACCCCCCTCAAAAACCCCCAAACCCTCCAAAACCCTAAGCTTGAGAGGAAGCCCCGCCGGGACAAGAGTCGCAGCCGTCCACGCCGCAGCCGATCGCGCGAGCGACGCCGGAGCCGGACCCGCATCTTTGGGTTTAAGGGTTCAAGGGTTTAGGGCTTAGGGTTTAGGGTTTAGGGTTTAGGGTCTAGGGTTTAGGGTTTAGGGTTTAGGGTTTAGGGTTCAAGGGTTTAGGGCTTAGGGTTTAGGGCATGGTCCCTGACCTCCGAGAAGGGTTCCTTGATTGGGAAAAGGGTACTGTATACAAGGGGTGTAAAAGGGGGGACCATGTAACTACCCATGAAAATCCCGTGAACACCGCGGAGACGAATGCGTGATGACTGGGTTTTGTTTCTAGCAATCAAGATATTTCCTGGCAGTGGTGATTCTGGTTCTTCTTATTATGATAACTCGCATTTCTGCCGAGGTCAAGGACTAAAACAGGGTAATGTAGGGGCTACTTAGGTTTATGGGGACTATAGAAGGTAGAAAAAAATTATGTAAATACAAAAGCATATATATATATATATATATGGTCAGCCCCCCCCCCATGATCCACACCTATGGTTTTCTTGTCGTCTTTGTCTGATTTTCTGCTTTTTCCTCGGAAAAATGCAGTAAAAACTGCACTGGAATACAAAAGCTCTATTATATTATCCTCTAGAAAAACACTAGTGTTTTTATGTGCATTTTGCTTCTGAAACTTGTGTCTTGCGGCCCCATAAAATTTTAGAAGGGCAGCCATTTAGAAGTTTAAGGCTTTTCAGGGTTTTAGGGGTTTATAAAACCTAGATGATCTGTGGAAGGCGCCGGGGCTTCCCCAGACCATTTGCAATCCTTAAAAGGGGCAGCCCTTTTCAAATTTGAAGGGCTTTAAGGTATTTAAAGCCTTTCAAAATTTTCAAGATTTAAAGGATCTTAAAAGGCTTTAAAGCCCTAAAAAACCTCGAAACGTTTATCCCTTAAAAGTCTAAACTTCCTTAAAAGGAAAAAAACAAAAACGGGCAGCCGATTAAAATTAAGGAAGTTACGGATTTTGGAATTGAACATCCTAAAAACTTTAAACTTCAAAAGGACAGCCATTTACAACTGCAAGAATTTCAGGGTTTTACGGATTTGTAAAAATTTATATGGTCTGGGGAAGGCACCGGGGCTTCTCCAGACCATTGGCAACTTCAAAAATCTCTAAAACCCGCAAAGAGCAGCCACTTAAATACGTAAGCAATTTAAGGTCTTTAAAAGGCTTAAAAGGCTTAAAACCTTCATAATCCTGAGAATGTTTAAACAGAAGCTTAAAGATTTTTATAAGATTTTAAGGATTTTCAAGGTTTAGATGGTCTGGGGAAGCCCCAGTGCCTTCCCCAGATCATGTAAACTTGCAAAAACCCTTAAACCCTTAACCCTAAAAACTTAACACTAAGCCCGTAGAAACCCTCAACACTAACCCTACAAACTTAACACTAAGCCCTTAGCACAAACCCCAAACACTTAACATGAAACCCTAAACACTTAATTAAGCACTAGACCCTAAACACTAAACCCTAAACACTTAAACACTACACCCTAAAAACTAAACCCTAAAACCTAAACCCTAAACAGTACACACTAAACCCTACACACTAACCCTACACACTAAACCCTGAACACTAGTAAAAATCTTAACACCCTGAATCCAAAAAAACAAACCCGAAACCCTTAACACTACTAAACCCTAAAAACTCAGCACCAGACCCCAAACACTAACCCTAAAAACTTAACACTAAGCCCTTAGCACAAACCCCAAACACTTAACAGGAAACCCTAAACACTTAAGCAC
>CAJNDS010002138.1:357498-384998 GCA_905221605.1 Symbiodinium natans | reverse complement strand
AACCCTTAAACCCTGAAACCCCTAATTAAACCCTTAAACCCTTAAACCCTTATACCCTTAAACCCTTAAACCCTTAAACCCCGAAACCCTTAAACCCTAACCCCTTCCGAGGTCCATGCCCGTTAAGCCCGACGAGTCGCGCTTCACCGCTGATCCCACTCCAGCACCTCCGGTGGAGGCGGCCCAGACCCCAAAGACCTAAACCCCAAAGCCCAAAACCCAAAACCCTAAACCCTAGAACCTCAGCCCTAAACCCTAAGACCCCAAACCCTAGCGAGTTCGAGCTTTTCGCTCAAGCTCTCGGCTGTGCGTGGGGAGGGGGGGGGGGGTTAATGAGGGTTATCTGGTTGCCACAACTCATCGGATATCCAAACCCTCTCCCTGAAATTGGTACCCCAAGTTGGGGTTTCCGAAAATGGGAGTACCCTTTTTCGGGCAGGATGGGTAGTATCTTGGGGTACATTAGCTGTACCCCGATTGGGGGGAGATTCACAGATTCTCCATTGTATTCCCGAGGGCAACCCGGGTTCCGGGGGCTCTATGAAGCGAGCGTGAGGCATTCTGTCTCTTGTCTTTTTTTGAGCCAGTCGACAACACTAGCATCGAAGCCGCTACGCACATGAGACGGCAAACGAACACGTGGATCACATTGAAGGCTGGAAACGCCGGAAAGCTGAGCTATGTCTTTTCCTTGCAAAGCCTTTGTGGAGCCGAGGGCTATTTCAATAGGGTTTAGGGTTTAGGGTTGTTCCTGTTCACCGCTACGTACCCATGTGCCTTCAAGTATGCCCTAAACGAAAGCCCCCTGCGCAGATGCCGGTCGCTGCTGCCGGTGGGGCCGATGAGCGGCCCAGGAAAAAGTCGAAGTGGGACCAGGCCGGTTTATTTTGGATCGGAGGACCGTCGTTGGGCAATCTGCGGGTCGAACGGAACCATGGGGCATGGCGAGGCTTGCTGTGTTGCGAAGTAGTAGAGTAGGTAGCCTTTAACCTTTTTGGGGTAGTACAAGCCCCTTTTTCTCCCACAGGTTAGCCTTTCCTTCCCTGGACAGCTAGGTTTGGTTGAATGGGTTTGCCTCGTGAACAAGACTTTGTTAAACATGTGTAGCGATCTCCGCAGATTTGCCACGAATACTGCATCGGGTTCGGGGGACAAGCGGGTTGCCACAAGCTCCCTTGATTTCTCTGTGCATGCATGGGTTGAACCTCAACCGGCGCTGCAAGCCAAACCCGAAGCGCCCCATGCCGCAAACACCCCAAAACTCCCCAATCACCCTGAAAGCACTCCAAAGCACCTCCCCTAAACCCTAAACCCTAACCCTAAACCCTAAACCCTAAACCCTAAACCCTAAACCCTAAACCCTAAACCCTAAACCCTAAACCCTAAACCCTAAACCCTAAACCCTAAACCCTAAACCCTAAACCCTGAACCCTAAACCCTGAACCCTGAACCCTAAACCCTAAACCCTAAACCCTAAGCCTAGACCCTAGACTGGCTCAGACGGGCCCCGGCGGCCTGCCAGACTGGCTGGCGGACCTGGCACCCAAAGAGCCACGGGCTGCTCCTGGCACGCTTGGAGGGGTTTAGGGTTTAGGGTTTAGGGTTTAGGGGGGTTGGGGAGGGGGGTGGGGCGGCCAGGGTTGGAGGGGGGGTGGGGGGTTAGGGAGTTTAGGGGTGTGGGTTTTTTTGGCCCTAGGGATTTCGGACTTCGTTTCTTGAAGCTTTTGCTGGCGGAGGGTTTTGGGTTGGATCTTGGGTCTCGGGGATCAGATTCAATTTTCGGGAACGCTGCAGAGGGTGTCAAAGGTTTTGGGTTTTGGGCTTGAGGGTCTGTGATGAGGTGGGGGTTTTCAAGGTTGTTTGTTTGGGTGAGACTGTAGGGTGCGGGTTTTGGTGGAAGGGTTTGAAGAGCTTAAGGCTTGAGAGCTTCCTGGCTTACGGGGCACGGAACACAGGAGACTGCTCCGGATTTAGGGTTTGCCTGGTCCTCGAGCCGGCGAACTGCACCCGAGATCCCAATCCCTGAAGCCTTAGCCCTAAAACCCCTGAGCACCTAAACCCCAACCCCTGAGCACCCAGATTCTGAGCCCCTAGACCTCTCACCCTAAACCCTAAACCCTAAACCTTAAAACCCTAAACCCTAAACCCTAAACCCTAAACCCTAAACCCTAAACCCTACACCCTAAACCCTAAACGCTAAACGCTAACCCCCCCCCCCCCCCCCCCCTTCTGAGGCCCGAACGTGTCGGCAAGCTTCCCCTGCCTCGCTCCGGCTCAAAGTCAGCTCCCTCCCTATTCTCCTTTGTTACTAGACGACAGCGTTTGTTTCGCACCCGAAGAGGGCCCCCACATGCCCCTTGGAGGCATTGTTTTGGGGAGGGGGTGGTGGCCGGCTTCGGGCTGAGGGCTGAGGGCTTAGGGTGCCGTTCGGGGTTTGGGTCTTAAGGTTTGAGCCCTGCAGTCAAAGGTTTAGGGTTTCGGGGTTTAGGGTTTCGGGGTTTAGGGTTTAGGGTTTAGGGTTTAGGGTTTAGGGTGTAGGGTTGAGGGTTGAGGGTGAATCTGTCCAGATGCAGCGTACATTCAGCAAAGATGCGCCGACTCCACTCCGCGGGGGGGGGGGGGGGGGATGCCCGAACCCAAAGACCTTCCGTATTCTCCCGCACCCAGCGGCTTGAAGCCCTAAACGGCCCAAGACTCTAAACCCTAAACCCTAAACCCTAAACCCTAAACCCTAAACCCTAAACCCTAAACCCTAAACCCTAAACCCTAAACCCTAAACCCTAAACCCTAAACCCTAAACCCGAAACCCTAAACCATAAACCCTAAACCCTAAACCCTAAACCCTAAACCCTAAACCCTAAACCCCAAACCCTAAACCCTAAACCCTAGACCCTAAACCCTAAACCCTTGATCTAGGGTTTCTACCTTGAAGCCCGAAGTCGCATCGAAGCTCAGGGCTTGGGGTTCTCATGGCCCCTTGGGGTTCGGGTCCGTAGAATTTAGGGTTTAGGGTTTAGGGTTTAGGGTTTAGGGGTGTTTCTGTGTTTCGCCTTCCCACCTCACATTTCCTCTTGTAGTCCTTGTATAGCTGTAGAATTCGCGACCCCCAGAATGCCCATCGCGGTCAAGTAGGTTCTGTCGTATCATGCTCTGGGGCTTGGGGCGTGTGTGGGCCGTGGCGGCCCCAGGCGGCACTTTTGGCTCGCCTTGCTGGCGAGAGTGCTGCTCGCCAGCGAAGGCCGGTGAGATGTCTGTTGTCCCTACACCCTAAGCCTTAAATCCTAAACCTTAAACCCTAAGCCCTAAACCCTAGGCCCTAAACCTATGCAGTCTGAGCAGTCCAGGATTGCAGTTCGGCTTCTGCGTGCTCGCATCTCGCTTTTCTCCCTGCGCTTGCAACGAAAGGAACCTGGAACCCTGCACCCCATGCCTTCATATCCAAAACTCAACAGTGTATTGAACATACGACTATGGATGGCAGGGGTTAGGGTTTAGGGTTTAGGGTTTAGGGTTTAGGGTTTAGGGTTTAGGGTTTAGGGTTTAGGGTTTAGGGTTTAGGGCCTAGGGTTTAGGGTATGGTGATGTCGATGCCTTTGCACAACTGAGCCCATTCGCAGATGCGGCTTTGCCGGACGACTGCCCCAAAGAGGACCCGCTTCAGCTTATGCAGCGCCAGGCCGGATCTAGTACGAAAGGGGCTCTATTTAGTTGGATTGGGGTATGTTGGGCAGTGTATACCTCTATGTATATATATATATATACACACATTGTGTCTTTTAAAACATAAACTATAAATATATTTACTAGGTTATGTTATATATAAAAAAATAGTATATATATATATATGTATATATATGTATATATATGTATATATATACACAAGCTGGGGAGTACGATGGGATAGCTTTTGTTTCCTAAGCGTTGGTTTAGGGGTTTGGGTTTAGGGTCTCGGGTGTAGGGTCTATCATGAGAGGGTCGTGGGAGTCGACCTTTGATGGTTTGGGCTTGTGGACAGGGCTGTTTAGGGTTTAGGACGTGTGTTGTGACCCCAACATTCCTGTCAGGGCGCGGCAGTGTACGTGTACGTAAACCCTCAACTTTCAGCTGACGACAGCATGGCCACTCGTGGCCGCGGGACAATAGCTGCCTAGTGACCTGAGGCGTTCAGGCTCAGGGCAGTTTAGGGGCTGCTTCGAAGCCAAGTTTCCTAAAAAAAGCCCTTCCTCGTTCAATCCACCACATCTCGTAAGCATTCACAAAGCTTTTGAAGGCATGACCAGGATGTTTCGGGCCATGGTCGCAGCTGCCTTCTGGACTGGTTGCCTCGGGGATGCCATCGAGGGGGACTGCAAGGAAGCCGACCGCCAGGGCCTCTCCTTCATCCAGGCGAAGGCGCTCGCGCGTGACGGCGCTGCAAAGAAGGAGGTTGAGTACCATTGGTCTTCGGGTCGGGGCAACTTCCCCAACTATGGTGTGGCCAAACACGCGGCACCTTTCGATCTCTCCGCCCGGTTCGCTTGGAACTGGTCTCATCCCCTCGGAAGGTTCCACACCCTGACGTATGGCTCTGTCATCGACCAGCTGAGCAATGTCTACCTCAGTGGAGCAGATGGAGTTCGGAAGTTCGATCCGAGTGGCAAGTTGTTATGGGAGTATGCGTCGCTGCCTGCCGAGATGATGGATGCCCCGTCCCTGCTCAACGGGATGATCTACGGAAGTGACACGCACGGGAACGTGGTCGCCCTGAACATGGAAGATGGCAAGTTGGGGTGGAAGACCCAGGTTTCAAGCGAAATCTGCCAGGACAACGGGTTCACCATGGCCAAGGACGGTGTGGTTCTTGCTGCCAGCGATTGTCGCGAGCCCTCCCCGCAAGGATCGGCCAACCACTTGGTCAAGGCTCTGAACGCAAGCACCGGTAAACAGCTCTGGACATATGCCCCCGACACTGCCATTTGGAACTTCCTGCCCCTTTTTGTCGACAAGGGCGACTTCGTGTTTCAGGACATGACCGGCAAGGCCTACCGACTGGACCTGCACACCGGCCAGGTCATTTGGAAAAGCGGCGGCAAGAACGGCACTTGGACAGACGGGGGCGCAGCCGTGGGCAACGGGATGGTCTTCACGGTGAACAACAACCACCCCCCCGACTACCAGCCCCCAGATGCCCAGTTTGCCAACGGCGAATACAACCCTGGCACGCTGAGTGCATACAACCTCAGCACCGGTGCGCTGGTCTGGCAGGAGGTGACTCCGCGACCACCCAACAATGCCCCGGCCGTCGGCAAGGTGAAGAATCTGCCCGGCATGTCCGTGGTCATGCCCCTGTGTCAGCAAGTGCGCCAAGGAGCCTCCTGCGATGTCCATGTTTACGATGCAGACACTGGAGACCTGCGCTGGGTCTTCCATGGGCCAGCGCAGAAGGGTCTGGTGCAGGCGGGAGACCTCGAAGGCCTGGTAGAACGCACGTTCCTTGGCCAAAGATGAACCGTAGAAATTGGATCAGGGTTTAGGGTTTAGGGTCTAGGGTCTAGGGCCTAGGGTTTAGGGTTTAGGGTGCCAGACATGATCCATGGCTTGCATTGAAATACTACAACATACGCGGCCAATGCCAAGACTGTTTGATCGCAATCCCTTGCCCAATTAGTAAAATCCCACTCTGCTCCTGCCCCCAAATACTACAAAACCCCAGAAGTGGAAGAATAGTGTCTCGCTTTCGCGAGAGCCCTAACCCTGAAACCTTCAGCCCTCAACCCTACATGGGGGGTCGGGAGCGTGCACCTCCATCTGCTGGCTGGTTCTTAGTAGGGAATGAGGGAATGAGGTACCCTATACAATCTCTTAAAAGGGTATGTATAGGGCCCTAATTCCCTCATTCCCTACTAAGAACCCAAGGGCCTGAGAAGCTCTAAGGATCGTGGGCGTCCGCAGCGTGTGCCTACCCAACGGCTGGAGCGCGCCCACCATCGACGCGGAGGGGACGGTCTTTGTGGGCCATGAGGATGGAAACTTCTATGCCCTCCGTGACATGGACGGTGATGGCACGATCTTTGGAGATGAGGAGTCGCAGCTTTATGATACCAAGGCAGCCTTCTCTGGATCCTCCTCCCCGGCGGTTGCTCCAGGCATGATGGCAATCGCCTCCTGCGACTCGCTCTTCGTGTTCAAGAAGTGATCTCGCTGAGATGATATCAGCAGCAGAGTAGGTAACCTTTAACCCTTCTGGCGTATTATAATCCCTATGTAATCCCAAAGGTTAGCCTTTAGTTCCCTAGGTTGCTGGACAACTAAGTATGACATCAGCAGTTTTGGAGCCGCCCTCAGAAGTAGGCGTGGCTGCCTTCATGTGAGTCCTAGGGGTGACGAGCCATCTGCTCGCCTGCGTGCTCCTAAACCCTAAACTTCTCCTAGCCGCCTTTGGTGAGCCCGGCACTTCTCCTGTCCTGTTTAGGGTTTTAGGCTTTTGGGGTTTAGGGTTTAGGGTCTAGGGTTTAGGGTTCAGGGTTTAGGGTTGCTGTCATGTAATCTCTCAATCCTGCAGTGAGCGTGGGCGTGCTGCTTGCATCCGAGAGAGGTCGCAGTGAGCCTCGTGCTGTTCCTGTAGCCTGTAGAGAGGGGGAGGGGGGGGTTGGCAACAGTCTCCATGCCCTTATATATATATATATATATATATATAGTAGACATAAACCAATCGATAAGCCCTAAACCCCAAACTCTAAGCTCTATACCGTGAACCCTAACGAAGAGCAGCACTTGGGAGAGGCGGCAAAGATCGTGGCGCAGTCCAATGCCTCAGAGGGCCGGCGGCCCCAGATTTGGGTTTATGGGGTTTAGGGTTTAGGGTTTAGGGGTTGGGGTTAGCCACAAACCTGAAACCCTCAACCCCCTCACGTTCATGGTGGGTGGTTCATGGAGGGCTTCGGGCTAGGCTTTCGGGGCTAGGGTTTTCCCTTCCGGTGGTTCATGATGGGGGTTGAGGTTTAGGGCCCCTTGCGGGCTGTTGGGGTTCGGGTTCTCTGCAAGAGGCGGCGACATGTCCCGGTGGCAGGGAAAGCGCGAAACAGGCCCGGCTTGGGAACAGGTTTGGTTGCGGTCTAGGGTTTGGGGTTTAGGGTTTAGGGTTAGGGTTTATGGTTCAGGGTCCAGGGTCCAGGGTTTAGGGTTTAGGGTTTAGGGTTGAGGCTTCGGGGGTGTTTCGGGGACGTTGGAGGTTTTCGGGGCCCCTAAGCCCTAAACCCTAAGCCCTAAACCCTAAACCCTATATATGAGGTCATCTTGGGGCTTAGGGTGCAGTCTCTAGGGGCTTCAAGGCTTTTAGCACTTTCGGAATAGGGCTGGGCGGGGTTAAGGGGTTAAGTTTGGGTATTGGGTACTAGGGTAGTAGGGCTTAGGGCTTCCAGGCATTGGGGTTTGGGGGCTCAGCGTGTGGAGTTCAGGGGTCATCGCCGGGTTTTGGGCCTGGGCTTCATAGCTTTCTGCGTTTATGGTTCGGGAGGGTTGTGGGGATATTGCTTGCAAGTTCAAGTAGTCAGGGTTTCGTGTTTCTCTGAAATCGTTGGCCACACCCGTGAGTGACCCCAGAACACCCAGGCCATATTTGAGTGTTTAAGTTGTTGACCGCCCTAAACCCCAAGGCCCGAACCCCCCCCCTCCAAACCCACTGAAGCTGAGCAGGAACTTGGTGCTTGATCTACCACTGCGGCAAGTGCCTGGAGCGCGAGAGTCAGGTTGTTTGTGGCGATGGGGCTTAGGGCCATGTAGGTGTTTATTCGAGGGGGTGGGGTTTACCCTAGAAGCCCTCACCGTTCTCCACATTCCCTCAACCCCCCCCCTTAGGGCTGTAGGGTGGGGGGGTTTAGGGCTTTTTGGGTCGGGTTTTGTTGGGTTTTGGAGTTTAGGGGCCTGGGCTCTCCATCCCAAATCTTGCTCTTCCGGGCCCTACATCCTACAACCTTGATGATTACAGGTTTTTGGACTTTTTGGGCGGCCCTAAACCCTAAACCCTAAACCCTAAACCCTGGACCCTAAACCCTAAACCCTAAACCCTAAACCCTAAACCCCAAACCCCAAACCCTAAACCCTAAACCCTAAACCCTGAACTGTGGTTTGGCCCGCAGGTGCCTTAAAGCTGCCCCAACAGCCGTCGATCGAAACGAATCCTAGTACAGGGTTTACGGGTTTAGGATTTAGGGTTCAGGGTTTAGGGTTTTGGATTTAGGGTTTTTGGTTAGGATTTATGGTCAGGGTTTAGGGTTTATGGTTTAGGTTTAGCGAAGTTCCGTACTCCCTTTCTGTGATCCTTCACCTTCTTAAAAGGGTTCTGAAGTATGGGCCCTTTCTTGAGTCTTTGCAGGCATATTATGGGTTTACAGGGTTCACAATTTAGGCCCTGAATATGCAACTACCTCAAGATTACGGTTTTGACCCATTTCAGTTCAACTGGCCTCTACAGCCAGCCTTGGCACTTGAACCAACAAAGTAACACCCACCGGTTGCTTTTTCTTGTGGGAGTTGAATGAAGGTACCTTCATATGGAAAACCTCTTCATTACTATAGAGAACATTGTGGTAACTTGGTAGTTTTCTTATGTTCGCCTACACGTAGCTCCCTTCTTCCCTTTCTTGGGTTAGGATCTCTAGTCCCCTAAAGCAAAAAGGGTTCAGGGTTTTGGGCATTTAGGGTTCTCTTTTTCAAGGCCATTGTGCACCAGCCACCGAGACTCAACCTCAATGCTTCAACGACTGAGAAGTCGTGATGCCAGCGTTGGAGATCGTCCATGAAAGACAGGGCTAAGAGAGCCAGATCTTCCCAGCATGGAGATCATCTCCAGCCCAAAACCCCCTAAAACCTGAAGCCCTCCTTTAGGTTTAGTGTTTAGGGTTTGGGGTTTGGGGTTTAGGGTTCAGACCTCGAATCCCGAAACTTAGGGCGCGGACCCCCTGTTCCTTCGCGGCCCCATTGACGTTACCACAACGGGAGACTACCAAAACCCTACCCGTAAAAAACCCCAAACCCCAAACCCCAAACCCCAAACCCCAAACCCCAAACCCCAAACCCCAAACCCCAAACCCCAAACCCCAAAAACCTAAACCCCAAACCCCAAACCCCCAGAGCCCAGGCAGCTTGGTCCGACCGAGTGCCACCACTACCGATGCATTTGCCAGATGGGCTACGAGCCACCTGCCCCCTCAGAGCTTGGAAGGGTTTAGGGTTTGGTTTAGGGTTTAGGGTTTAGGCTTTAGGCTTTAGGCTTTCGGGTTTAGGGTTTAGGGTTTAGGGTTTAGGGTTTAGGGTTTAGGGTTTAGGATTTAGGGTTTAGGGTTTAGGTTTTAGGGTTTAGGGTTTAGGGTTTAGGGTTTAGGGTTTGGGGTTTGGTGGTTCATAAGGCTCAGCCAGAGGGGATGAATAGGGGGTTCAGGATCGCAGGTTCATAAGGGTGTAGGATTCAGGGTTTGAGGTTTCGAGGTGTAGGGTTTAGGTAGGGTTTAGGGTTTAGGATTTAGGGAAGGTTTCAGATCAAGTTTCGGACTTCGTGTTGTTTCCGAAGATGAGAGAACGTTCGCCTTGGGCCCTGAACCCTCAGTAACTCTGGCCGCCTAAACCTGACCTTTCAGACAACCCTAAACCCTAAAACCTAGCCCCTAACCCCTAAACCCTAAACCCTAACCCCTAACCCCTAACCCCTAACCCCTAAACCCTAAACCCTAAAACACTAAACCCTAAACCCGAAACCCGAAACCCTAAACCCTCAGCAAGGTACAGCGACATTACGAAGAGGCGCACTTGCGGGAGTCGGGATGGGATTCTCGTAGCGCTCGCTTCTGGCAGGTGGCGGGCCCGAAGTCGGTGTAGGGTTGAGGGTTTAGGGTTCAGGGTTTAGGGTTTAGGGTTTAGGGTTTAAGGTTTAGGGTTTGGGGTTTGGGGTTTCAGGTTTAGGGTTTAGGATTTAGGGTTTAGGGTTCAGGGTAGGGTTTGGGAGGTCCACTTTACATGGCCTTTCGGGATCTAGGCTCCCTTGTTGTGGCCCCTTGAAGGACTCTAGCATAGGGGTCGGAATATAGTTACTCATAGGTTATTCCCTTAAAAGCCCCCCAAAAAAACCCTATTCGAATTCTTAAGGCCCTAGATGTTCTAGGGGGAGGGGTGGAAGGTGCTGAGGCTGCCTCGCATGAACGGGCGAGTCGATGGGGGCTTCTCATGTCGTTGCCAAGACACACGCTAGGAATCCGATGAGCATGGGCATGCAAGGTGTTTAGGGTTTAGGGTTTAGGGTTTAGGATTTAGGGTTTAGGGTTCAGGGTTTAGGATTTAGGGTTCAGTAGATCCTTGCCTGAGCGCCGAACCCTCAACCCGGAGCCCTGCTAGGGCCTTAGAGGGTTTCAGGGTGTCAGCCCTTCAGTCAGGTTCTCTCAGGGCTTCGTCCTCTCAAGGCCCTAAACCTTCAGCCCTAAACCCTCAGCCCTAAACCCTAAACCCTAAACCCTAAACCCTAAACCCTAAACCCTAAACCCTAAACCCTAAACCCTGAACCCTAAACCTGTGAGAGCCTGGGGCGTGCGAAGGTGCGAGTCCATCAACTCCTCACCCATCCAGAGGGACACGGGCGGCTCATGTTCTTGGGCGTTCAGAAGGGTTCGAACTTTTTAGGGGTGTAGGGTTTAGGGTTTTGGTATTAGGGTTTAGGGGTTAGGGCCCTAAGCCCTAAGCCCTTAAATTATGAGACCTCAGGGATCATCACGCCCTCCACCCTGAGCACGTTGCCGTGCTCATTTGCCGTTTGCCTTTCTTCAAACTTCGCACGTGCCCGGCAGTACAGGGTTTAGGGTTTAGGGTTTAGGGTTTAGGGTTTAGGGTTTAGGGTTTAGTGTTTAGGGTTTAGAGTTTACGGTTTAGGGTTTAGGGGGTTGGGTTCAGGGTTTGGGGCTCAGGGTTTGGGGCTGAAAGCTTACGCTTCCTTGCCCACACGATACCAGATTCAAGGGTAGCTATGCGTATGTTGGGTTGCTTGTATCTGAGGACCCAACCTAGAGTCCAGAGATTCGGGTTCGGGTTGAGTGGTTTGGGATTTAGGGTTTAGGGTTTAGGGTTTGGGGTTTAGGGTTTAGGGTTTAGGGCTTAGGGTTTGGGGTTTAGGGTTTGGGGTTTAGGGTTGAAGGTTTTCAGGTCGTGAACCTTCGAGCCGAGGCTACTTTTGGGGCTGCAATCGTTGGCGAGGGCCCACACAATGCTGCCCGGCCTTTGCAAAGGGGCTGTTGTAGGATAAAGGTTTAGGGATTAGGGTTTAGGTTTCGGGCTTAGGGTTTAGGGTTTAGGGTTTAGGCTTTAGGCCGCGAGGGTTTACTTGGAGCCCAGCTATCACTCTACTCATAAGGCCCCCTATGTCCCCAAGTAGGGCATGAGCAGACTGACAGTTGGGGCAAAAACCCTAAGCCCTAAACCCTAAACCCTAAGCCCTAAACCCTAAACCCTAAACCCTAAACCCTAAGCCCTAAACCCTAAACCCTAAACACTAAGCCCTAAGCCCTAAGCCCTCAGCCCTAAACCCTAAATATGAACCTCCAAGTAGGGCTTCGGGTGGGTCAAGGCGTTCAAGGCTGTAGGCAGGGCGATTGAGGGAGGTGGAGCAGGGTCGCCGTCTGCCTGCTATGCCGGAGCTCACAGTCAGGGTTTAGGGTTTAGGGTTTAGGGTTTCGGGTTCAGGGTTCAGGGTTTAGGGTTTGATAGCGGGACGAAACCATTGCAGCTTGAAATCCTGGCTCCTGCTTCCCCGAACCCAACACCCGAGTCCTGCGACTCCACCCTGAAAAGGTTTAGGGTGTAGGGTTTAGGGTTTAGGGTTTAACCCTAGCTGAAGTCGAAAGCCATGTTCCCTCGAGCCCGAATCATGAGCGAACCGGGTCGAGTTTAGGGCTGACTTCGCGTTTCATCAATGTGCAATCGCTTGTAGGTTTGATTAAGTCGAACTCGAGTTTACTTGGGGTTTACGTAGGTTTATTCATGATTAAGGTGAGTTTTAGCTAGGAATACAGAATGCCAGCTTGCTGAGATTCATAGACGGCGGCTTAGTTCCATCTCGCCTACAGAGGGGGCAGGTAGAATCTGGGGGTCGGTACAATTACTTTTTGTAATTGTACTATAATAGCCCCACCAAAACCCTATGCTAATTTTTCAGGCCCCTATAGTAGCCCAACTTCGGCCCTTTGTTTCCCTTAGGCCTTGTCGCGCGATGTCTCACTTACCTCCTCCCGTTTCCCCCCTACCGCCAAGGTGTTAACCACAAGTGCCTCTGCCTCGCAGACTGGCAGCACTTGCCAAGGGTTTAGGGTTTGGAGTGTAGGGTCTAGGGTTTAGGGTTTAGGGTTTAGGGCTTAGGGCTTAGGGCGTAGGGTTTAGGGTTTAGGGTTTAGGGCTTGAGGTTCTTGAGGTGTTTTGCTGCTGGTGGGGGAAGCCTTGGGCTTCGGGCCCCTGGAGACCCCAAAAGCCCGAAAGCAAAGACCCTAAGAACTTGCCGTTTGGGCTGAGCGTTTTAGGATTCAGGGCTTGGGTTTTAGGATTTTAGGATTTTAGGGTTTAGGGTTTAGGGTTTGGGGTTTAGGGTTTAGGGTTTAGGGTTAGGGATTAGGGTTTAGGGCCACAGGGGTGGGACTGGGACCCTCCTAGCACCTGAGAGCTTAAAAGCTTTAAGCCCAAAAGCTTGCACCCTGAGACCTAAACCTCAACAAACTAGGGTTAGGGTTTAGGGTTTAGGGTTTAGGGTTTAGGGTTTAGGGTTTAGGGTTTAGGGTTTAGGGTTTAGGGTTTAGGGTTTAGGGTTTAGGGTTTAGGGTTTAGGGTTTAGGGTTTAGGGTTTAGGGTTTAGGGGCAAACCCTGAACCCCGAAGCAGCACTCGTAAGCTCTGAGTCCCCTTTCCCTTGCACCCTACACTCTTCACAGCCGTAGTGGCGTATGCCACGCCTTAGTGGCAGGTTGTAGGGTTGAGGCTGAAAGCAGGGGTTCGGGATTGTTTGGAGTTTGGGGTTTTCAGTTGGTTAAGCACTACTACCCTCAACCCTAACCCCTAAACCCTACCACCCTAAACCCAGATCTAACCTCTAGCCTCTAGCTAGCTTAGACGTCGCCCCAAACCCCAAACCCCAGATCCCAAATCCCCAAATCCCCAAATCCCAAACCCCAAACCTTAAGCCCTCAACCCTAACCCTAAACCCTGGATCCCATTCATCGGGACCTGGGGATGTCGTGGGGTGTGGGTTGAAGTGACTGGGGGGCTCAAGGGGCGGCAGGCTTTTTGAAGGGTTTAGAGAGTGGGGGATTTGAGGTTTAGGGGCTTAGAGCTTAGGGATAGGGTTCAGGGTTTGGGTTGTGCTAAACCTTAAACTCTAAACCCTAAACCCTAAACTCTAAACCCTAAACCCTAAACCCTAAACCCGAAACCACAAACCCGAAGCCCCAAACCCCAAACCCTAAACCCTAAACCCCAAACCCTAAACCCCAAACCCGAAACCCTGTCCCAAACCCGAAACCCTGTCCCGAACCCTAAACCCTATCCCGAACCCACATTTCCTTCGCAAATCTCCTCGGTTTTTTGGGTTCGCAAAACTTCGTGTGTTAGCTCCGAAACCCTTGGCCGAGGAGGGCTATCGAGCCGTCCGAGGCTATTGTGAGAAGCACGAGGAGGGCTCCTGAAGATTTAGGGTTTAGGGTTTAGGGTATAGGGTTTAGGGTTTAGGGTTTTGGGTTTAGGATTTAGGATTTAGGGCATAGGGTTTAGGGTTTAGACCTCAGCCAAAAACCCTAAACACACGCCCAACGGTGCAAACATCCGAGAAGCCAACGCGCTGGTACTTCTAAGTAGGGCTTTCGGGTTGAGGGTTGTGGGTTTCGGGTTCAGGGTTTCAGACTTTAGGGTTTCAGGCTTTCTGGGGCTTTATGACTCAGTTTGGACTTCATCTTCATGGGGTTAGTTTGAGGGAGGGAAGTCTTAGTAGGGGTATACTTAGGCCCCTAGCGTGGGCTTTTTTGACTTGAAGGGCTGAGGGGTTTTGGTCACGTAGTAGGGGAGGTGTCGTTTTCTAAAGACTGGAAGGTGTGGAGGCTTTGGGTTGAGACTCCAGGGCTTAAGCGATTAGAGGGCTTGAGGCTTACGGGGGAATTTTTCTGGGCGAGGCCCTAGATTTTAAAATGTGTGGCGGGTCCAGGCCCTAATTTCTTACACTCCTGGGCCGTAGGGCTGCCAGTCGGTCGAGTTTGGTACGAATTCAATGACGCTACCTCTGGGAGCTGCACATGTTGCTGCAAGGGAACATGACACAATAGACACCCCAAAAGGGTTAAGGGTTTAGGGTTTAGGGTTTAGGGTTTAGGGGGTTTACATCAACCCTCCCACACATCCTTGCTCAGAACGAGCCAAGAGCTTCAAGTAAAAGCCATAGACTCTCTGACTCTCTGTAACAGGTCGAGGGCTTGGAGCCAGTGTTGTTAGCTCAACCCTAAACCCTAATCCTGCAACCCTAAACCCTAAACCCTAAACCCTAAACCCTAAATCCCTAAACCCCTAAGCACCTAAACCCCTAAACCTGAAACCCCGAAGCACCCTAAACCCCCAACCCCCTAAATCGATACATACGACCCCAACGCACCAAACGACGGGCGAATTCACTCCGCTAGAGATCTTGGCGCGCTTCTCGCATGGATCGTCCACAGGACCACTTGCATAAACCCCGAAACACCTAGTGTTCAGGAGCCCATGCCGACGACCACGACAACAGCTCCAGGCCAGGCGTGTCTAGGGTCTGGGGTTTAGGGGGGGTTTGGAGTTAGAGGTCCTTCATGCACGAAATCCCCCTAATCCCTACACGCGAAATGCTGCTGAACCGCCAAATTCCTGCGTGTCGACAGCCCCAGGATCCGCTCTCTGACATTTCCGGGTCTAGGGTTTAGGGTTTAGGGTTTAGGGTTTAGGGTTTAGGGTTTAGGGTTTAGGGTTGGAGTGAGACTTGATTTCCGCGAGTGCTTATTCTGGTTTGCGTCTATCGTTTTTTGTGTGGTTGTGAGGTAGGTCTAGTCTAGGCTTTGGAATTCTATCCGCGACTCCGATATCCTTTAGCCCTTTGCCGGACTCTTCCTTCAGCAAGGGGGTTATTGCGGTCTGGGTACGCTCCTAAGCCCTAAACTACAAATACCCTGGATGCAGGTGAAGGCCTGGCGATTGCGCCTCGGTCCTGGAAAAGTTAGGGGTTTCTCTGGTTTGGGTTTAGGGTTAGGGCTCGTCGAAAACAGGCCCATGAACCCCTAAAGTCCTGAAGCCCCTCAAACCAAAGTGTCGAAACGCAGGACTCTCCGTTTCCAAAAGCTAAAGCCCTCCCACCCCTTCTTTTTGAATATGCAATCTCCAAGTATGTATTGTCTCCAAGATCGGCCATGCACATATTCATGGAAATATCTACTATTGGGAGGTTTCGGGGTGGGCCGGGCCGGGACTATGCAGTGCCAGTTGCTTCTTCTTCAACCAATAACAATAGCAGCAGCAACTGCAACAGCAGTGGCAGTAGCAATAGCAATAGCAATATAAACAACAGCAACAATAATGATGCTGCTGCTGCTGCTGCTGCGGCCGCCACCGCCGCCGCCGCCGCCGCCGCTGCTGCTGCTGCTGCTGCTGCTGCGGGAAACCAGTGCATGATGCGCTAGGGCACTCCCACGGCAGCGGCGTAGCGGGTGCCCTGAAGCCCTGAACACAAGGGTGTGGGCTAAGCAGCGGCTGAGCCTGAGCCAAGGCCACCGGGGCTCCACCAGCCATGCAGACCCTGGGCAGAGAAAGTTAAGGGAAGTCTGTGTTTGGGCTGAGAGCCTAAACCCTACAACTCCAAACCCTAGACTTTAAACGGCCCTACAGCCTAGCCCCAAGCCCTGGAGCCCGGTTTGTACCCAAAGCCCAACAGCCAAAAACCTAAGCCCGAAATCCTCTGCAGAGTTGCGGATGCAGGGGGTGAGGTCTGCCCTTGGTTTTTGATGAGTTTGCATCGGGCCCCGGGGTTTACGGTTTCGGCTGGTTCCTCGGTGACGGCCACTACAACCCATCTTGCAATCGATGTCGTCTGGAACTGGAAGGCTTGTGGTGGCAAACTCGAGCAGGTTCGTGTAGGTTGAAACCATGAAATCAACTCCGCGCAGGCCGCGTAGGGGTGGGCCGCGTAGGGGTGGGCCGCGTAGGCGTAGGCCGCGTAGGCTATTCCGCAAGGTGGGCTGGCCGCAGCGTATAGGCATCCAACCTCAACCTAAACCCTAACCCCTAAATCTGTGACACCATAAACAATAAACACAACTGCTCGCTCGGGATGGTTGTCTCAGTCTCGGGTCTATCGTCTATCGTGTGTAGTGGTCTGAGGTGTGCCAGCCACTATGCCCTAAACCCTAAAGTGCGCAGGAGCCTAGACCCTAAACCCAGACTCCTAAATCTGCATTTGGGATTCCTTATCGGGGCCGTTAGGGCTCATGGACTTCGCGGGAGTCTTTAAAAAACACAACTCCGCACCCGAACCCAAAGCCTCGAGCCCAAGCCGGAAACCCGGAATCCTGCCTGAACCCTGAACCCTGAACCCTGAACCCTGAACCCTGAACCCTGAACCCTGAACCCTGAACCCTGAACCCTGAACCCTGAACCCTGAACCCTAAACTCTAAACCCTAAACCCTAAACCCTAAA
Organism: Symbiodinium natans; assembly: GCA_905221605.1. NCBI lineage: Eukaryota > Dinophyceae > Suessiales > Symbiodiniaceae > Symbiodinium > Symbiodinium natans. The sequence continues at coordinate 368,297 of CAJNDS010002138.1, read as the reverse complement.
CCCTAAACCCTAAACCCTAAACCCTAAACCCTAAACCCTAAACCCTAAACCCTAAACCCTAAACCCTAAACCCTCATCCCAGGACGTCATGTTCCTGGGGCGGACAGCAGCCACCTGGTCTTAGTTCAGGAGGTTGCGCACGATCTGGTGCTTCAGGATGCAGAGTTCCTGTGACATGTACACCCAACAGGGTTTAGGGTTTAGGGTTTAGGGTTTAGGGTTTAGGGTTTAGGGTTTAGGGTTTAGGGTTTAGGGTTTAGGGTTTAGGGGAGCTGCTCGGACACCCCCCCCCCCCACTTCCCTGAAAAGTTACGAGTTCTTAGTTTTAAAGTAGGGAACTCAGGAATCAGCCACCCGTTTATCTCTCTATTTCCCCTTGTAAGGGGGTCATATAGGGCACCTGATTCCCTAAGCCCCAACCCGAAACCCCTAAGCCACCTAAACCCTAAACCCTAAACCCTAAACCCTAAACCCTAAACCCTAAACCCTAAACCCTAAGCCCTAAGCCCTAAGCCCTAAGCCCTAGACCCTGAAGCCTGCAAAAGGTGCGGGGGGTCCGGCTGGACTGGCGCCACGTGCTGCGAGGCATGGGTCTGCAACTGGGGGTCGCGTAGAGGCTGGCAGACGTGTTTGTAGGGTTTAGGGTTTAGGGTTTTGGGTTTAAGGTTTAGGGTGCAGGGTTTAGGGTTTGGCGATTGGCAATTAAGGTCTGCTCCAGATCACCCGGGGTGAGGCAGCCTCAAGTACTTGAGCGAGCATTCGGGCATGGCGTGAGAAAAGTGGAATAGTCAACAACCTTCAGAACAATCCCAAGTTCCCTCAGGGGTGTTAGGGTTTTAGGGTTTTTAGGCTGTTTCGCGTGCTTAGGGTGTTCAGGTTTTGTTTGTTTTGTTCAGTCTATTTTTGGGTTTTTAGGGTTTAGGACTGTTGGGTTTTCGGGTTCTAAGGTTGGTTCTTTTTTCGGGGTTGAGGGTCCCTTGGGCAGCGTGAAGCCATGAGAGTCCTTAGGACGAGGAAACCCCAAAAAGGCGTGCACAGCTGAATTTTTGAATTCATCTGGGTTGAGGGCTGGGATGTTCCTGCTGATACTAGCAGTCCTTAATAGCGATTATATTAGGGGGTACAAGAATCCCGATTAAGGGCTGTTAGTATAAGGGGGAACGTCCCACCCTAAACCCTAACCCCTATGCGGAGCTGCAACTGGTATTGTAGAAAAGAGTTGGTGATGCAAGTTGAAGGGGTCAATGAACCCGGAAATTTTTGGCTCAAGATGACAACGCACTTAGTAAGAAAAGGGTGCTTGGTCTTTTGGGTTTGGTTTGGTGTTGGTTGGTCCAGGGGATCAAGGGCTTCTGTTGGGGTTGACTGTTTTGTTCCCTGTCCTCCTTCGGTTGCCCCCCGTAGGTTATGAGCCCAAATTAGGCTTCCTGCGGAATTGGTAAAGATTTTTCGTTTGTTTAACGCCATGGACATGATGCGGCGTCGCTCGGAGCCTGGACTGTCGCCAACGGCCAATGAAGCCGAAGGAAATCGTGGTGATGGGGGTGAAGATCGACAACAAATGGTACAAGCGCTGACAGATGGTAGGGAGGTTGCAATGATACAACCAACGCCTCAGGTGGAAAACGAAATGGTTCCGGTTCAAGCAGCAAATCCTTTCTGGAGCGAGCGGGCTCAAGAAGAAATGAGACTTAGGCAATCAAGGCCGGCGAGTCTTCCCGCGAGCGGAGGGGATAGAAGTGGTGAAGGTACGAGGAGACCGCCTTCGCTGCAAGATCTTTTGGGTCAGGAACCTGCACCTGTTGAGAGACCATCGTCAGGCTTAATGGGCCAAATGGAACGAGGTACTATTGGTGGAGTGCAAGCCGACGAAGAACTCATTCCTGATGTTAGTGGTGAAGAGCAAACTGAAGATATGGCGGTGGTGAAGCGTGCGCTGAAAGAGTTGCTTGTGCAGACAAAGGAGCTGGGGAACAGGTTGCATCGGGTGGAGGAAAAAAGCTATACCTCTGCTGCATCTGGGTCAGCTTCAAGGGCACGGAGCTCTGGAGTGGTGGACGCAAACACGGCATATCCTCTAGGAATGACTCCAGAGAAGCAGTACCTGCCAGGACAAGTTTTCTACACGGATGGTATGGGTGGTTTTTGGACTGTGTTGCCTGATGGGACATGGCTGCCTATTGAGGGCTACGACCTGCCAAAGGGTTGTGATCTTCAATCCTTGCCTGGGTCCAGGAAGGGGGATGTTCAAGTGGAGGATGAAAAAGAAGTGCCAATGATGCATGTAGCTGAAGGGAAGAAACCCTCCAGATTGCCTCCATTGAATTACCCCACGGGAGGTCCTGCAAGTGGTGGATATGCAAGTGGACCACCTGGTTTAACACATGTTCCGATTACTTCCGTGCCATCAGGTGTTGATGGTTCTGTCGCACCTGCGGGGAACCAGCCCGGTTTTGTTTCAGCTCGGGAAACTGCAACGCAAGAGAACTCAGCAGGATCGGGTGGATATACAATGGTGGATGATGTTCCGTATCGGTGGAAAATGGTCGCTGGGAAGTTGGAATTAGAAAAGGTTCCGCTCACAGCTGTTACGCCCGGTATAGGACATGGACTACCTCAAGGGCCTGGTGGTAGGGTCAGTTTACCTCCTGGAGCAGTGGTGCCACGTGGTATGCCAATCATTGGTGATAGTTCTGGAACCGAACGTCCGGAGGCTCTTGGGAAGCATGTGATGAGCCTTCCAACTTTGGCAGACTACACACCAAGCAATCCGACGGCACTGGGTGATTGGATCGCAATGATCGAACCAATGTTGTCTTCACTGACAGATACAGGAAGAGTGTGGTGGCAATGCGTCTACTCAAAGGCATATCAAGCGTATGCCAAATGGTTGAGTGTTTCTCCGCTGGAAAGGTTGGGCATCAAGACTGAGCTGGAAGGGCTCAAAGTGGTTCAAACTGTGCATGTTTTGTTGGAGCAGAGAGCGGTGTCTTTGCTGCTACAGGCGATTCCGGAGAGATTGAAGACCGAGATCGTTTCCACTCGAATGTTGGGGTCAGTGATGATATTCTACAAATTGCTGACGGTCTACCAACCAGGTGGAGCAAATGAGCGCAGCACAATGTTGAACTTCTTGGTGCAACCATCTCCAGCAACCTCGATCTCAGAGGCCATAAAGGGAGTGCGTCAATGGGCGCAATGGCGTTCCCGATTAAGGGAGTTGAGAGCGGCCGAGCCGGACGCTACCTTGCTTATCAAGGGATTGGATGGTTTGTCATCCGCGTTGCTGGCGAAACACCCTACGGTTCATTTCAGAGTGGCATCCTTTCGGGAGAAATTGGGGGTGGACTACTCGCCGACCTCTGAAACTGCGACGAAACTAGCTGAAATGTTACAGGCAGAGTTTGAACTGCTATTGCATAGTGCTGGTGAACAAGAGGTGAAGCAGGACTCGGACGCCAAGAAGAGGGCCAGGTTAAACAAGGCCCAAAAGGGAGCTGGTGACGAGACAGAGGAGGGTGACAAAGGCAAAGGGAAAGGAAAAATGTACAGCGGAGATGGTGAACGTCCTTTCTGTTGGATATATGGGAAGACCGATGCAGGTTGCAAGTTCGGATCCCGCTGCAAATTCCGCCATGACAAAGACTCCCTTGAGCGAGGAAGATGTTTTGAGTGTGGGGCCGTTGGCCATCTGCAGCCGCAATGTCCATATAAGGATGGTGCAGGTTCCAATGTGGACTCAAATCCTGAGAGGAGTAGATCTAAAGGGAATTCTCCCAAAGGGGGAAAGGGCGGCAAAGGTGCGAAATGGGGAAATGCCAAAAAGGCAGAGGTAGCTGAAGGGGGAGATGAGACGGCTAATGCGGGATTGGATAAAGGTTCTGCAAGTCCCTCATCGCCATCAACGGCCAATCAGGTCCTTGTTGAAGCGTTAGAAGTGCTGAAATCTATGAAGCTGTCATCAGAACAGTCGGCATCAAGCGGGGATCCCAGTATTCGAATGTTATGTGGCTCTGGGCTGCTTCAGCAGGAAGGGAGAGTGGTGAACAGCTTCCGCAGCAAAAGGTGTTGGTGTCTTTAGCTGTTGGATCTCGGGAGATGTGTATTACTCCAGGTGGGACCCTGGTAACTCCTGAAACGGTAGATCCACTAGTGCCAATTGGCAAAGCGAGCGCCTTGGTTGGTCTCAGAGTTCAGTGGCGTGGTGGCAAGTGCACAGCCTCACATCCTGTTCTGGGGGAACTTCGCGTTCGTGATCTGAATGGGTGCCCTTGTTTGGAAAAGGAGGTGGCGCTTCAGATCATTGATGAAATGGATTGGTGTTCACCAAAGCAAGCATTGAAGGTGGCACGTATGGTTCAAGGGTGTCCGAATACGGACAACGAGGTGGCCGTAAAAGCGTCGTTGCAAAGCGCAGCGCGGACAGCGTCAGCGCATGAGGAGGAGTTCGTCCAGGCATGTTGGCGATTTCTTCGGTGGTATTATGGGGATATACCAGAAAATATGCTGATGGAGCTGTTGCCACGTGGAGATCTTACGGCGTTGCCCTTCAACCGTCATAAAAGGAGACGGCTGGCACGCGCAAAAAGGGTGGTGGTACACCTATTTTCGGGGAAACAAAAATGGCATTTTCCCAGTCGGGATGTGGAGGTACTGGAGCTGGATTTGACAAAAGGCGGTGACCTACATAATTCGAGCGTCTGGAAGTATCTTCTGCATCTGGCGGCTGAAGGAAAGGTGGTTGCTGTGGTTGGAGGACCTCCATGCAGGACAGTGTCAAGGTTGAGAGGTGAAGACGGTGGTCCACCTGTATTACGCCGACGCTGTGGGCCTGAACGGTTGGGGTTAAAAAGTCTTCCTTGGCCACATCAAGAATTAGCTCAAAAGGATGGTGTTTTACTTCTGAAGATGCTTTTCCTATATGACGTGGCGGTGCATTCAAGGTGTGGAACTGCTGAAGTCATCAATGGAAGTTCTGTCTTCTTTGGCATGGAAAGCCCTGGGGACCCTGAACTCATAGGGAAAGATTTCTCTCAGAACGGCAAAACGGTCTTGAGTGCTGAGGATCTGGTGGATGGTTCTCAGGAAGGGCTCTCAAGTCCTACCTTCTGGAGTTGGCCAGAGGTGAAAAGCTTTTGTGAGCGTTATGGAATGTACGCTGCACACTTTGATCAAGGAGCATTGGGACATGCTCTGGTGAAACCTACGACTTTCCTGGTGTCTGATATGGAACTATGGGAATCGTTGGAACAAGTTCGCGTGGTTGTTCCGTGGTCAGCAACATTCGCTTCTACCCTGGAAGAGCGTATTGGACAATCCTCTATATGGGCGCGATGGGCGTTTGGATTGGTTAAAAGAATACGTCACAGGTTGGCACAATGGTTGCATGAGAGCGATGCTGAACGGGAAGCTATGGTGTTAAAAAAGAAGAACGAGAAGGGACGTTACGGAGGTTGACGACTGAGGAGCGAGCTTTCCGTGACCATTGCCTAAGGGGGCATATTCCTTTCAGACGTGATTGTCAAATCTGTGTGTCTGCCGCTGGAAAAGAGCGTCGCCGTTTGAGGCGAAAGCATGGGGATGCTTACACTTTATCATTGGACTTAGCGGGTCCATACAAGTGTTCAAAGGATGCTCACCAGCAGAAGCCACGACACGCTGTTATTGGTGTGTATCAATTTCCAATGTTGGATCCCAATGTGGGTCGCCCTCCAGAAAAGGAGGAAGATGCGGATGAGGTGGAAGATCAGGTGGCAGATGAAGGTGCTGGTGTCGGAGAATGGTTAGGCGATGCAGTCGCTAACTTCGGGGAGGAAGACTCTGCGCCGGTGGAACCTGCGCCAGTTCTGGAGGCAGAGGTGTTGAAAATCCAAGCTTCTGAAAAATCCTGGAAGGAACTGAAGGACCACTTGACCCAACCTGTCCGTATGATCAACTTCGTTACGGTGGAGCCGATTGTGAATAAACAGCAAACAACTGTTTTGTCGGCAGTTCAAAGAATGATGGTGCGCTTGCAGAGACATGGGTATCCGGTGTTGAGAATCCACTCAGATCGAGCGGGGGAGTTTGTCAATGCACGCTTCCGGTCCTTTTGTGAAACTCGTCTGATATATAGGACCACTGGTGATCCTGGAGTCCCGCAAACAAATGGGCGCGCTGAAGCATGTGTGGGTTTATTCAAACGTGGTGTCAGGTCGCTCTTAAAGGAGGCGCGACTCGGGCCGGCGTACTGGGCACTGGCTGCTCGCCATTGGTCAATGTTACGGTGGCAGAAAGCTGAAAGGGAGTTGGGGTTGAAATCCTAAAGCATTGCTTCCCTTTGGTGCTCAGATTCAAGTCAAACGTCGTCCGTGGGAGTTGCTGGGTCCGGATGGAACAAAGAAAGGTCGGCAATGGGTCGATCGTACGCAGCCCGCGCTTCTTTTGGGTCCATGTGATGACCTACCTGGTGGTTATTGGGTGGAAGCTCAAGGGACTGCAAAAGATCCGGATGAACTGGTGTTATTTCCCTGCACTACGATTTTTTCCAATATAAAGGAACCGCCTGAGTTGGAGCTGGAAGGGGTGGTAGAAGAACAGGAGCCTTCTCCTCCAGAGCATCGTCTCAAGGGGAAAAAACCGGCGCTTCGGTTCGCTGATGAGGAAGGTCCTCCTTTACCTCCGCCTCGCGATCCTCCAGTTCGCCATCGGTTGATGGAGAAAAGCCCGGCCTCTTCACTGCGTGGTCATGTGGGTTCCTTGCGCTTGCTTCGCAAGCGGGGGGAGAGTCCGCCCTTAGAAATTTTTGAGGATGACATGCAGGGTCTGGGGGAGCTGGAAGAAAATGCAGATGTTGAGGACAATGTTCCTGGTGATGAGTATTGGCCGACTTGCTGTTCTCCTCATGAAAATGCTTATTTGGTCTGCAAAAGTGAGACTGCTGAGGATGGAACACAGTTGGAAAAAGAAGAGCAAAAAGCCAAGTCAATGTATGAAAGGTCTATGTATGATTACGTGGACTGTGAGGAGCTTTTGGAAGGGATTGTATACCCAAAGAGGGTGAATCGAAGAGGTGGTATCAACAATTGGTGTACAAGTACGCGAGCTCTGGTGTTGGGCCACTATACTCATGGCGGAGTGTGTGGTATTACAAAAGAGACTCATCGAAGACCATGGCTATGTCGTTATTTGGCATCTTTCGTGAGGCACCACAATCCTGAAGCCAAATTTTCTGCTCTTCAGATCTCGTGCAATGCTCCGGTGTCATTGCATAGGGATAGTCACAATGAAAAGCATTGCTGCAATTATGTGTGTGGCTTTGGTGACTATAAAGATGGTCAGCTGTGGGTTGAGGATGAAAAGGTTTTAGAGGAAGGAGCTGAAGTGGTGGAGCAATCCTATGGGAAGAAAGTCTTACCTGGAAAATTGGTGGATATCCACTGGAACTTCATGTCGTTCTTTCCGAGAAAACTGCATGGTCCTATGCCTTGGAAAGGGAACAGGGTATCCTTGACAGGGTACACACCTGTTTTTATGGAGCGTTTGAGCTACAAGGATAGGTGCTATCTTCTCCAATGCAAGTTTCCTCTTCCAGAACCACAAGCTGAAGAAGGTGAAAAAAGGAAATGGTTAAAAATGACGTTGAAAGAAACCTCGCTGGACGACCTTGCAGAGGAAGTCGACTACGCTGTGTTCGAAGCGCATCAATGGGCTCTAGAGGAGCATTTGAGTATTCGACGCCTAATTGCTGAACAGGAATGTTGCATTTTGGACGAGTTCCATGGATCGGCCAATGAGTCGAATGAGGAAAAAGGATCAGAGACTAGAGAATGGCTGGTTAAAGCGAAAAGGGCTGAGGAACAGCTCTCGAAGTTTTTGGTCAAAGCAGCTCAAGTTCAGCAAATGGTACAAGAAAATACCGCGCTTGAGGCAGCAGAGGAGGTTGAGTTCCTGCAAACAAAAACAATCCCTACACAAGAAGCCATGCAAGAGCTGGAAAAGTGGAGGGAATCATTGTCGGACGAGGTGACGTCTTTGGTGAAAGAGTTGGAGGTGGTGGAACCAACACTCAAGAAAAGCTGGACAAATTGGCGGAAGAGCCTAATGCACCGGTGATTGAGTACGTTCCCAGTCTGGTGGTGTTTACCCGGAAGCAAGGGACAGGGAGGCGACGTGCCCGTATCTGTGCATGTGGAAACTTCATTTCGTCAACGGCAGCTACAGAATATGAAGGGCCGAGGTCACTCAGTCGTCACTCGCTGTACGCTCCAGGTTTAGATTCAACTACATTCAGGTGTCAAGTGAGGCACGCAGCATATATGGTGTGGATCATCGCTGGCTTAGACATTTCCAAAGCTTTTCTGACGGCGCCGATGAATAGGGCGCAAAGAGAAGGGCGTCTGGTGGTGGTGCAGCCCCCAAGGGCGGCGGTGAAATTGGGTCTTTGCACAAAGGAGGAGCGGTGGATTGTGAGAAAGGCCTTGTACGGTTTGGCCGAAAGTCCTGCAGCATGGGTGGAGTGGCGAGACCAACGTCTTCAAGGTATGTCTTGGGTGTCAAAGGATGGACAAGCAATGAGCTTTCAGAGGTCCAATGCAGACCCAAGTCTGTTCCTTATTATGGCACAAGAAAAGCCGGAAGGTGCAAGCAAGTTGGTAGGGACAATGGGTCTTTACGTGGATGATTTTTTGATGGCTGGGACTATGACAGTGCTCCGGGAGGCCTTGGAACAGATCAGGAAGGAGTGGAAAACTTCTGAACCCGAGTTCTGTGGTCCAGGCTGTGGGGATGGATTCCTGAAGTTTTTGGGTGTCCAAATTTGGTATCGAAATGGCAGCTTCTTTCTCAACCAGGAGGACTTTGTGAGAGATTTGCTGAACCGAAGGAGGGTATCAGATTGATGAAACTGGAAAAGGTAGTAACCTGCCAATGGTGAAAGAAACTCCAGGTGAAGAAGAGGAGGTGGATATTCCTTCCTTGCGAGCGGCTCAAGGTGCCGTAGGGGAGTTCCTCTGGGTGGCAATCAAAACTCGACCTGATTTGGCGTTCTGCACGAGCCAGTTGTCTTTGTGGACATCCCGAAGGCCGCGATTTGTGGTTAAAAAGGCTGAGGAGGTTTTCCGATACCTTGCTGCAACTCCAACGTTAGGCTTGACGTTCGGAGCAATCGCAACATGCGAAAAAGAAAGAAATGAGGTGTTGCGTTATGGACGAGGCGTTAAGGTGGTGGAGTCCTACGCGGATGCCAGCTTTGCAGCAGGTGAAAACGAAAAGAGCCACTCAGGAGCGGTGGTGGTGTGGGGTGACTGTCCAGTGATGTGGGCAACACAAAGACAATCAACGGTGGCTTTAAGTACAGCTGAAGCTGAATTACATGCGTCCATAGAGGGAGCAACGATGATTCAGTCGTGCACCCCTATAATTGCCGCTTTGGTTGGAACAGGTGAAGAATCGCTGCAAAAAGTGCTGTATACAGATTCGGTTTCAACGTGCTCGATCATTCAATATCCTGCTGGAAGCTGGAGAACAAGACACCTGAGAATTCGGGCAGCCGGTGTCAGGTCTCTGGTGGACCGTGGTTATATGGTGATAGCGCACCTTCGCGGTGAGTATATGATCGCTGACCTGCTGACTAAGTTGATGAGTGGACAGGTGTACGCAAAGCAAAAGGCACTTTGGGGTCTCAGACTGTTGGTTCAAGGAACTGACTTGAAAAAAGCCTCGTTTGCAATGGCGGTCATGATGGTGGCTGCATCTCTGCAAGGGATGGCAACTGGTGGCGAAGAAGTGTCAACTGCTGGATTCTTTTGCTCAGAAGAAGGGGTGTGCAAGGTCGCCAACACATCTGCGGTGATGGTTCTGGCTCAAGGTATTGAAATGGTTACCAACAATTCAGACCTTGTTGCGTATTTGGTGGCAGCAATTATACTCTGGGAATTGGCATGGTGCCTCTTTCGACGGCTGTACAAATGGCTGTGGACCAAGAAAGCGGTGGTTATTCCTGCGAGTGCCACTTTGTATACGACAGTGGGTGGGAACTGTATGCACGCAAGCAGTGACTGTGATGTTCTGCGATATTCACAGCCCAAAGCTAAGACGCTTTGTAAGCATTGCCTCAAGGATGGCTGGGTGGTGAATGCCGAGTTCCTTGGTGAGGAACGGACCGCTGGAACGTGAATTTTTCAAGTGCGAGGTGAAGAAATCCTCAATGGTAAAGGATTCGGCCAATGAGCTGAAGGTTCGTCCTGGATGACGTAAAACCATAATGTGCATTTCAAGCAGCTGGCTGCTGCCTAAATGGTGGTTTTTGGCCAAAGAACTGCATCTCCAATGTGTCCTAGGAAATCCTAGGACAGGGGGAGTGCGGAGCTGCAACTGGTATTGTAGAAAAGAGTTGGTGATGCAAGTTGAAGGGGTCAATGAACCCGGAAATTTTTGGCTCAAGATGACAACGCACTTAGTAAGAAAAGGGTGCTTGGTCTTTTGGGTTTGGTTTGGTGTTGGTTGGTCCAGGGGATCAAGGGCTTCTGTTGGGGTTGACTGTTTTGTTCCCTGTCCTCCTTCGGTTGCCCCCCGTACCCTAAACCCTAAACCCGAAACCTTAAACCCTAAACCCTAAACCCTCAACCCTGTGAGAAAGAAGGGGGAGCATCCCAAGTTGAGGGTTTTGTTCCCATATCGCTCTTGGTCACTCGTGGCGCCTGGGCTCCTGGCATGGTTCTCCGCGAGCCTGAATCCCTATGCCCGAGAAATGAGAACGGCGTCAGGGTTTAGGGTTTAGGTTACGGGTTTCGGGTTTCGGGTTTAGGGTTTCACTTGGA
>CAJNDS010002138.1:314998-352498 GCA_905221605.1 Symbiodinium natans | reverse complement strand
GGAGAATACTTGTGTTTTTGTTTTTCTCCATGTTATGGGATTCTCTGGGTGGGTGGGTGTTACATCAGCTGAACCCTAAACCCTAAACCCTAAACCCTAAACCCTAAACCCTAAACCCTAAACCCTAAACCCTAAACCCTCAACCCTCAACCCTCAACCCTCAACCCTCAACCCTAAACCCTAAACCCCAAACCCCAAACCCCAAACCCTAAACCCTAAACCCTAAAGCCCAGGGTTTATCAACCCTAACCCTAAACCCTAAGCCCGAAGCCCTAAACCCTAAACCCTGAACCCTGCAACCCAAGCCAACGGTTAAGGGTCCAGGGATTCGGGTCATGGCTGGGATCGAGAGGGTTTAGGGTTTGGTCTAGGGTGGTTTGGGGGCGGGGAGGGGTCTTCAGGGCTTGGGGGGGGAGGGTGGTGTGGGATGCAGTGGTGGGTGGATGCAGCGCTTGCGGTGCTGTCAGCCCCGAAGCCCGCATGGAGCTTTCCCAAGACCTGACATGGGTACCTTTTTTGGGGTTGGAAGCCTGAACCCTGGACCCGAACACCCGTAAACCCTCCAAACCCTCCAAACCGTCCAAACCCGACAAACCCTGCAAACCCTGCAAACCCTACAAACCCTAACAATAGTAGTAGCAAGAATAAGAATGATAAGAAAGACAGTTCAACCCCCTGAAGCTTTCAGCCGGAAGGCTACAAGGTCCAGACGAAGGCTCCCCAGACCTTGGTCGACCGTGGGATGAACTTTGGCGTCCGCTTCGCCTTCGACTCGGGGGGGGGGGGGGGGGGGGGTGTCTTTTTGGTTTTTATATTTTTTTCCGGGTTTAGGGTTTAGGGTTTGGGGTTTGGGGTTTAGGGTTCAGGGTTTAGGGGCTTGAGGTTTCGAGTTGAGGGTTTGAGGTCTGGGGGGCTTGAGGTTTTGGGTTTAGCATGCTCAGGGTTGCTTTGGGCTTAGGGTTCAGGGTTTCAGGTTTCTGTTGTAAAGATCGCTTTCTTGGAGACGAGACCATCTCCCCACCCCCCCTCCATATGGCCAAGATCCAGCAAAGAACCCTGAACCCTGACCCTAAACCCTAAACCCCTAAACCCCTAAACCCCTAAACCCCTAAACCCCTAAACCCCTAAACCCCTAAACCCCTAAACCCCTAAACCCCTAAACCCCTAAACCCCTAAACCCCTAAACCCCTAAACCCCTAAACCCCTAAACCCCTAAACCCCTAAACCCCTAAACCCCTAAACCCCTAAACCCCCCCTAAACCCCTCCCCTAAACCCCTGAACCCTAAACCCTAAAACCCTAAACCCCTAAACCCCTAAACCCCCTGAACCCCTAAACCCCCAACCCCTAAACCCCTAAACCCCAAACCCCCTAAACCCCTAAGCTAAACCCCCCCTAAACCCCTAAACCCCTAAACCCCTAAACCCTAAAACCCTGAACCCCTAAACCCCCCTACCCCTGAACCCCTGAACCCCTGAACCCTGAACCCCTAAACCCCTAAACCCCGAAACCCTTAAACCCCCAAAACCCCTAGACCCCTAGACCCCTAAACCCCTAAACCCCTAAACCCCTAAAACCCTAAAACCCTACACCCTACACCCAAAACCCAAAACCCAAAACCCTAAACCCTAAACCCTAAACCCTAAACCCTAAACCCTAAACCCTGGCAGGCCAGTGCACCGGCCCATTCAGCTGCGACGAGGCATGGCAGAACTATGGATGCTCGGCTGCAAGTTACGGCGACGCAGGGCTTGGGGTTTAATCCTGTAGTTTATAAGGTTTAGGGTTTAGGGTTTAGGGCTTAATAATAAGGGCTCTGAAGTAGCGTGTTGCAGTCTTAGGTTTAGGGTATGGGGTCCAGGCCTCCGATTTGTTGTGTTCGTGTACGTAACGGATTTTGGGTTTGTCGGATTCCTGCTTTGAGTGCCCAGTGGGCGCTTAAGCCGAAAGGCCCTGAACCATAAACCCTAAACCCTCAGCCAGGCTTCAACCAAGAACCCAAAGGTTCGAACCCCTCAGCCCCCAAAGCCCTTTTTCCTTTGAGAGCTCAACAAGTGGGACGCTTAGGGCTGCAGGTTTGGGGTTTAGGGTTTAGGGTATAGGCCCTCAAGCTAATGAGCAGCCCACCACCCGAAAACCTCAAACCCTGACCTCTAAACCCTAAAGCCTAAAGCCTGAACCCTAAAACCCCGAAAGTTCCTCAACCTTTATTCTTTGCACCCCCCACCTCCAAACGAACCAGTTTGTTTTGATTCACTTGGGGAACTACCTGCCCGAGTCTAAGCTCACCACCGCGGCTTTCAATGTCATCCTTGTTTGGATGACTTGCGCGTTCACATAACTACTATTTGCTTAAGATTCCCAAAAGAATAAACAATAATAATCCCTATATTAACCTTAATGAAGAATATTTTCCGGGGTTCTTAAGCAATTCGTAGATAAGTTGCGTTGCATGCTTTTTGATTGTTCTGGGCGTTCAGATGGGGGGAAGTATGCTAGCCATGGGCTCATTCAACGGGCCCCTGTGTGTATGTACGTATGTACGTATGTACGTATGTACGTATGTACGTATGTACGTATGTACGTATGTACGTATGTACGTATGTACGTATGTACGTATGTACGTATGTACGTATGTACGTATGTACGTATGTACGTATGTACGTATGTACGTATGTACGTATGTACGTATGTACGTATGTACGTATGTACGTATGTACGTATGTACGTATGTACGTATGTACGTATGTACGTATGTATGTATGTATGTATGTATGTATGTATGTATGTATGTATGGGGTGTCCTCTTGGGGATACTAGCAATCAAATGCTTTCAGGTCTAAAGCCATAGATCCCTAAAACCCTAACCCACTAAACCCCAAAACTCTAAACCCCTAAACCCTGCACCCCTAAACCCATAAAACCCCTAAACCCCCTAAGCTCCTAAGCCCCGATTGTTGGCCCAGGCTACTTTGTGGGCTGCAACAAGCTCCAGACGGGCTTCCCCTTCCCCGATTTCAAGGTGGCCTACGATGGGATCTGGTTCCGCGGCCCCGTGAGTTGGGTTTAGGGTTCAGGGTTCAGGGTTCAGGGTTTAGGGTTTAGGGTTTAGGGTTTAGTGTTTAGGGTTCAGGGTTCAGGGTTCAGGGTTCAGGGTTCGGAGTTTTAGGGCTAAGGGTTTTTGGTTCAGGGGGTCTCAATTGAGTGGTCGCGCAAGTGCTGAAAGCAACCAGGCGTGCCCCCCCGCTTGCGCTCCACCCTCGTCTTGACCTTTGCAGGTTTAGGGTTTCCTTGGTTTCCTAACTCTTTGCTTAAGAGAACCCTTCAAAGAATCAAGATAATAACCCCTATATTTGGGAGGGGGAGTTCTTAAACAAATCCTAGTTTCTGGTCGTGCTCATATCATTCTTGTTGACAGTGGGAGATGGGGCCTCGGGTTTCGGGTTTCTGAGAGCTTTGGGAGGGCCGTGGGAAGTGACGGAGGCCTTGGCAGGTGTCTGGTTTAGGGTTTAGGATTTAGGGTTTAGGGGTTTAGGGTTTAGGGTTTAGGGGGTTAGGGGTTTAGGGGGTTGAGGGTTTAGGGGGTTTAGGGTTTAGGGGTTTAGGCTTTAGGGTTTAGGGTTTAGGGTTTAGGGGGCTGGCTGGCGCCTTCGCGCCTTGCGTTGCAAGGGATGATGTACATCATCCTGTCAGCCCTTGGGAGCATCCAAGGGTTGGCTTGGGTTCCTTCCAAAAGCCTTCCAGGCACCTGGAAAATATAGCTGTAATCATAAGTCGGCCACTTTTCGCCGAAATCGTAACCCCACGGGGCCTTCCTGTGGACCATAAAGCCTGTTTTGCAGGCAAACTTTCCCTTTCAAGAGGAGGGGCCAAGGTTTGAGGGAGAGGGGGAAGATTACTTTGCCCTTTTGCAAGTAATTGAAAAACACGAGACCCCCCCTTGACCAAAAACGAGTCGAGAAATGCGCGGGGGACCTCTCAAGCCATTGATTGCAGCACGTTTTCGGGGGCCTCTACAGGCTTTTGGAAGCCATTGTGGTTTAAGGCGTAGGGTTTAAGGTTTTGGGCTGAGGTGAATATGATCGGCCTCCTACAACCCCAGACCCTACAGGCATACAGCTTCCTAGACACGTAGCCTGGAGCCTGTGAACACGGTGGACGAAAGCTTCTGTCTGAAAACTTCTGGTTGAGGGAGCACCAAGGAAATTCAGAGAGCAAAACTACGCAAATACACATATATGCATATGTGTACATGTAGGCATGATAGTGTGAACGTATATCTCTCTATCTATCGATATGTTTGTGGAAGAAGGGTTCCAGGAAACCTCAATTCCCGAACTGGAGCAGGCCCCCGTCGTCTGAACCCTGGAAAGCCACCGCCCTTCTTCTGAGGTACAGCCTGCCAGGCAAGTGCCCACAGATGAAGTACTTCGCAACCCGCCTGCCTTACTTGAAGGTTCAGGGTTTAGGGTTTCGGGTTTAGGGCTGTTACCCGAAACCCTCAACCCCAACGCCGACGTGCAAAGTCGATACCTCGGAGGCCCCTTTGACTGATCGCCAAGACTTTCTGCGCTTCCGGGTGGGTGACATGTAGAGTTTTTACTTAACCCTGAACCCCTAAACCCCCAAACCCCTAGACCCCCAAACCCCCAAACCCCTAAACCCCTAAACCCCCAAACCCCTAAACCCCTAAACCCCTAAACCCCTAAACCCCTAAACCCCTAAACCCCCAAACCATTAAACCCCTAAACCCCTAAACCCCTAAACCCCTAAACCCCTAAACCCCTAAACCCCTAAACCCCGAAACCCCTAAACCCCTAAACCCCTAAACCCCTAAACCCCTAAACCCCTAAACCCCTAAACCCCTAAACCCCCAAACCCCGAAACCCTTAAGCTAAACCCCCTAAACCCTAAACCCTAAACTCTAAACCCTAAACCCTAAACCCTAATCCCTAAACCCTAAACCCTAAACCCTAGACCCTAAACCCCAAACCCTAAACCCTAAACTCCCAAACCCCTCAGCCCCAGAGGAGAAGACCAACTCTTCGGCGGGCAGCCGGGGCCTGGATTGTATCGAGCATCAGCCAGGAGGCGTTTGTTTTTTTTGGGGGGGTTTAGGGTTTAGGGTTTAGGGTTTAGGGTTTAGGGTTTAGGTTGTTCTCTTCTAGCCGGCCTCTGGAGGTGAAGGTTTAGGGGTTTAGGGGTTTAGGGGTTTTGGGTTCAGGGGTTTAGGGGTTTGGGGGTTTAGGGGTTCCGGGTTCCGGGGTTTCG
The DNA here is from genome assembly GCA_905221605.1 of Symbiodinium natans. Lineage (NCBI taxonomy): Eukaryota > Dinophyceae > Suessiales > Symbiodiniaceae > Symbiodinium > Symbiodinium natans. The sequence goes on along the minus strand of CAJNDS010002138.1, from coordinate 347,228 downwards.
GGGTGTAGGGGTTCAGGGGATTAGGGGTTGGGGTTTAGGGTTCAGGGTTCAGGCAGGGTTCAGGGTTTAGGGTTTAAGGGTTTAGGGGTTGGGGTTTAGGGTTTAGGGTTTAGGGTTTAGGGTTTAGGGTTTAGGGTTTAGGGTTTAGGGTTTAGGATTTAGGATTTTTGAAGGCTAGGGTGTGGGGTTTAGAGACTTTTGAAGCTTCGGGTGTGGGGTTTAGAGATTTTTGAAGGTTAGGGAGTCAGGATTTTTTGCATTATTTTTTCTTCTGGGTGGCTTCTATCTTTGGGGTTAGGGTGCAGGATTTCCAAGCCTCCGAAACGGGGGTTTGCGAAAATAGGGGACCCCTAGTATGGTCCCTCAAATAGTAGGATTCCCTTATGGTAAGGACCCCAAAAAGGTACCCTAATTTCGGAAACCCCCAAATCGCTCCACTGCCCGGAGGCTTCTGTGACACTCCCTCCGGCACCGCCGATTGCACGTACAACTTCGCGACTTCGCTGCCGACAGGTTTAGGGGTCTAGGGTCTAGGGTTTAGGGGTTAGGGTGTTGTCCAGTCGGTCTGGGAAAGAGAGTTTCGGGGCTCCGCAGTAGAACCTGAGAAAGCTCAACATATCGTTCCTTTGTGAGGTCCCTGTCGAAATAGCAGACAATTGACCACGCGGCCAGCTCTCAAACTGTCCTCCCCTTCTAGGCCAACCTTGAAACCCTAAACCCTAAACCCGAAGCCCGAAACCCTAAACCCCAAACCCTAAACCCTAAGCCCTAAACCCTAAACCCTAAACAGAAGCCTCGAACCACGAGCCCCACGTGGCTCCCAATGGCATTTTCCCTCCGAAACTAAGAACCATCTAGTTCTTGTGTATGTGTGTATGTGTGTATGTGTGTATGTGTGTATGTGTGTATGTGTATGTGTATGTGTGTGTGTGTGTGAGTATGGGTTTGTGTGTGTGTGTGTGTGTAGATGTGGGTGTATGTGTGTGTGTGTGTGATGTGTGATGTGTGTGTAGATGTGTGTAGATGTGTGTGTGTGTGTGTAGATGTGTGTGTTTGTGTGTGTGTTGATGTGTGTAGATGTGTGTGTGTGTAGATGTGTGTGTTTGTGTGTGTGTGTGTGTGTGTGAGTGTGTGTGTGTAGATGTGGGTGTATATGTGTGTGTGTGTGTGATGTGTGATGTGTGTGTGTGTATAGATATGTGTGTGTAGATGTGTGTGTGTGTGTGTGTGTGTGTAGATGTGTGTGTGTGTGTGTAGATGTGTGTGTGTGTGTGTGCGCGTGTGTGTAGGTGTGTGTGTAGATATGTGTGTGTGTGTGTGTGTAGATGTGTGTGTGTGTGTGTCTGCGTGTGTGTAGATGTGTGTGTGTGTGTGTATGCATGCATGCATGTATGCATGTATGCATGTATGCATGTATGCATGGATGCATATATGCATGTATGCATGCATGCATGCATGCATGCATGCATGCATGCATGTAAGCATGTAGGTACGTACACACGCACACGGCCCTCATTGCGGGGTTAGAGTTGTCTTGCTTGTAGATATCAACACTGCTTACAAAGCATGAAAATTTAAGGCAGCCCCCCGAACCCTACGTAGCATAAACCCAACACATGTGTGTGTATATATATATACATATACATATACACGCCACAAAATCAACAACAACCCTACATAGTATACACCCTAATTGCATGGTATATAAGCCCAACAGATACATTGATACATACACATACACATATACATATACATATACATACATACATATATATATATATATAGACATACCATATGTACATGCACATGTGTATATATATATATATACACATACACACACACACACACATACATATACATGTATACACTACACACCTTCATATCAACCCAGAATTGCCTTCAGATGCTTCTCGAGGAAGATGCCGGTGAGATCGACCTGAACGAGCTCGAGCAGATCTCCGCACGCTGGAAGCAAGTTCTTTCGAGGGTCCGAAGCCCTGAGCCCTCTAGGGTTTAGGATTTAGGGTTTAGGGTTTAGGGTTTAGGTTTTAGGGTTTAGGGTTTGGGGTTTAGGGTTTAGGGTTTGGGGTTTAGGGTGTGGGGGGTGTAGAGGCATAGGCCCGAACCCTTAGCTAGGCCCCAACGCCCCGAGAAATGAGCCCTGAACCCTAAACTCCACAGGCCGGCAGGGAAGATGGCCCGGAGAAGAAGGAAGGGTTCTGGGTTTTGGGTATTGGGTGTAGCGGCTTAGGGTGCAGGGTGTGGGGTTTAGGGTTTAGGGTTTAGGGTTTAGGGTTGAGGGTTGAGGGTTTAGGGTTGAGGGTTTAGGGTTTAGGGTTTAGGGACTGACACGGAAGATGGGCGCGAAGAGGGAAGGACTGAGTAGGAATTCCTCGTCTGGCAGATTCCTCCTCCCCTGGCATCACCACATAGCCAGACACTAGCCCCATGTCGCTCAACGCCGAGTAGGGCCTAGAGGTTAGGAGAAGGATGAGGTTTCGAGTCTTCGGGCTTAGGGTTTTTGCATTTCACGACTGGGGCGTGGCTGGAAGTAAGCGTCCTGCGACAAAACCCTCAATGGTTTGCCCAAGGACGACTATGACGGCTGGATTAAAGCTGGCAACCGCGAGTACGACAGGACTTGCCCGGCACGGGAGATCGTAGTGACGCTTGTGAAGTGTGTGCCGAGCCCCTCTGCATTTTAGGGTTAAGGGCGTAGGGTTTTAGGGTTGCAAAACCCTTAACCCTAAACCCTAAACCCCGAACCCTAAACTCTAAACCCTAAACCCTAAACCCTAAAACCCCAAAACTCCGGCCATAGCACGGACAGCATCTATCGGTCCAGCTCTAGGAGGTTGATTCCAGGCCACTTGAAGCACCAAGCACTTTGGGGCTTAGGGTTTAGGGTTTAGGGATTGGAGGTGTTTAGTGCTTTAGGGTGTGCTTGGAAACCAAGGGTTTAGGTTTTAGGCTGTCGGGTTTAGAGACTTTGGCATTGTCAAGGACTTCAGGGTTTAGGGTCATCGCTGGGCCAAGCTCCTCCTCATATCCAAGAAGGAGGATCCGCATAGGAGATGACCTACATGATGAAGCCTGGCTGGCTTCCCAAACCATCATGAGGAAGAACGCTACACTGGAATCTCAATTTGGCCCATGTTTTTGATCAGCCCATGAGTTGGGGAGGCCAGTCTCCTGATGCCAGTGTCTGGTTGATTCCGTGTGTGCGCCTATGGATGTCAAGCAAAAGCTGAGCCATACCCTGAAGGGAAAATCCTGCAGTTCCCTGCTAGATGCACAAGCACGAGAACGACCCGTGACGCGAAGGGGTTAGACTTGGGTGGGTTATGGTTACACTGTTTCGAGCCGTTGAAGGTCTGCAAGCGTTTAGGCTTGCGAGGGTGGTTGATGGGGCGAGCCGCATCTTTGCCGGAGCAGGATTACCGACCATGGCACGGGCATGACCTTCTGGGACAAGCTCAACGATGAGGTGGGGAGGTCTCTGGAACCCTTGAGCCCCAAAGAAGCCTTAAGAAGCACCGGAGCCCCCTAGGACTACTAATTGCTTACCAACACCGAAAAAATCTCAATATTCTTATTCAGGGTGGTATAGGGATTATTATTCTTTGTTCTTTTGGGGTTCTTAAGCAAATAGTAGAGGATGTCCCGAGCCCAGAGCGCTATTATTCCACCTCCCTCCTTGCTTGGTGAAACCCTGTAAGGCGCTGCTCGGAGGTTCGTGGAGGTCCAACGTCCTGGGTGCCCTAACCCTAAGCCCTAAGCCCCAAGCCCCAAGCCCTAAGCCCTAAGCCCTGAGCCCTAAGCCCTAAGCCCTAAGCCCTAAGCCCTAAGCCCTAAGCCCTAAGCCCTAAGCCCTAAGCCCTAAGCCCCTCATTCGCATCAGTACTTTCGGTGTGGGTGGGGCTTCTTTTTTCAGAGAATCCTACTATTTGGGTTTCGTAAGCCTCCCATGTGGGGGCTTTTTTAGTGGGGTCCTTCTGATAAGGGAATCCTATTTGGGGGTCTATAGTTGGGGTTCCTTATTTTTGCAAGCCCGCCCACATGTGCTGCGCGCCAGACGCTGGCGAAGCAGCGGGTTGCCAAGGCCAAGGCGCTTTTCGAGCGCCTGGTCTTGCAAAGTCCCTAGACCCTAGACCCTAAACCCTACACCCTAAACCCTCAATCCTAAGCTCAGAAACCCTGCACCAACTTCTCCAGGGCTTCAAAGCCCCCGCGTTAAGATAAGGTTGCAGTCCCCCTCAGAAAAGCATGGTGGGGGGCGAGGGGGGTGGGGGATTGCCCAGAGGCCCTTAGGGCCTTAGGGCTTAGGGCTCAGGGCTTCGGCTGCAGGGTTTTCAGGGTTTTGGGTTCAGGGTTTAGGGTTCAGGGGTTTTAGGGTTTAGGGTTCAGGTTTTAGGGTTTAGGGTTCAGAGACATCTTGCCAAGCACCCTGAGCCCTCAACCCCACCCCCCCCCCCCCCCCGCAGACCCGACATCCTGAAGTCACTACTTGGAGGTTCATGGGTACTTAAAAAACCCCAATTGGAAGTCTACTTATAACGCACTTTGGGGACTTAGGGGCCTTATAAGTGCAGTTACACGTTTTGGGGTCATAAGTACCCTGAACCTTCAAGTACAGTAGGTACACAGTACCGTCCTCATTCAATTCTCCGACGAACTCCGAAAGCCAGATGCCCTAAGACCTGAAACCCAAAACCCAAAGGGTTGAGGGTTTAGGGAAGACCCAGAACCGAACCCTTGTTCTCCATCCTTTGAGGAAGCACTATCCTGGCTCCTACGAGTCTTGCCTGACATGGAGCCAGAAAGGACGCACAAAGAATGCACACTTTCAGTTCCCAGAAGGAGGTTGAGGGGTTTAGGGGTTTAGGGTTTAGGGGTTTTAGGGTTGTTTTGGGTCTTCCCGAAACCCTACACGCTTTGAGTCTCCCGCTTAGGGTCGCGGGTTGTAGGTTTGAGGGTATAAGGTTTTGCCTTTCCCCAGTCCTTGGTTAGATTTCATGTGAGGGTGTCCAAAAAAGTAAGCTAATATACATAGATATGGGCGACATGTATATATATATATATATATGTATACATATACATACGCATATATTTCTGCATGCTCATGTGTTTTTTTACATATACAGGGCTTAGTTTTAAGAAGGCGCGGAACTACACCAGCACGCTAAGCTAGCCCCCCAATGAAGCAGGCTTGAGATTTCAGAGCTAAAGCCCCTGAGCTCAAGCCAAATTGCCCGTTTAGTGCTTTAGGGTTTTCAGGCGAAACCTGAATAATTAACCCCTGAATCCTAAACCCCCCGACCCCAGGCCCATGAACACAGCCCCAAAGCCCATCAAACGCCTAAACCCTTAAACCCCCCAAAACAACACTAAACTCAGTAAACCCCTAAACTCGAAGACCTTGATCCTTCCCCCCCCCCCCACTCCCCCCACTCCCCCCCCCCCCCCCCCTCCCCCCCCACTCCCCCCCCACCCCCCCCCTCCCCCCCCTCTCCCCCCCCCCCCCCCCCCCCCTCCCCCCCCTCCCCCCCCCCTCCCCCCCCCTCCCCCCCCCTCCCCGCCCCCTCCCCCCCCCCTCCCCCCCCCCTCCCCCCCCCCCCCTCCCCACAAAACGCCTAAACCCTTAAACCGCCATGTTCTTTCTAGGGCTTCCAAGGACAACATTGACGAGCCACCCTGCGACTTCGACTTCTTCTCCTTCTATAACATGGCCCCGGGTGGGTGAGCCATGCGAGTCTGCGAGAGCTTGTGGGTCGAAACTTAAGCATCATATGTATACCTATGTACGTACACATATACAAATCTATATATAGAGAGAAATGTATACACTTGCAGGTATATATATATATATATATATGGTCACCCCCCCCCTCGACAGACCCCGGAAGTATATTTCCGGTCTGTTCAGGAAGGGGGCGGGGGGAAAAGCACCACTCCAAAATTCCTCGAGTTTCCAACAATCCAAAAACCCAAAAAATCCAACCCAGGGTTCCGCTTCTTGGAAACTCGAGCGGGAGCCTCAAAATCCTAAAACCGAGCAAATTCCTCGAGCTTCCAAAATTCCAAAATTCCAAAAAAATCCACCCCAAGGTTTGGATTTTCGGAAACTCGAGCGGGAGCCTCTCTCTCTCTCTCTATATATATATATATACAGTGTAGATGTGTATACATGTATGTATACATGTATGTATGTATGTATGTATGTATGTCTGTATGTATGTATGTATGTATGTCTGTATGTCTGTATGTATGTATGTATGTATGTATGTATGTATGTATGTATTTATGTATGTATGTATGTATGTATGTATGTATGTATGTATGTATGTATGTATGTATGTATGTATGTATGTATACACGTATGCACTTGCTAGTTCTTCTTTTGTAGTCGTTCTTTCAGGGCTTAGCTCTCGGTTGTTCAGGGTTCCGGGTTTCGTGCCCCTGGTTGCGGTTGAGCTTCGGGCATGGCGGGGCCCCGCCTCCTGGAGAGGCTCAGCTCTCAGCCTCAGCCCTGATGACTCCCTGAGGGTGCTAGGGTCTAGGGCTCAAAATTCGGTTGAGGGCGTTTTTTTGGCTCTTCGTATCTTTCTGGTTCCTACCTGTTTTTCTCTTTTAAGACCTCAGAGAGGGCAACGGCAGGTACAAGGACAATGGGCCGCAGCAGCCGAAGCCCGTCACGGCCAGGGGCCTTGCTTGTGGGGTCTGCTTCTTGGGACTAGGACCCGGAGTAGGCCCTTACTTCCTTCTTTTGCTCAACGTAGTAGCAGCCACCCCGCGGCAGAGTTTGTAGGGTTGACACGAAGTTCAGGGTTGTCAGCCTAGTGTTTTTGGTTGTGATTTAGAGTCTCGGCTTCAGGGTTTGGAGTTGATGGAGGCATCTTTGTTGAGAGTTCACGAGTTCACGGTTCTGGGCTCAGAGTTTTTTCTGCTTTAGGTGTTAGGTCCGCAAGCGCCAGATGGGCCCTCTCCAAACCCCGTCTCCCAACAAACCTACAGCGTCCTCCCTTTCCTCGTAGAGCCCCAGTCATACACTCGCTTCCTCTTTTGTTAAGGTGTCAGGTTCAACAAGCCCCTCAACCCTAAACCCGAAACCCTAAACCCTAAACCCTAAACCCTGCACCCGAAAGCCCGAATCCCAAGCAGCGCTCCCCCTAGGAGCCGCCCTGTGGCACCGCCACACCTGGGGACAAGTGCTACGATGCCACTGGGCTTAGGTTGCCAGCAGTAGGGTTTAGGGTTTAGGGTTTAGGGTTTAGGGTTTAGGGTTTAGGGTTTTGGGTTTAGGGTTTAGGGTTAGGGGTTTACGGACCCTGAGGCCTGAAAGGACGGTTCGTATAAGGGGGAACATCCCAACCGAGAGGGTCCAGGGTCTAACTGGAAGGTTTCAGGGGCTTCGGGCTTAGGGCAGAGGGTGCGGTTTAGGGTTTAGGGTCTAGGGTGTAGGGCTTAGGGTTTAGGGTTTGGGGTTTAGGGGTTTTGTTTGGGCTGTGTAGGGCCTCAGAGGGGTTTAGGGTTGAATTGCAAAATCATAAGGGGCATGCCAATCGAGAGGTCTCCGAAACTTGCAGTTGTTCCGGGGCCTTAGGCCCCAAACCCTAAACCCTTAACCCTAAACCCTCAACCCTAAACCCTAAACCCTAAACCCTAACCCTAAACCCTAAACCTGCTTGGATCAGCTCCTGAACCTGAGACCCCAAACCCTTTGCCCTCCGTCTTATAGGGTCCGGGTTCCCCTTATAAGCCTGTTCAGGGTCTAGGAGTCTAGGAGTTTAGGAGCTTGGGAGTGTAGGGTTGAGGGTTTAGCCTAAAAGGGTTAGGGTTCATAGTACCTTAGTAGGACAATTGATCGCAGTATAGTGTATATGACCCCCCCAATTTTAAGGTTCATTGGGCTGAGGGACCCTGAAAAATGGACCCTTGGGGTTCTTTGGGCCTTGTTTAGGGGCTATATAGGGACTATATAAGGTATGTATAAGGGTTATTTAGGGGAGGTTCATGGTGCTCATGAACCAATTATAACTGCACTTATCACCCACACTAAAACCATATTAGGGCACTTAACGGGCTTATAAGTGGGTTATAAGTACTGGTTCATAAGTACCCTGAACCCTAAACCCTAAACCCTAAACCCTAAACCCTAAACCCTAAACCCTAAACCCTAAACCCTGGTTTATAAGTACCCTTAATTGGCACCACAACAGGCCCCAAATCGCGCTCTCGAGTTTCTGTAGGTCCCGTCAGCCTTGCTCGGTCCCGTGCGCGTTTCGAAGCTTGAGGGTCGCGCCGTAGGATGGTCGGGCTTAGGGCTTAGGGCTTCGGGCTTAGGGCTTAGGGCTTAGGGCTTAGGGCTTAGGGCTTAGGGCTTAGGGCTTAGGGCTTAGGGCTTAGGGCTTAGGGCTTAGGGCTCAGGGCTTAGGGCTTAAGGCTTAGGGCTTAGGGCTTAGGGCTTAGGGCTTAGGGCTAGGGCTTAGGGCTTAGGGCTTAGGGGCTTAGGGCTTAGGGCTAGGGGCTTAGGGGCTTAGGGCTTAGGGCTTAGGGCTTAGGGCCTAGGGCTTAAGGCTTAGGGCTTAGGGCTTAGGGCTTAGGGCTTCGGGCTTCGGGCTTGGGGCTTAGGGCTTAGGGCTTAGGGCTTAGGGCTTCGGGATTCGGGCTTAGGGTTTTGGGTTTAGGGTTGTTGAGGGTTTTTTCCTGCATTGTGGGCTGCCGGATGGGTTCGATTCGTGAGTCCGTTCTGGAGGATCTGTATGTTCGCGGTGTTTCCCGCCCCCGTCCAGGAACACTTGCATGTTTTCTTTTTATTGCTTTAGTTATGCCTGCAGTGACCCCACTCATAACCCTAGTGTCTCCTTTTTTCCTGAAGGCTTCAACGAAGGCTACCCCTAAACCCTATACCCTAAACCATAAACCCTAAACTCTAAACCCTAAACCCTAAACCCTAAACCCTAAACCCTAAGCCCTAAGCCCTAAGCCCTAAGCCCTAAGCCCTAAGCCCTAAGCCCTAAGCCCTAAACCCTAAACCCTAAACCCTAAACCCTAAACCCTAACCCTAAAGGCTACGAAGCCTAATGATCCTCCAGTGCTCCCAAAAAAGGAGATCAAGTGGGCCAAGTCCGATGGCATCTTCGCAAACCCAGACTGGTATCCAGGGCTCCTCGACGACATTTGGGGTTTAGGGTGTACGGTGTAGGGTTTAGGGTTTATGGTTTAGGGTGTAGGGTTTAGGGTTTAGGGGGTACTTTATTGGAGTCCTCAGTATAAATTTTTTGGGGTCCCTGATTTTTTGGAAGCCCCCCAAATTAGCGCATCAGCGCTTAGGGCTTTAGGGACTCGTTGTGTGGCGTGTAGGAAGTAGGTGTTTTCTTAGGCAACTTGCTCGATTGGCATCCAGAGATGATGGATTTAGGCATCTAGGGTTCTGTTAGGGGGAAGGGGGGTTCGTGGGCTTTTGGTGCCCGAAACCCTTCGGGTTTAGGGCTTGCGGCTGACGAGTAAAGAAACCTAAGATCATGGTTGCTGGTTTGCAGGGGGAGGGCCGGAGCGGGCGAGGGGAGAAGGGGGGGAGGGAAGGAGGGGGGGGGGGGGTGTGATCTTGTAGCCATGGCGGATGAGCCGAGGGTTTCGGGGTTTGAGGGTTTGAGATTTTTCGAGGGGTTTTGGGAGAAGGGTTCAACGCCGAGGGCTTGAGATTTGAAGTTTTTTGCTCAAAGGTAAATCTTGAGAACGATATGACTGGTTCTCGGTCAGGAAGGTGGAGGCATGGACAGGGCAGGTCTTTTTGATCTATACAAAAGGGCCCCTTTGTGTGGGTTCCCCAACAACTTCGTTCGGCGCAAACCCGGCGCCCGCAAGCCTGAATTGAAACCCGCAAGCCCCTCAAACATCTCCGGGGCTTTGTACCCACCGCCCCCCCCCCCCCCCCTTCAACTCTTTAGCGCCCCTAAGCCCTAAACCCTAAACCCTAAACCCTAAACCCTAAGCCCTAAGCCCTAAGCCCTAAGCCCTAAGCCCTAAGCCCTAAACCCTAAACCCTAAACCCTACACCCTAAACCCTAAACCCTAAACCCTAAACCCCAAACCCTAAACCCCAAACCCTAAACCCTAAACCCTACACCCAAACCCTAAACCCTATTCCCCGAATTGATTTTGGGTAGTTGGGGCTCAACCCTCGACCCTGAGCCAGGCTCACCCCGACGTCTCCCGACGTCGAGTTTCAGAAAACTCTGCACGGCCGCCCCGCCCAACTGTTTTGGGGGTTTAGGGTTTAGGGTTGAGGGTTGAGGGTTTAGGACTTAGGGTTTAGGGTTTCGGGTTTAGGGCTGGTGCCCGGTGTTGAGGGTTTAGGGCTTTAGGCGTTCATCCTTCCTAGGCCCTCAGGAGTCACTGTAAGTTTTCTGGTTCTTGGTAGAAAAATGAGAACCAGGTGCTAGCCAAAAACACAGGCTCTTTGACGAGTTCTCCAGATTCCTTGCACAAAGCCAGCCAGCTCAACATCGACTGAGGCTCCGGGCACAGAAAAATATCTGGGGCAGAAAAATGACTAGTAGTATTCCCTCATGGCCCCTTTATGATTAAAGCATAATAGGCCCCACAACCCCAATATAGGGTCGGAATAAGTACTGATAGTATTCCCTTAGGGCCCCTTTATAACTATACTCCAAAACCACCCAAAATCCTATTCTAATTATGAAGGCCCCTACCTAAACCTAAACCTAAACCCTAAAGCCTAAACCCTAAACCCTAAACCCTAAACCCTAAACCCTAAACCCTAAACCCTAAACCCTAAACCCTAAACCCTAAACCCTCAACCCTGAACCCTGAACCCTGAACCCTGAACCCTGAACCCTGAACCCTGAACCCTAAACCCTAAACCCTAAACCCGAAACCCGAAACCCGAAACCCGAAACTCTAAACCCTAAACCCTAAACCCTAAACCCTAAACCCTAAACCTTCGAAGGCCGCATGGGATTGGGGTAAACCTTGGGATGTTCCCCCTGATACCAACAGCCCTTAGTAGGGATTATAGTACACCCTATTCTAATCCCTCTTAAGGACTGTTAGAAAAGGGAGAACATCCCGAGGTAACCCCAAACCCCCAACCCAAAACCGGTTGGGAGAGTCCAGGGGTTTTAAGATGGGCTCGGAGGCAGGAGCACCGATTGAATCCGCCGTAAGTTTTCGGTTTAAGGTGTAGATGTAAATATATATATAGATGATATTAAACTATATTCAATCATGTCGTATCTTATCATGGGTTTATATCTTTGGCTTGACGAGGGTGTCGGCATTCGGCTGCAGGGCCTGAGGGCCCAAGGGCTCGAGGTCGTCAGGTTTTAGGAGCCGTTTGCCCTTCCCAGGCAGTGGCGGTACTGCCTGTGCGGCGCCATGTGAGGTGTGAGACGCCCGCAAGTTCTGAAGATTGGAGGAGTTTGGGCAACACCCCCCCCCCCCCCACCACTAAATCCGAAATTTCGCTAACCCCTAAACTTTAGACCAAAAACCCTCTTAAGAGAAGCCCTTAAATGTAACCCCCAAGCCTTAGGTCTTGGGGTTCAGGGCTTCATGAGACTCAGCCGCTTGCGGCTGGGGGGGAAAGTGCTGAACAACAGCTTCGCACCAACCCTCAACCTGTGCCCCAAGCTGGGAGCTGGCAGCCGGGCCGAGGCAACCCTTTTCAACGGGCTTTCAAGGGTTCAAGGGTTTAGGGTTTAGGGTTTAGGGTTCAAGGTTCAATGGTTCAGGGTTTAGGGAACATGGCCGACATGAAGGTTCATGGGCAGTCTAGAGAAAGAGGTAGGATGGTCAAGGCCCTACCGGTGTCCTAAAGCCTACTTCTGACCACACCTGACTCACTTGGTAGAGGGTTGGGGCATCTTCCGGGTGATGCGGTTCAGGTCATGCCCCCCCAAGCAGCCCAACTCTCCAACTCAGAGATCCAGGGGTTATGGCCGGTTAGGGTTTCGCCACTTAGGGGAGTGTCAAGGTTAGTAACTTGTTTGGCTTATAGGCAGAGGGTCACATTCCGAAACATCTGTTCTTGGGGAGTTTGTGCCGGCCAGCCTAGCAAGCCACCACTGAATCCCTCCAAGCCCAAGGTTGCGCAGCTAACAGTCAGCAACTTGTTTGGTTCTTCATGGGGCCAGTAAGGACATGGGTGTCCTCTATGATCCCTCTAAAAAGGGGTGGGGGGATAGAAGGTAGTGCCCTAGTTCCCTGGGACGAGTAAGCGAAAGGAAGTCTCGCGCTGCCAGTTTTGCTCACCAACAGCGTGAAGTATGTCAAACATAGGCAGCGCCGACGAGGCTAGATGTCATCACCTCTGGAACCTGCAGCCCTTAAGGGACTTGTGGGGTTTAGGGTTTAGGGTTTAGGGTTTAGGGTTTAGGGTTTAGGGTTTAGGGTTTGGGGATCTTGCTTTGGAATGTTTTTCGGTAGAAGGGTCTAGCTCATGAGTATGCATAAGCGTGGCAACAATGGCCACAACCCCAACCATAGGGTGTATGTGTATGTATACACATACGTATATATGCAACCCTACCTTTGATGATCAACTTGTCCATGGGCTTGCTTCCAACGGGACCGCAAAGTATCGGAGAAACGCTAAACCCTAAACCCTAAAACCCTAGACCCTGAACCCTAAACGCTGAACCCTAAACCCTAAACCTTAAACCCTAAACCTTCAGCCCTACGCCCGAAACCCCAAACCCTAAACCTAAAAACTGCCCCTCCCGACATGAGATCCTGCAATTCTCCCGTGGTGCGGCCTTCAACGATTTGCCTTGAAGTCTGTGTCTTCCTTCCGCACCGCTGGCGGATGCCCCTCTATCATCTGCCTTGCTGAGCTCCGCCCTAACCCTAAACCCTAAACCCTAAACCCTAAACCCTAAACCCTAAACCCTAAACCCTAAACCCTAAACCCTAAACCCTAAACCCTAAACCCTAAACCCTAAACCCTAAACCCATAAACCCTAAACCCTAAACCCTAAACCCTAAACCCTAAACCCTAAACCCTAAACCCTAAACCCTAAACCCTAAACCCTAAACCCTAAACCCTAAACCCTAAACCCTAAACCCTAAACCCTAAACCCTAAACCCTAAACCCTAGACCGAGACCCTAGACCCTAGACCCTAGACCCTAGACCCTAAACCCTAAACCCTAAACCCTAAGGCCAAGCCCTTTAGCTCGAAGCCCTGCTTGGAGGTGAATGCGGGGTTATTAGCATGGCTCTCGGCCTCACGTCATGTAATGTAGGCGGCGGAATATGTACTAATAATATACCCTTATATATGGCCCCTTTATATAGTTATACTATAATAGCCCCGCAAATCCCCTATCCTAATCATTCAGGCCCCTATATTAGCTCACGACTCGAACGCACTTAGTGGACGTTCGCTGAGGGATCTCCGCCAAGGCCCGCTTTGAAATTTGGCTCGGAACCTCCAGTGGCCAATAAGGCCAGCTGGGGGGCGGAACCCTTCAGAGGCCCCCCCCTTGCTGGCTGAGCAAGGAGGCTCTGCTAAACAAGAGGTCTGCCAAATCTTCGCTTCAAAGACTGCACACGGAATGCTCGTAAAGAAGCTGCGCGCTCTCCCAGACCCTGAGTCCCCCACAGTTTAGTGGGTTTAGGGTTTAGGGTTTGGGGTTTAGGGTTTAGGGACGCCCCCCTCCGGTGGTTCTGGGTTTCGGCTTTCGGGTTTTAGGGTTTAGGCTTTGGGCTTTAGGGCTTTGGGTTTAGGGTTTGGACAGCAACAGGGATTCAGATGGAGCCTTCAAGGGCCTTCGGGGCTCTTTGGCATGTGCAGCGGTCAAGCTTCAGAATGGGGTTCAGGAATGTAGGGGCCTTTGGACTACAATGCTCCTCAATCCCAAGCCCTGACCCCTGACCCCTGACCCTGACCCTAAACCCTAAACCCTAAACCCTAAACCCTAAACCCTAAACCCTAAACCCTAAACCCTAAACCCTAAACCCTAAACCCTAAATCTGGTCGGGCGGTCCCCGAAAGCCTCCTTGAACGCAAGCCAGGCCCCTCCGGGCGTGGACCCTGGGCGCTTCAAGATCATGAAGATGGAAGCGGCGCCTTGAAGGCATCCAGGTGTGTACTTGGAGGTTTAGGGTTTAGGGTTTAGGGTTTAGGGTTTAGGGTTTAGGGTTTAGGGTTTAGGGTTTAGGGTTTAGGGTTTAGGGTTTGGGGTCTAGGGTTTGGGGTTCAGGGTTTGCAGGATTGTAGGGTGTTAGGGTCTTAGGGGGCCTCGGAAAGTTTAGGGCTTTTAGGGTGTAGGGTCTAGGGGTCTAGGGTGGGGGCCCCACGCCGGTGGGCAACGATCTCGAATCACAACTTCTGGGGCTTCGAATCGGGAACCCTAAGCCTTCTGGAGACGACGCGGTGCATGCCGGGACCTCCCTGACGCTTTCTGCATCAACAGGGCTTAGAGTTTAGGGTTTAGGGTTTAGAGTTTAAGTTCTACGGTTGAAGATCTAAGAGTTCCTGAACCACACGAGATCTCCGTAAGCGTGCTACCTAGATCCCGACTCCGCCAAACGCACCCACGCCTTGTTCATTCACTGGGTGAATGCAGAGGTCCGGCCGCTAAAAGCAGCGTCTTAGGTCCACAGTTTGGGGTTTGCGACCATCTATGCTCACCCTACATTAACTGTTATAGCTGTCTGGAACAAGCAAAGTTGAGGTCCAACGACTCCGCGAATTCCCCTTGTAGTCAAACCGAAGAATATAAGACTTTGCGTTCTAGGCCGCAGGGTGGTAGGGTTTAGGGTTTAGGATTTAGGGTTTAGGGTTTAGGGTTTAGAGTTTAGGGTTTAGGGTTTAGGGTTTAGGGTGTAGGGTGTATAGGGTGTAGGGTGTAGGGTGTAGGGTGTAGGGTTTAGAGTTTCCTTCTTGTGAGGGTTTGGAGTGTCGGTCATTCGGGTCTTAGGGTGTTAGGCGTGTGTGGCTTTAACAGGCTTCAGGATCCCCCTGCCCTAAACCGTCCCGCAATTTTTAGGGCAACTCTACACCGGAAACCTAAGCCCTAAACCCGAAACCCTAAACCCTAAACCCTATATAAACCTCGGATTCTTCTGTGTGGCCCCTTGCACTTGTGGCCCGAGGTGCAGATTCGCGCGCTGATAGGCAAGGGCGGCGAGACGGTGCAGGACCTTGTAATCTGGTTTTTAGGGTTTTATTGGGTTATTTATTGGTTTTATTGGGTTTTTATTGGGTTTTTATTGGTTTTATTGGGGCTTTATTGGGTTTTTTTGTTGGGTTTCGTCGGGGTTCTATTGGGTTTGATTGGGTTTTACTGGGGCTTTATTGGGTTTTTGGGAGGGCTTGGGGATTTAGGGTTTGGGTTTCGATGTTGCAGCCCCATGCAGGGATTAGGGGCTAGCATGCATCCAAGAAGTGGCCGGAACTTAGTTTACGTGATTCGAGTTTAGGGTTTAGGGTTTAGGGTTTAGGGTTTAGGGTTTAGGGTGCTTGAACCCATAATTGCAGCAATACCTCACCTCCTCGATACGGTTTCGGGGTTCTTGTGCGGGGAAACAGAAAGGCACACCCATGGAAGCGTACCCGAATCCCTCTCCCCTAACCCTAAACCCTACTAACCCTAAACCCTAACCCCTAAATCCCGCACCCTGGACCCCTAATTAGCTTTAAAGTTCCATAGCAAGGGCAAACCGGTCGAACCAGGGAGAAGGAAGGGAAGCCGGAATACTCCGGAGAAGTTCGGGGGAATGCGTAGGGGGAATGGGCGGAATTCGATAGGGAAATTGGTCCTCGCCAGGAGATCCGGAGGAACAGTGGGTCCGAGGCGCCCGAAGGGTTCCTAAAACCTAAACCCTAAACCCTAAACCCTAAACCCTGAATCCCTAAACACAATCCTTACACTGATGAGCCCTGTGGGTGGGTTTGAAAAGGCTCCTGAAAGGGGCCCATTTGCTTTTGAGTTGCATCGGGCTTTCTGGTTTTGAGGTGCTCATGTTTTGCACGGGCAAGCCCTAAACCCTAAACCCTAAACCCTAAACCCTAAACCCTAAACCCTAAACCCTAAACCCTAAACCCTAAACCCTAAACCCTAAACCCTGAACCCTAAACCCTAAACCCCAAACCCTAAACCCTACAGCCTAAGCCCTCAGGTGAAAATCGACCATCAGCCGACGGACCCCTTCGGAACGGCCGGGGCTCCAGTGGTTGAACCTGGAGCTTGCAAGGGTGTAGGTTTAGGGTTTAGGGTTCAGGGTTTAGGGTTTAGGATTTAGGGTTTAGGGTTTAGGATTTAGGGTTTAGGGTTTAGGGTCTAGGGTTGGAACGGCCTAACCCTAAACCCTGCCAGTGACTCCCCAAACCCTGCCACACAATAGGCTATAACCCCCCCAAATATGGGGCAGAACTCCCAAAATCGTAGGTTGATGGAGCCCCAGGTAAACCTTACACCCTCAACCCCAGAGCCTTTCTGAGGTCACCATCATCGGCGACCTCGTCAAGACAGAGGCGATGATCCAGGACGTCGAGACAGCCTTACACCCTTCAGGGGCTTAGCGAAGTCTTTTTTTTGTTTTGTGTGTGTGTGTGTGTTGTTCGGGGGGCTAGGGGTTTGCGAGTGAGTTTTTGTGGAAGCTTGATGAGTAGGAAGGTGCAGGCTCGTAAGGGTAGCCGCATGAGTAGATGGCTTGTCCTCATGACTCATCATGAGCCCTGAAGTAGATTTCAGAGAACCCGCTCGCAGGCATGTAGCGCTATAAGTGGGAGGCGACTCCCTAAGTAAGGTACATGCAACCTTGCGTAAAATTGCCCATGAAGCTTCAAGTACAACACCAAAGTCTTCAGCGCGTCCTACCCCCCAGGACAATTGTGGCCCTTGTTGTGGTCCCTAACCTTCTTGACAGGGTTCTGATGTATGGGCCCTTAATTTGTAAGGGGTATATCAGGGGTCTGTAAGGGGTACCCTTTTAAGGACCCATGCTAAGGGACCCATGCAACGACCCTAAGAGTCAAGGGGCGTGCCCCACTACCAGGAGGCGCTCAACGCCAAGGGCTGCCCCCTGGGGGCTGGGAGCCTGAGTGTGGGGTTTAGGGTTTAGGGTTTAGGGTTTAGGGTTTAGGGTTTAGGGTTTAGGGTTTAGGTTTTAGGGTTTAGGGTTTACAGGGTTTAGCGTTTACAGGGTTTAGGGTTTACAGGGTTTAGGGTTTACAGGGTTCAGGGTTTACAGGGTTTAGGGTTTACAGGGTTTAGGGTTCAGGGTTTACAGGGTTTAGGGTTTAGGGGTTTTCGGGAAGAGGGGACCTCATACCGAAGTCAGGCAATGGTTTTTTCTCGAGAGGGTATGGCGCCCTCTGGGTTCCGGGAGCAGGGTGATGCTTTGGTTGATGGGTTGTGGGCTTCAGGTTCAGAGACTCTTGGGCGTTGTGGGGTGCATTTATGGGCTTTGGGCTTAGGGTTTAGGTTTAGGGTGCTTTGGAGGGGCTCTGCGCTGGAGGGGGTTGAGAGCTTCGAGCCCTAAACAGCCCAAACCCCGCCAAAAGGCTCCTGGTAGTTGTCAGCACAGTTCCGGCCTGGTTCTTTGCCACTCGCTATGCCACCGCATTCAAGGCTCCTGAAACCCCAAACCCCTATCCCTAAGAGCCCTGAACACCCAAAGCCTCACCCCCCTTTACAGGTAACTGAAAGGTTACAACCGTGGGCCCTTAGAATTAGGTCCCTTACCCCTCTTTAAAGGGCGATGAAGGCATCCGAAGTGTGGGCCCTCATTATACAACAGGGGACCCAATGTAATTGCCCATACTTCGGGTCCCCTAAGAACCTGGAACCCCAAACCTGAAACCCCAAAAGCCTCAACCCCTAAACCCCGAACCTTGAACCGCCCTAAACCTGAAACCCCAAACCCCAACAGCCCTAAGAGCCCTACGAGCCCCAAGAGCCCTAAGAGCCCCAAGAGCCCTGAGAGCCCTGAGAGCCCTAAAAGCCCCAAGAGCCCCAAGAGCCCTAAGAGCCCTAAGAGGCTTAGACCCCCCCAAAAGCATCAACCCCAAGGTTCCCGCCCGGGTGCCGGCGACTCCCGGGACCGTGCCAACCCCCACACCGGTGCCCCAGCCAGGAAGTAGGGGTTTTAGGGGTTTTTGTGGATTTCAGGCTTAGGAAATCAGGGTTTCAGGGTTTCAGGGCCTCGGGTTTCAGAGTGGTTTGGGATTATTGTTTTTTCTTTTTTTTTTTTTTTGGGGGGGGGGGGGGGGGGGTGGGGGTTTGGGGGCTCATGGTTCAAGGTTGCGGATTCGAGGTTTCAGGGTTCCGAGGCTTGGGACTGGGGGGATACTGGAGCGTGCGAGGTTTGGGGTTCGGGGTTTCGGGCTTTTGGGCTTGGGGCTTAGGGTGTAGCAACTTAGGTTTGTTGTCTTGACAGCTTCAGCCCTAAGCCCTCAACCCTACAGGGCCAATCCTGCTCCCAGCTCTAAGATGTTGTTCTGCCGCGTGTAGAGCTCAGGCAGCTAAGTTTCGAGTTATGCCATCGGCCGGTGAATGAGGCATCTTCTGCAAACTGTTGTTGCCGTCCATGGTGTTAGTAACCGTGGGGGCAAGCTTTGGTGGTACGGTCTATTCAGCTCGTAGCAAAATACAAGATCCAGCTTGCTTTCTTGGGCAGATTTCTGAGGCCTGATAGTATCAGCGTACAGAGCTGCTGATACACGTCATGTACCAACACCAACACACATGTTTTTGCAATGCTTACCTGGGGGCTTGTGTTCGAATTGGGGCCTGGGGTCCCTTGTGAGACCTCCTGGTACGGAATCGTATTTTCAAAACTATCTGAATCTATAAGGTGTGGCCTGAACGTAGAACAACCCCCTGCCAGGTAAGAGCGGGTGCTTGCAAACGAGCAAAAGTTAATAGCATTAGCAGCAGCATCTGCTTGGACAAGCATATCAATACTAATGCTACAGCAACGAAGGTACAGCTTGACTTTTCGTAGCACAATGCACCGAGGGTTTCAATGGTCTCGATCACGATCTTCGGAATAGGCGTGATGCTCGCAGTGCGCACAAAAATCACATGGCTAGCAAGAATGCGCAACTTCGGGAATCCTAATGCAGACTAGGTTACAGCTTTACACCATCGTACGGAAGCTGTCGGTGTCAACGTGCTTGTTTGGCCGGAGGCAAGGAGTTTCAAATCCGAGGCCCCAAACCTAAACCCTAATTCCTAGTTAAACCCGACCCGAAGCGCTAGACCTAAACCCCAACACCCTAGTTCAACCCGACCCTAAGCCCTCAACCCTAAACCCTAGACCCTAGACCCTCAACCCCCCGTAAACCTTAGCTCCCTCGTTCAACCCGAAATCTACAAAACCTGCACGATGACTGTTCTGCCGGAGCCCACTGTGGTCATCCGAGGTCATTCCGGGAGCCCCGGGGCAGTGGACACCTCAGCGTGTTCTCGGTTATAGCATTTAGGGTTTAGGGTTTAGGGTTAGGGTTTAGGGTTTAGGGTTTAGGGTTTAGGGTTTAGGGTTTAGGGTTTAGGGTTTAGGGTTTAGGGTTTAGGGTTTAGGGTTTAGGGTTTAGGGTTTAGGGTTTAGGGGTCAGGGTTGGGGGATGAGGGTTTGGGGTTGAGGGTGTAACTCGGGGTCGAAGGGTTCGGATCTTCAGGGCGTAAGGGCTAAGGGCCGAGTGCTCGTGCCATTCCCCGCGTGGGTTCCTCAGAAGCGTCCTCACGCAAAGGACCATACCCTGAACCCCAAAACCCAGACCCCTAAGCCCCAAACCCAAAACCCCTAAACCCTATAAACCCTATAAACCCTATAAACCCTATAAACCCTATAAACCCTATAAACCCTATAAACCCTATAAACCCTATAAACCCTATAAACCCTATAAACCCTATAAACCCTATAAACCCAAAACCCTAAACCCTAAACCCTAAACCCTAAACCCTAAACCCTAAACCCTAAACCCTAAACCCTTGAACCCACACCAAGGCCAAGAGAGATCTCGGTGCCTTCGGAAGTGGTCGGCGGCTTGATAGGCGACCCGCTTCGGGTAAGCCCATATGCCCCAGCAGCCCCGTAAGCTTCATAGGTGCTATTGTATAAAAGGTTTGGGGTTTAGGGTTAAGCCTGTTACGCCCAGAAGCCCCATAAGCCCCATATTGGGCTGTGGGCTGTGCTTTCTGAGGGTCTTCGGGGGCTCTTACAGGCTTCGGGCTGAGAACCTTCGAGGGCTAAGGATCTATTCTTGTTAAAAATCGTGACCCCAAACCCCAAACCCCAAACCCCAAACCCCAAACCCCAAACCCCAAACCGCAAACCGCAAACCGCAAACCGCAAACCCCAACCCCCAACCCCCAAACCCCAAACCCGAAACCCGAAACCCGAAACCCTGAACCCTGATCCCTGAAATCCCTGAACCCTAAAGCTTCAGCTCCAACTCAGGGAGTAGGTTTCAGGATCCAGGTCATTCGTCATCGGGGGGGGGGGGAGGCCTTTTCCGAAAGCAACTCGTATCTCCTTCTACTCCGAGTTAAGGGCTCCATTGGTAGCTTGAATGGCACCGACCCTCAACCCCCCAAAACCAAGACCAGCCCGAAACTGTGCGTGGACTTGTTTTGGATCCTTTAGGCTTTAGGCTGTAGGGGTTCAGAGTAGAGGGTTTCGGGTTTAGGGAAGACTTCCGACCCTACACCTCTAAACCCCTAAACCCTATAATCCCTAAACCCTGAACCCGTCGAGCGCTCAGCGAGACCAGGGCCGGCTCTGCTGGGCTGCAAGATCCTGCCTGCCACATCCATCCCCGAAGAAGGGGTCGCCTAGCTAAGCTCTGTCACTAGATATATGGTATCACCCTAAACCACCAAATCCTCCCGGAGGCTGCTGCTCTCCTTCACAAGGTATTCGTCTGTTTAGAGTCAAGCTCCACGGTGCAGCCTACAAACCCGAAGCTTCGGCTGTCTCCGGTTGGCGTCGTTTTGAGTAGTGTTTGGGTGGTCTTGGAGTGGGCATGTCTGCATCCTACTGCGCGCTTACCAGCGCGCGACCTCACCCAGACCATAAACCCTGAACCTTAAACCCCAAGGCGCATATGAACCCCACGTTTCGCCCGACCGGTGTCTTCAGCCCGCGGAGACTGTTCGGACTCCCCTGTAAACCCTGTAAACCCTTAAGCCCCTAAACTCTACACCCTTAAACCCTTCAACCCCTAAACCCTTGATCCCCTCAACCCCTCAGCCCTGAAGCCCTTCAACCCCTAAACCCGTAAACCCTGAACCCCTTAAACCCCCAAGCCCTTCAACCCCCAATCCCCGAAACCCCTAATCCCTTGGTTCAGTAGAGCTTTCAGCCATTTCCTCGGCCCGAAACCCGAAACCCTAAACCCTCAAACCTAAACCCTAAACCCTAAACCCTAAACCTCTCTACCATATAACCCTAAATGTTAAACACGAATTTGGCGTTTAGACCCCCACTGTTCAGCACGAATTTGGCTTTTTGACCCGTCTGACCCCTTTGGCCCCCCATTGTTCAGCACGAATTTGGCGATTTGACCCGTCTGACCCGTTTGGCCCCCCATTGTTCAGCACGAATTTGGCGTTTTGACCCGTCTGACCCGTTTGGCCCCTCCATTGTTCCGCACGAATTTGGCGTTTTGACCCGTCTGACCCCTTTGGCCCCCCATTGTTCAGCACGAATTTGGCGATTTGACCCGTCTGACCCGTTTGGCCCCCCATTGTTCAGCACGAATTTGGCGTTTTGACCCGTCTGACCCGTTTGGCCCCCCCATTGTTCAGCACGAATTTGGCGTTTTGACCCGTCTGACCCCTTGGCCCCCCATTGTTCAGCACGAATTTGGCGATTTGACCCGTCTGACCCCTTTGGCCCCCCATTGTTCAGTATGAATTTGGCGTTTTGACCCGTCAGACCGACCCATTTGGCCCCCATTGTTCAGCACGAATATGGCGTTTTGACCCGTCTGACCCGTGTGATTGTTTGGCCTCTTGGTGCGTCTGAACAGAAATTGATGAACTTTCTATTTTCTGAATGTTATGGGGTTCTTTGGGCGGTTTTTGTTTCCGTTGCCTACACACACTGCTGGCCTAGTAAATGCTCGAACTTGAGATGCTGAACCCTAAACCCTAAACCCTAAACCCTAACCCCTAAACCCTAAACCCCAAACCCTAAACCCTAAACCCTAAACCCTAAACCCTAAGCCCTAATCCCTAAACCCTAAACCCTAAACCGCAGGTCCCGGTGGCTCCGTCATCAACGATATCCGGCAGAGAGCTGGAGGTGGCTTGGCGGGAGCTCGAGGAGGCTTGGCATAACCCCTAAACCTTGGGATGTTCCCCCCTTATACTAACAGGGCAGTTTAGGGTTCAGGGTTTAGGGTTTAGGGTTTAGGGTTTAGGGTTGGGATGTTCCAGTCCTTGATAGGGATTATAGAAAGTAACCCCCTCTTAGAACCCCTACTAAGGACTGTGAGTATAAGGGGGGAACATCCCAACCTAAACCCCTAAACCCTAAACAACCACTTGAGTTGAGGGGCTTGGGCTGCCAGGGCCGCCAGGGCGGCTGGGGTGTAGGATTTGCGGTTGATATGTCCGTCCAGGTGCCCGAATGGTGCCATCGAATTCCTGTTAAGGTTTGCTTGAGGAACCCCATCGACAGAAAGTTTGGGTTCCGGTCTTTTTGGTAGGTTACTGGCAAACGTATAGGCCTCTTTTTCAGTTGCGGTGTGCGAGGCACCGGCCAGGGCGTAAAACACGCCCAAATCCTCCTGCAGAATAGGAACATGTCTACATTTTCAGTTCAATGCCTCAGAGCTTAGTGCTTCTGCAACCTGAAAATGCGGCGCCCGCGAGAAGGCATGCGTTGACATGTTTCCTGCGTATCCAAGCCTAGACCCAGGACCGTTGTAATCATTGCATATCCCCTAAACCCTAAGCCCTAAACCCTAAAGCCTCAACCCTAAACCCGGAAACCCGAAACCCGAAGCCCTAGCTTCGAACAACCTTCGAAGCAGAGGCCAGTGCCACATCTCCGTGCTGCCCGGGCCTGAGTGCGTAGGTCAAGCCACAGGTGCTCTAGGACCCAAGGGCTTTAGAGGCTGGTTCTTCGGACGGCTTTCAGGGGTTCAGGCTCACAAGGGTTTGGGTTTGGGTTTCGGGCAAAATAGAACGGGCTTACTCTGGGGTTCAGGCTCATGTCTACGACGCTGTTGAGAGCATTCTTGCAGTGCTGCCTTCGCGTGGCCATGAAGGGGCCGAAAAGATTAGCTATGTCATCTCCTTGCCATCTGCTCGAAATACCTACAGAACCCTATATTGCGTGTTGGGTTTGGGGCCTAAATCGAACGGGTTGCGGTTTAGGGTTTTAGGGTTTAGGGTCCCGTAATATGGTCCCTCACCTTCTTTGGGATTCCCCAAGTAAGGGCCCAGTTAACAGAACCCTGAAACTACCCAAAGATGAGGGGGAGTCCAGTGGCTTTGGAGGGTTTCGGGGTTTCGGGTTTACGGCCTACGGGGGCTTAGGGAGTGAGCGTGCTTCAAAGCGGCTTGGTTCGAGCTCAGAATCCGGGATTTAGGGTTTAGGGGTTCGGGGGCTCGGGGGTCGTTGCAGCTTACGGCTTACGGGCTTCGAAGCATCATCCCCGAAAGTTTGTAGGCTTTGGAAGTAGGCGTGGTGAGAGGAGCGGAAAGTCGCGGCAACAATCGCACCCCGCCCCTGTAGAACATGGCAAACACACACCACGAATCAACCAGACCTAAGCCCTAAGCCCTAAGCCCTAAGCCCTAAACCCTAAACCCTAAATCCTAAACCCTAAACCCCAAACCCCTAAGCTCCTGTCCTGAGGCAGCCCCAAGTTCCCGGCGGGCCGCAGGCCCTCCCTGGGGGCATGCTAATAACTTCGTCAGATTGTGGTGTGCAACTTTTGTGCCTTAGGGTTTAGGGTTTAGGGTTCCTATATAATCCCTTAAAGGGTATATGGGGATTTCCAAAAATGGGGTTACCCCTTGTATACTCCAAAATACTATATATAATTGTAAACGCTTGGGCGCGCCGCCTCGGCAGCCGGACCGGCCCCAGGACAGGAAAGGAGGAAAGAGGGTTTCGCAAAAAAAGGGAGGAAGGGCAGAGCGGGTGGGGGGCGGGGGTTGGGGGGGGGGGGGGGGGTGGGGGGGGTTGGGGGGGGGGGTGTTGGGGGGGGTTGGGGGGGTTGGGGGGGGGGGTGGGGGGGGGGGGGGGGTGGGGGGGGGTGGGGGGGGGGGTGGGGGGGGGTTTTGAGGCACTCCCCCTGTAGCCACAGACAAGCGGGACCCTCCACGGCATCGGTTTGCAGCTCCTCCAAGGGATTGGGGGGGGTCCCACAGGGCGGGGGGGGGGGGTTGCGTCAGAAAATTTGGCACGGGGGGAAGGGTTGGGTTAGGGGGAAGGAGGCCCGATCCGGGTCTGCTTGTTCCAGACGCTTTTCGGCAGGAAGCCCGAGGCGAATCCTTTCAAAAGAACCCCCAAAAAGGGCACCCGGGGTACCCCTATTTTCGGAAAACCCCCCATAAATAAAGCCCTGATTCCCTCATTCCCTTGTAAGAACCAGGGGGTAAAGGCCTTTATAAGCACCAGGCCCTAGACCCTAGGAGAATGGCTCCGGGTGTAGGATGTAAGCACTTGGGGTGAAAAATGGCCCTTCAACGCAGATCGACGCCCCACATCTTCGAACACCCTCGGCTAAGCCTTTCGAAGCCCTGCCCCTCTCAGAAAAAAACAAGGTATGACCCAGGCTTTGGTTGCCAACAGTCTCTGGAAAGAGGGTTTCTCTGAAGTGCGAAGTCTTGTACCCACCACATACAGAGACCCATAGGCAAGGATGCCACACCACACTGTGAAATGTGGGCACCTGCTGTGCTTCCGCAGTACACTCCACCAAGAGGATCGTTTGACCCCGCAGCCTGTAGCCTTGCCGAGGGATTTCGCCGGACCCCAAAAACCTGCAGCTCTAAACACCCAGAACTTTTCGCCCTTAGCCAAGCCCTAACCTTAGACAATCCTTCAGGCTTGACGCCAAAATAGGCCTAGGCCCTAAACCCTAAACCCTAAACCCTAAACCCTAAACCCTAAACCCTAAACCCTAAACCCTAAACCCTAAACCCTTAAACCTAAACCCTAAACCCTAAACCCTAAACCCTAAACCCTAAACCCTAAACCCTAAACCCTAAACCCTAAACCCTAAACCCTAAACCCTAAACCCTAAACCCTAAACCCTAAACCCTAAACCCTAAACCCTAAACCAACAAAACCTATGTCTCGAATTGCCAGCGCGCCAGGTTTGCCGCATCACCGGCCCGGAGGACATGACGCCCTGCTTCGTGCCGCAGGGCTTTACTTGCCTGCAGTGTAATATAGGGGGGGCCTTAATAATTAGAATGTTATTACAGTATACTTGCAAAGGGACCATAGGGGAATATGAGTAGTAATTATTCCGGCCCCTATGGCAGGGTTTTTTGGGGTCCGGTTTAGGGTTTAGGGTTTCCCAACTACTTGCGGCTTTTTTGGGGTGGCATGTCGAATCAAGGGGTCATCTCGAACAGAGACCGGTGTGTTAATCTGCCACTTTGTCAACTTTGAGGGGTTGCAGGTAGGCTTTCAGAGTTTCAGAGGGCTTTGCAAAGTTTCCGCTTTGGAGGTTTAGGGAGTTTAGGCTTCGGATTTGAGGCCAGCCCTTGAACCCTAAGCCGTAAATTCGCCACAGTGGGCCAGTTCGATCGCAGGCGGTTAGAGTTCGGGGAGGTTGGAGGACTTAGGGCCCTGTCAGTTTTAGGTGGCGGGAGCAAAAGAAAAGATGAAAGCGGGCAGCAAAACGCCCTGAGCCACCCTGCCGAGTGCACTATGTCACTATGATGAAACCCCTCTAAACCCATGCGCGCGCGCATGGGATCCTGTGAGAGCTTCGCGCAGGAGCTCCTCCAACAAGCCGAGGCAGCAGCAGGGGGGTTGGGGTTTAGGGTTTAGGGTTTAGGGTTTAGGGTTTAGGGTTTAGGGTTTAGGGTTTAGGGTTTAGGGTTTAGGGTTTAGGGTTTAGGGTTTAGGGTTTAGGGTTTACGGTTTAGGGTTGAGGGTTGAGGGTTGAGGGTTGAGGGTTGAGGGTTGAGGGTTGAGGGTTGAGGGTTTAGGATTTAGGGTTTATTTAGGGTTTAGGGCTTGGGCATTTTAGGGTTTGGCCTGGGACCTTAGGGTCTCTATGGGGTTTCCGAAATTAGGGGTACCTTATTGGGGTCCTTCTGATAAGGGGATCCTACACGGGTTGAGGCTTTAGGGTTTATGTTGCTTTTCTTGGTGAGTGTATATAGCTCTTGTTTAGATATAGTATATCGGTGAGTATATATATATATATAGATAGATTGGGTGTCCTGGTGAGTCTATGAGGGAATCTGAGTTTGGGCCTTGAGCCCTAAGCCCTAGAACCCTCAACCCTAAAACCCTAAAACCCTGCGCAATCCTCCCATCTCCCCTGACCCTTAGGTAAGTACCTTACGCCTTTGGCATGCCGGGGAATCGGGGGGATAGGATACTAACCCTACGCCCTAGACCTTAAACCCTAAACCCAAAACCCACATCCAAGACGTGGGAAGGAGCTGGTCCAAATCAAACTCAACGAGCTGCTCACGACGCGTGGCATTCGACCGCTGGGGCCCTGAAACCCAAAGCCTTGGACCCCAATCCCGAGACCTACAACCCCAGGGTTTAGGGTTTAGGGTTTAGGGTCTAGGGTCTAGGGCTTAAGGTTTACTTGGAGGTTCAGTGTACTTATCAACCAATTACAACTGTACTTATAGCCCACTTTTTAAGCCCCTTAAGTTTGGGTCAGAAGTACATCTCATTGGTTGAAAAGTACCATGAACCTTCAAGTCGACCTACAACCCAATAACCCTAAGCCCTAAACGCTAGGTCCATGGGTTTTTGTATGTGTGTGTGTGTGTGTGTAAGGGGTCGTTAGGCCTCCTGAACCGCCTTGTGATGGTGTGTTTCTCCGACAAACACTTGATTCAGGGTTCAAAGGCTTAGGAAGTTCAGGCCCGAAGGAGCCCTAAACCTTAAACCCGGATTTGAGGCTTCGGGAACGTCGATCGGCTTCCGGAGGAACCTATTCAACCACCCCCCCCACCCAAAGACATTGTCCCTAGTGTCGGAATTACTCCTTTGTACAGGTTTCAAGTTTCATGGGCGTGCAGGAATGTAGGGTGTAGAGGGCGTTTGGAGCTTAAGGCTTAAGGGCTTCGATGTCCAAGCCTTCTAGGGTTCAGTGGTTCGGGCTTACCCCATTAAGCCTTAAACCCTATACAGCCTAACCCCTAAACCCTACAAACCCGAAGCCCTAGACCCTATAAAGCCTGTAAACCCTATGAATTCTATTCACCCTATAAACCCTATAAGCCCTAGAAGCCCTATAAACCCTATCAACCCTATAAACCCTATAAACACTATAAACCCTATAAGCACTATAAACGCTATGAACCTTGTAAACCTTATAAACCCTATAAACTCTAAACCCTATAAATCCTAAACCCTACACCCTGTAAATCCTAAACCCCAAGCCCTCAACCCTATCAAGCCTGAGCCCCTATAACCCTGCGCCCTAAACCGGAAAAAAACCCGAAGCCCCTATCACCCTACGCCCTAAACCCCATTAAACCCTGAGCCCTAAACCCCATGAAACCCTGAGCCCTGAACCCTATAAACCCTGTAAATCCTGAACCCTAAGCCCTAAAGCCTATAAAGCCTACAAAGCCTATAGCCCTTAAAACCCTATAAACCCTGTACGCCCTATAAACCCTATAAACCCTAAGCCCCTGTAAACCCCAAAAAAGTCCTGCACCCTAAGCCCTAAAGCCTCGACCCTCCCCGAAAGTGCGAGGTCAGGGGGAGCTTGGGGGCCAACCTCCTCCCCGGTCTACCCGCAGGTGCGGCACCTGTCTTCGCATGTTGAGGGTTTAGGGTTCGTGGGGTTTTTGAGGTTTTCAGGGTCTTTAGGGTTTAGGGTTTAGGGTTTAGTTCTCAGTTGTGCAAGACGAAAAGCCCCCCCGAGATGCCTTAGACTCTCGAGACGCCCAAGAAGGGGACCCCCCCCCCCCCAAAAAAAAAGACCCTCTGTGGACTTCCTTCAATCCTTAAGTCCTCAAATCTCTTAACTCGCCACCCTGCGGCCTGCATCCCTAATGTCGGGGTCGGAATAATTACTAAACATATTCCCTTATGGTCCCTTTGTAAATATATTATAATAACCCTCAAAATCTCTATATTAGATGAGTCTCTATCCCCACCAAACACGCAGAAGAGTACTGGACAGCGGGGTTGGGGTTTGGAGTTTCGAGCCTCTAGAGCTGGGAGCTGAAGGGCTTTAGGTGCTTCGGCGCACTACCTAAGCCCTAATCCCTAAAACAGCACTGGTACAAGAGCAACCTGACAACCCTAAGATACACAAAGCAGAGCTTTAAGTTTTGAACCCGAAGACATGAACCTTAAACCCTAAACCCTGTAGGGCCGACCTGCCGGCATGATCGCGCCGAGCGCGAGCCCCGGACAAGGGCTGCGGTGCTGGGACTTTGGGCTTCACTGTAGGGTTTAGGGTTTAGGGTTTAGGGCTTAGGGTTTAGGGTTAGGGTTTAGAAGTTTAAGGTTTGTGTTTTGGAGTTTAGGGGTTCACTTGCGATCCCAAACCATACAACTTCGTAGGTTTTAGTCCCCACCCGAAAGTGGAAGGTATCGACTCCCCCCTCCCCCAATGTAACAGGAAACTGCAGACCGAGACAGAACCCCAAACCCCAAACCCCAAACCCTAAACCCTGAACCCTAAACCCTAAACCATAATTAAGCCCTAAACCCCTCAGGTTGGGTTGAAGGGTAGGGATTTCAATCTGAGGCTCAAGAGCCGTGACCTCCAGGGGTTAGGGGAGCGCTTTTGCTTGAAGGTTCAGGGGCAGGTTTTAAAATAGTCGTAAAACTAGCTAGCCTTCAGTCGAGGATTCTGAATGCCATGAATGCATGAAAGTCAGCCTCAGCTCGCTTCAGGGTACGACTCTGCGCATCCCGATCAAATTAGCCTTGCCAAGCCCTAACCCTAAACCCTAAACCCTAAACCCCTAAACCCCTAAACCTGCGATAGCTGTCCATGGGCTACTGCTCCGACTCCTACTTTCCTGCCTCTGCAGTCACGATAGCGTAGGTTTAGGCTTTAGACTTTTGGGTTTAGGGTTTAGGGTTTAGGGCCCTATCACCTGAAGCCAAAACCCCGATGGCAAGAGTTGCCGCAATAGGTAAGTGCATACCGCCATCCGGCACGATAAGAAAAGAATCCCGTTCCTGACCTCCATCCCCGATGCCCTGCAGTAAGGTCTCGAGCGCTTGACCCCCGAGACCCTACACCGCAAGCCCTAAACCCTAAAACCCTGTAACCCTGTAACCCTAGAACCCTAAACCCTAAACCCTAAACCCTGAACCCTGAACCTTAAACCCTAAACCATAAACCCTAAACCCTAAACCCTAACCCTAATCCCCGGTGCACCAGATCTGCCACTGCGGCCCGCGATGGGCATCGGGGGCGCCCCTCCCAGCTCCGAAGGCTGGCTAGGGTTTAGGGTTTTCGGTTTTCGGGTTTCGGGTTTCGGGTTTAGGGTTTAGGGTTGTTTAGGGTTCAGGGTTTAGGGTTTAGGGTTTAGGGTCTTTGTTTCCTTCTTCTTCTTCTTCTTCTTCTTCTGCTGCTTCTGCTCTCGTACTCGTACTAGTACCGCGCTAGCAGTGTTACAACTCGTAACTTTTGCTGTTGCTGCTACTTGTATCTTTTTTCTTCTAACAATATGTTTTTTGGTTGGGGCTGGGTGAGCAACCATTTTTGGTTCGTGATTCAGGGTGTAACGAGGAATGTAGACTTTAGGACAAAGGGAGGCAGCGTGCAGGGGCGGTTCAAGTTCGGGGAATGCCAACTTCGAGGGAATGGTTGGCCGGAAACCTGGGATTTTGAGGTCCTCCGAGTCTATAACCCTATAAACCCTAAACCCTTTAGACCCTCTAGACCCTCAGCCCTAAACCCGAAATCCTCTAGACCCTGAATCCTCCTAGACCCTAAACCCTAAACCCTAAGCCCTAAACCCTAAACCCTAAACCCTAAACCCGAAACCCTAAATCCTGCAGCTGCCAGGATCCTACGGCGCCGGATCACCTCCCGGTATTAGCAGGCCGGGGCTCAGGGCTGTAAATTGGGCTTGTGTTATTTGGGGGGGTGGGGGGGTGGGGGGTTTAGGGTTTAGGGTTTAGGGTTTGGGGTTTGGGGTTTAGGGTTTAGGGTTTAGGGTTTAGGGTTTATGGTTTAGGGTGGGGTGGGGGGCGGGGAGCCCCGGGTTTAGGGTCAGGGTTCAGGGTTTGACTAGGGTTGAGGGTTTCGGGTTTAGGGCTTTTGGCTCTAGACTTCGTCACTCTTTTTTTGTTTGTTGGGGGCGGGGGGGGCCTTTCTTTCATTCGCGGTTCCCCATGATAAATAGTACTTTTAGATACCTAGAGGTACTTTACTTGCGAATATGTTTGTAGGTACTTCTAAATGCGTTGGAAATACCTGTTATGCCTGTACCTACATACAAGATTACTTTCAATTACTTGCAAGAACTTGACGAAACTTGCGTGATTGCTTCTCCTTTCTTGTGCCTTCTTAGTGGGAAAGTCGTAGCGGGCAGTTGCTCCAGAGCCTTGCTCGCGCTGTGGTGGCGGAGGAAGCTCGCAGAAGCCTTCGCGGAAGCTCACCACATGCGGAAGCATGTTGCGGAAGCAGGTTTCTTTTGCCTCTAAACCCTAAACCCTAAACCCTAAACCCTAAACCCTAAACCCTAAACCCTAAACCCTAAACCCTAAACCCTAAACCCTAAACCCTAAACCCTAAACCCAAAACCCTAAACCATAACCCTAAACCCTAAACCCTAAACCCTAAACCCTAAACCCTAAACCCTAAACCCTAAACCCTAAACCCTAAACCCTAAACCCTAAACCCTAAACCCTAAACCCTAAACCCTAAACCCTAAACCCTAAACCCCGCATTTCAGCCGAGGTTGGGCCGCTGTCAGCTTCAAGCCCACAAGCCTTGTAACCCGAACAGTAGACCTTGAAGCTGAGCAAATGACCGACGAACAATAGTATTTCATGTTGGACCCTCTTAATGTGGGCCCCCCCCCCCCCCCTCCCCCGCGAGCAGTCGAGGCTGGATTTGTCCCTGTTTAGACGCTCCCTGGGGTTTATTTGATTTTAATAGGGAAGAGTTTAGAGAAGCTTAAAAGGGGCAGTGATGCTCGGCTATCTTCTTTAAAGGCGCGCCACGTGAAATTTTCTTACGGCGCCCGGACGAGTTGCCTTTAAAGAGGGACTCCCAAACAGTCAGGGTGTCCTGAATAATTCGGCCAAATTGACTTCAAAGAGGAGGCCCCTACTAAACAGGGTCCAACATTATTTGCTTCATACACCAAAGTTTACAGTACTACCGTCCTCGTCTGCCTGGTTTTGCTTATCACAAGGGTGCGGCCCCGCGGAAGCTGCGCGAAGGCGACGGAGTCATTTGGCAGTGTAGGGCCCATTTGCGTGCGAGGCTTGCAGGATCATTTGTGTACTCGGGTCGTGAAGCCACGTCCTTGCGTGGGCACGATGTCCTTCAATCAAACGCACGCGATCACGTTCGCAGACGCCCGATGACAAGAGGAGAAACCCCGCGGAACTTCAGAGATTCAGCGGAAGCAATGGGCATTGCGATCGTTTTAAAAAAGGCAGGCGGCTGCTTGCAGAGGGGCTGCGGAAGCTCGCGCGCGGAAACGTTGTTATTCCCAGCTGTTACAATATCCATTTGAACACAAGCAAGAACTGTTGAACACAGCTCACATGTGACTAGTTTACAAGCTAAGACTGTACTTTTACAACGAAGAGGCTTTGTAAAGAGCAGCTCCCCCCTAAACCCTAAACCCTAAACCCTAAACCCTAAACCCTAAACCCTAAACCCTAAACCCTAAACCCTAAACCCTAAACCCTAAACCCTAAACCCTAAGCCCTAAACCCTAAACCCTAAACCCTAAACCCTAAACCCTAAACCCGGTACTGCTTAGCAACATAGGGAGTTGCGCGATATAAACGGAACCCAAGGCTCGTCATCCCAGCTGAGAACTTGAGGCTTGAGTTTGAGGGTTGAGGATTTCGGGTTTAGTTTTGGGCTTGAG